>CM076575.1:573279480-573597569 GCA_034641835.2 Pinus albicaulis | reverse complement strand
TTGTATGTCAAATGTGAGATTGATTCTTCTTCAAAACCCTGTTTTGAAGAAGAAATCATTAAATATGTTTTTTTTAGAATATGGATCAAATTCTCCAGTCTTCAATGGCAGCAGCTTCAGTAGCTTCAATCCCTGCAGAAACAGCCAAAGAAATTATCAGATGTGTCAAAATACTTCAAAGTTTCCAATTCTTCAAATGACAGCCCTGCTTCAGCTTCAAACGCTAGTGCGTGAGGGAAATCCATCATGAGAACCTGAGAAGAAGCCTGTCATCATGACTGCTGGAGCAGAAGGCTGTTCATGATACTGGATAAACACTGAGACATTGTAGAAGAGGTTTTGGCATTGAATCTTGTTTCTTCACGATTGTCAAATGACAAGAAGACTAGCGATTTTCAGAACCTTACGTTTCACACATGGATACATGAGAATGGAATTCTTTGGATAGATAAGTGCATGACTAATACAACACGTGAGATTGAAGTGGCACTTTCGAAAGAGGTCCGGGTGTTCCTGAATGGATGAGTAAGCATTGTGATGTTGAATGGTCGGTCAATACGTACATTTGTATCAGCTCTGTGCACAAGGAAGAAGAAGGGATACAGAGTGCTGCAATCAAGGTCCTGTGCGAGCGATATTTTGATAGTGATTAAACAGCAAAACAAGTCAGTGCATACATCTAAATGTCAGTGCATTGGAGTACGCAGAAGTCAGAGTGAGATTAAATTAAAGATTGTGGATGTGAAATCAACTTGAAGTGTCTAATATGTACAGAGCTGAGCTAAGACGCTATTGATGCTCATATGAGAATGTTACTGGTAGCTGAAGCATATTGAGACAAACATTGCTTGAAGACGTTAAAGCTTGTTGAAGAAAAATATTGATCTGATGGAAGTCCGAACCTCTAAGGCATCTTCAGCACTATAGCATCTTGTGGACTGAGACAAGAAGTGTAGCATCAACAGTTGACCTTACCAAAGGCATTTTGAATGACATCCTTTTGAGACTACTGCGCTGTATATTTGAGGGTTACATATGGTATAGCAAACCTTGTTATTTCTTAAAATTAACGTTATTGATCAGGGGCAGATCTCTTTGAAGAGGCATCATGTACAGCAATAATAATTATGGGCAGAGATATCAGTATATAGGAGCAGATCAGCAGTAGAGGTATTTTTAGTAAATTGTATGATGTTCAAGTTCAAGGCATCAGAAATTTAAGCTTATGCTCTTAAGAGTGAAGGTCGGCGAGTAAGCTATGGAACACCTGAAAGTGCTAATGTAGCCAGAAAATTATTGGACAGGCAGATGTCAATTAATAGTGTGCCTAAGAAAATCTTAGCATATTTGTTAAAACCCCATGGTTGGAAGCCTCCTGTGCGCCGGCAATTCTTCTTAGATTGCAATGAAATCGCTGAATTTTGTGATCATGCAGAACGCATATTTTCACGTGAGCCAAGTGTTTTGCAAATCAGAGCCACAGTAAAGATATTTGGGGACTTACATGGTCAGTTTGGGGATCTAATGCGTTTGATTGATGAGTATGGTGCTCCATCGACAGCAGGAGATATAACGTATATCGACTATCTTTTTCTTGGGGATTATGTAGACAGAGGTCAACATAGTCTGGAAACAATTACTCTGCTGCTGGCTCTTAAGGTTGAGTATCCACACAATGTTCATTTGATCCGGGGAAATCATGAGGCTGCAGATATTAATGCGCTTTTTGGGTTTCGAATTGAGTGTGTTGAGCGCATGGTTGAAAGGGATGGAAATTTCAGGGCCAAGCAAGCCTACCTATATATGACTATCATTTACACTATATCATACTCTTTGGCATCGTATGCATTGCTTTTATTTTATGTGGCCTGTAGAGATCTGTTTCGGCCATTCGATCTAGTTCCAAAGTTCGTAATCATCAAATCTGTTGGCAGGGAGTGCTAGTGTTTCTTGCAGCAAAGTCTGGCACGATTAAAAGTGCAGAAGATGCCGCTGATATTCAGAACTTTGTCTCGAGATGGTTATTGCTGCGGTGGGACATTTGTATGCATTCCCTTATAAAGTGTATACTGAAATCAAAAATAGGTGCATCTAGTGGTTTAACTAAGAGCCTTGGCCATGCTTTGAAGTTCAATGATTTTTACCATGACACAGTACATCAGTTTGCCCCAACGTATCATGATTATATCCTTTACAACAATGAAGGTGAAGAAAGGATTTGCAGCAGAACAATATGTAGCTTTTTACAAGGGAAATAGTTGTTTAGGATCGCGGATTATTATTGATTCTTGGGGAGATCATCATTTCCCAGTTTACTCTAAGGCTTTTGAGATCGCAAGAATAAAAGACAAATCTGAAACTAACAGAGCCAGTTAAAATAAAAAATCAGGAATCCTATCCGCTTAACACCTTTACTGCTATGTGGACCTGCCAAGGAGCATCACTTATCTACGTGTCAGCAAATTAGTAGATCCGATTTGAAATTGTTCTTCAGATTTCCTTATTCGAAAGGCCAACATATTTCCAGAGATGCAGAGGAAGTGATTTGTAATTGAATATTTCAAATTAGCGAGAAAAAAGGTACAATTACCTATGTATTTTTAGTAATGGGATGGAAACCGCACCTTAATGCCACATAACAGCTGATTCAACGATTCGAGTAGAAGGGCTGTTATTCCATCTTGGAAAGTGTGGTGTTTCTTTTTTAGTTTTATTTATTAATAATAATAAAGCAAATCCCTTGTCTTGAATTCGTTGTTTTCCCTTAACAACATTTATTTAATGTATTAAAAAGGGATTCCAACCACTATGTCCCATTGACATAGCCATGCCGTTTGCAGCTGCTCAGGCCGATTCAGCTCATGTCCAGTCTAAAGTTGACAAAGAAAGTAGCTTCATCGAGCGCATTCAACACATCCGCCAATAGGTTCATGATATATTGGACAGAGCCAATGCGAAGTACAAGCAGCGCCATGATCGGCAAGATTGCCACATGGAGTGGGCGACAAGTGGCCACATTTGGAAGGCCTCTGGACCTCATGGCTTAGCCGCTCGTCTGTTTGTACACCATCATAAAATTTTGTAGATAACAGTATTCCTTCGAGCTTAGTATTCCACCATTCCTTGGTCTTCGATCTTCAATGTGGATCGCCTTCGTCCTTACTTTCCACCTCTGGACACCTCGGACATTGCGGAACGCTCACACCAACGAGAGTTAAACCAGGCCCATGAGACGAGGCCCTGCAGGTGTATGTGGACATGCGAATCAGAGCCACCGTCTCAATGACAGATCCAGCGTAATGGATTTGTCAAAGGTATGCTCTTGCTCAGAAAGTGGACATGCAGGGGACCAAGTTCAGCAGAAATTTCCTCATCTCATGGAGGAACTTAACGCAATGGGGACCATTGCTTCCTAAGGGGGGAGGAATGATCCCGGTGGATATTGGTGGCCACCCGCCTATTCCACTTGGGCCCCCACCATTGTCTCTTTCAGTTTTTCAGTTTTGGCATAACTTACTATTTTTAGCAGTTTTTCGGGTCATGAACTTCCGGAGCCGTTTTGAGGCCCTAAACGATGTTTTTTGGGTATGAAATTTGTTGGGATTTTGATCATCAAAATCGTCACAAAAGTTGTAGTCCTCGGATAGAGCTTTCTAATGATGTATCATGTGCGTCAAACGGAGATAGTATGCCAAAGTTACGTCCCTGGGAAGTTGAAACACCAATTTACCCAAACGGGGCCCATAGTTTTGGCGCTTCATCTCCTAGGGTTAGGTTTTTGGGATGTTGAGGGCTCTCCAGTGTTTCTCAATAATAAATAGGCCCTCGAGCCTCATTGTAACACAGTTCAGAGGTCTGTAGCCACCACATCTCTTCTCAGAGATTCGCTACCAGCACCCTAGCTATTTTATTTCCATTATATCTGTAAGCATCTTTCTGTTATTTGATATTAATGAAATGAAGTGTTATTTCCGCTGCATCTCTGTATTTATGGTTATGTGTTTATTCTGTTGCGTTCCTGCATAAATCCGGATCACTGGCTCTTTTACTATTTTCATCATTTTTAGTTGAAACAGCTCCATACTTTCATCGATCTGTTCTCAACATTTGAGTTATTTAATGTATTGAAAATCATTTGTAAAGGAGAGAATTCTGAAAGCTGGTGTAGGAGAAAAACAGAGCTTTTATTGTACAGTTTGACAGAGATTTTAATGAAAAGATACAGCTCTGGTTCCTGAGATTCCTGTGGTATGACATTTGACATATGTTTCTTCTTTGTCTCATACGTTCCTTGTTATGTTTACTGTTTCATTTCATAATCATTTCTATGTGAATGCTTTGAAGTAGAAGGCTAGAATCCAGTTTACTGCTCTGCCCTGGAGGAGCGTTCAGTATTTGTGTATCTTCTTCTGTCTGAGAAGGATTCATTATATATGCCCTTTTCGGCCTCTCGGCTGTCTTTCACTCCATATAATTCCAATTTGATTGTTAAACTTCATGCTTATCTTGCCTCAGGAGATAATCTGCGTTTTTCATTTAATCTCTGCTCTTGTTGTCTTTGCCCCACACAGCCCAGAAACCCATCATTTATCAAATACCCCTTTTCATATCTATTTACTAGCCTAAAATCAGTTTCCATTTTAAGTCATCTCACACCCTATTGCTCATTTTATCGAGATTGACGGAGAGAGCCCTCTCCTGTCCTCGTAGGGCTAGCTACGAGGCTGAGCTTGGTTTGATGTTGCCTCGAGTTTTTCCCTCTTCAGCCTGAGGCAGATTTGAGCGCTAACATAGTGGCGACCATACTGGGGAAGATGGTTTGTTGTTGATGTGACATTCGACTTGAAGATTGTCTTGCCCCAGTACATGAAATCAAGTTGCAGATCTGATGCTGATGGTGAACAACAGTCAGACACATATGAAGGCTGAGATATTCACCTGGCGACTCCAGCTCGATCTAGAGATTCCAGTGCTCGCTGATCCACTCATGCAATGGTAGAGTATGTGGCAAACCCTGCACTGTGTGAAGCTGTAAAAGAAGTAAGAAATCAGTTAGCAGATTTTGAAATTAATGAAGATTTTTTCATTGCCATGCTTCAATGTTTGAAATCTCCGAACTTTCCTCTTGAAGCTAAAACTGGTTTTTGCGAGTTAGTTGTTGAAAAACTTGAGAAAGAGATTCAGTGTTTAAATGATCAGATCCAGTCATATGATTTCCGAGATCCCAGAATGTTCATGGAAACTCTTCCTCCTTCAAAACAAGAAACAATAGAGTTGCCTACAGATGTTTGCATTGACAGTGTGCAGCTGGAGGTATGTATTGCAGAGTTGGGGTAGCAAACGGAGTCTGACTTTTGCGATCCTATTGCGATGTACATGGAAATGTTTTTCAGTTTGACTGACAAATCAAAATGTCTTTTACATGATCAGACTCATTATGTGCATGTGGGGCTGCCAGCAATTGCATCTGTGATCTGGTTGAAGCACTCTCAAGCAGCATTCTTCTCAGATTTACTCGAATGGTTGATCTGGCATTATAGCATCACTTGATCTATTGGCTCTGAAGCAGAGTAGGGTAGATAAATAAGCAGCCAAAGGGCAGCATCTTGTTCCAGTTTCATTGCAGCTTTAGTTTGAAGTTTGTTAAGTCAGTTTTTTAGTTATTTCAGTCTTGAGATCGAATCAGTTTGAGTTCAGTTTCCAGTTAATAAAAAAATTGTGTCGATTTCTTGCAATAAATGATTCCATAGCCCAATGGATGGAGGCACTGTCTGCTCTCCCAAAGATCTGTAGTTCTTGGCACCTCCAAGAAGCGGCAGCTGTCATCCCCATTGGAGCCAATGTTAGACTCAGTCTCGTCAGCCCTTCGTCAGCAATCAAAATTCTCTTTTACATTTCATTATTAGGGGTCTCATTTGTCCAGACTGGTTGCATTCCGTTAAAAGCATAAATTATCTGTCGGAAGGCTCTTTCCCTTATCTGCTAGCATGTGTCTGACTGCTAAAAGTTCATCAAAACTTATCCAAAACAATGTCTTCAGTCATTTATCATCAACAAGACTTGAGAATGTTTCTTCTTCAAAACCTTGTTTTGAAGAAGAAAGCATTAAACTCGTAATTATTCAATTTTTTCAGTTAAGGATGTTTCATGTGCAGCTTTCCTGAGCCACCAAACTTGCAAAAGAGTGACAAAATACATCATCAGCATCAGAGGCAAAGCATAATAAAGTTGAAAATAAATGTCAAAGTTTCAAATATTGCAAAGAGGGTTCCAGATCGAAGATCAAAATCTATCATACATAATATATTTCCACAATTGTCAATTCATTTGCATCCAGAAAATTCAAGTGAAAGAATGAATTGGTGAGTTGGAGAAACATTTCTTGTGATGGCTTCAGCTGCTGGGAGTGAGCAACAGCAAAGCGTTTTAACTTGGTTACTTGAACCTTTAAAGGAACAGTGGATTAAAAAAGAGTTGCAAGATATCTTGGGTTTGGTGAATCTTTTAATTAGAGGCCCAAATACACCAGAGAATGAACTAATGTGGCATATTTTCCACAGAGTCACCATTTTTGAGAGAGCCCTTAAAAGGAGTGGTAGTAAAAAGGCTTCAGTCTCCACCTCTCAAAATGGTTCTGCATTCACTTTTGATGTTGGTTCTTCTCATCCTATGGCTTCTCGCTTATCAAGGATGCTGCCTCCTCTCTTCAAGTTGCTTTGTTGTATACATTCACTTTGGTTGCAGCCAATAGCTCAAGAATTGCCAAAAGAGGTGCGCGCTACCCACTTGCCGGGCGCTACCCACTTAAACGCCACAGCCAGTGTTAATTAACACGGGCGCTACCCACTTGAGGCGCGCTACCCATACAGTCTCAGACCCAGAATTTTTTCCATTGCGTTCGGATTTATACCAAAACGCCACGATCAGCTTGCAACACATCTGACAGAAGAAACAAAAGGTGGAAATGCATTTACTGGACAATTGAGTTGCAGTTTCATTCAACAGATGTGATCTTTGTTGACCATGGGGTTGATGAACATGCGGGCCTGCGGAGTATATTGGAAAAGCATCTGACAATTGGTCCTGGAAATCCTGTGTCACGTCATAGATTAAGGCATTTTTGTAAAGAATCTACCCAAAATCTGAAGCTTTTCATCAAGATAGAATATACAAAGGGTGCCAAAAAATTATATTATGAGCTGAATATTACAGAATCGCTGCGTTCTCAGCTTGCAGAGAAGGGGAAATTGAGGAAGGAGAGTTTGTTTCTAATTGGGATTTTGATGAAGATTACATCTGCAGATAGATGTGAATCTATGGATGCAGTGAAGCCCAAGGTGTAGATCTAATGGTTTCCTGGTCTACGGGTAGTGATTGAATGAATGCCTTCCCAGTCAAAAGTTCTGCCGCCATATCTACAGCAAATGAATGCACCATTCTCCTTCAGATGTTTAGCTTGCGCGTGTCACTGCAAAAAATAAGCACAGTTGTCATCATGAGTTGAAATTGGCAGAATTTTAGTTTAAAGGTTGTTTTTATTAAAATGACAAATGTAATGTGGCAGTCAGAGATCACTGGATTAGAACTGATGAGAAGATCGCATGCAGGGAGATGATTTTTTCATATTCTAATTTTTCACAGCCAGGATGTCAACCTTTTATTGAGCTTGTATATACTACATATCTTGTGGCGCGCCCTCTAAAGATTGCAAAGGGACTACGTTGGTTTCTTTGACCATTTAAAATTACAATTCCATGCGTGCAAATATTAGTGGGGTGCCAAGATTTTCTTCGCCTTAGTCAATGGGTCATATATTTGGGGGAAACTGAAGCATATCCATATCCTGACCAGGACTCTTTGCAACGTGTAATCATTTATGGTAACATGGATGAAAGTGCTCCCAAAGTTACAAAGGATATTAATTATAAAAATTTGGTTGTTTTCAAATGGTAAAGGTAAAAGTAAAACCCAAACTAAACGCAGAATACCAACCTTAGCAGAAAAATAGGGACAGATTGCTTATATTAGTCTTCAGTTATGATTTCAAAGGAGTTACACCTACAGATTTCCTCCCCTTCATTGGTACATCAACAGATTTGGGCAGAAAATGTAACGTTGTTTTGTTTTTAGAACTAATGGCTGGCTCTTTTACTATTTTCATCATTTTTAGTTGAAACAACTCCATACTTTCATCGATCTGTTCTCAACATTTGAGTTATTTAATGTATTGAAAATCATTTGTAAAGGAGAGAATTCTGAAAGCTGGTGTAGGAGAAAAACAAAGCTTTTATTGTACAGTTTGACAGAGATTTTAATGAAAAGATACAGCTCTGGTTCCTGAGATTCCTGTGGTATGACATTTGACATATGTTTCTTCTTTGTCTCATATGTTCCTTGTTATGTTTACTGTTTCATTTCATAATCATTTCTATGTGAATGCTTTTAAGTAGAAGGCCAGAATCCAGTTTACTGCTCTGCCCTGGAGGAGCGTTCAGTATTTGTGTATCTTCTTCTGTCTGAGAAGGATTCATTATATATGCCCTTTTCGGCCTCTCGGCTGTCTTTCACTTCATATAATTCCAATTTGATTATTAAACTTCATGCTTATCTTGCCTCAGGAGATAATCTGCGTTTTTCATTTAATCTCTGCTCTTGCTGTCTTTGCCCCACATAGCCCAGAAACCCATCATTTATCAAATACCCCTTTTCATATCTATTTACTAGCCTAAAATCAGTTCCCATTTTAAGTCATCTCACACCCTATTGCTCATTTTATTGAGATTGACGGAGAGAGCCCTCTCCTGTCCTCGTAGGGCTAGCTACGAGGCTGAGCTTGGTTTGATGTTGCCTCGAGTTTTTCCCTCTTCAGCCTGAGGCAGATTTGAGCGCTAACACAAAGAAGGAGGGGCATTCAAATACTAAAGCACATAAATGATGTCAGCATACCAAGGAGAATTCATAAATGTTTCTTCAATGAAAGGGGAAGTGAATTCTTCTACTTCTTCCAACACATCTACCATGTTCATATCTAGTGCTTGGAAGGTTGATTCAACCATGAGTTTGGCTAATCCCTGCCCTTTAATCAGTTTGGTGGGCTTGATTTCTAAGTCATATTCAAGAATAGTTGCAATCCATTTTCCCCTTTTACTATTAGGGTCTTGACTTAGAATATCCTTGACAACAGTATGTGGAACAAAAGAAATTATGTGAGAGTGTAAAATGTAGATTCTAAAGTATTTTAATGCTTTCACTAATGCTAAGGCTTGCTTCTCCATGATATTGTATTTGAGAGGAGCATCTCTTAAGGCCCTACTAAAGAAGGATATTGGTTGTTCTTGCCCCAAGTCATTATTTTGAAGTAAAACTGCATCTATTGTATGCTCAGATGCAAAAGAAAAGATAGAAAATTCTTTGGTGAAATCTGGACTAATCAAGATTGGTGTTTGAGTAAGAGATTGTTTGACCAGTTCAAATGATTGTTTAGCTGGTAAAGTCCATTTTACACCTACATCTTTCTTAACCATGTTTGTAATGTTTTTTAATAGCTCAGCAAGGTTGGGGATAAACCTCCTCAAAAAATTAATCTTTCCAATAAAAGATTGTAATTCTTTGAGGCTTCTTGGATGGATGATTTGTAATATGCCATCTATCCTTTTAGGGTCTATTTTGATTCCCTCTTCTGAAATTATGTGACCAACATAGATAAACCAAATAACTCTCCCATCTATTCTACACTTCCTACACTTCTCAAAAACTTTTCTCAAGTGAATCAAATGTTCTTCATCAGTTTTTGAGAAAACGGTTATGTCATCAAGGTAAATGATTATGAAATAGCCAATGTTTTCAGAGAAGACTATGTCCATGGCCCTTTGGAAGGTGGCCCCTGCATTCATCAAACCGAATGGCATTTTGACATACATAAAGGTGCCCCAAGGTGTAGTAAAAGCAGTTTTGAGTTGATCACTTGGGAGCACTAACACTTGGTTATAACTTGAGAACCCATCCAACAATGATATCATTTTTGACCCAAATACCCTTTGAAGTATATGGTCCATCTTGGGCAAGGGGTAATTGTCTTTTAGGGAGACTCTATTTAAATTTATGAAGTCAATACAGAGCCTGATTTCCCCTGTCTTTTTTCTAACAGAAACTAAGTTTGATACCCACTCTGAATATCTAATTGGTACTATGATCCCAGCATCATGCATCTTTTCAATTTCTACCTTAAATAAAGGTAATAAAACAGGGTTTATTCTCCTTAGTTTTTGTTTAAAAGGCTTTTGATTTTCCTTCAAAGGAATCTTGTGCTGAATGATGCTAGTATCATAAGATTTCAGATCTTTGTATCCCCAAGCAAAAACATCTTTAAACTCTTTGAACAACTCTATATATTGTAATTTTATGTGAGCTGAGAGAGTGTTGGATAGTTTAATCATCTTGCGTTCTGCTAGGCTGCCTATGTTATGTTCTTCTACATTTGTTTCCACAGGCTCCATTCTCAGTTCTTTGGCTACATCATTAAAGTCGAAAAGGTGTTCTAAAGGCGTGAGACCTCTTGGAATTGTATCACTCTTGCATTGTAAAACTTCCAAGTCTTCTTGGTCTGTGTTGTCAATTAATTCTGCTTCAAAAGGATTCTCACAGTGATTTATATCAGCAGAATGCGTTATTTCAACTTCTGGGATTTGTTCAATATACAAACAGTTTTCTTTATGGATGGTTTCTGATATTGGTATGGCAAAATCATTTTCCGATTTTCAGAAATCATCTATGTGTTTGTCAGAATCAAACGCTTGCCAATGATCTTCGTTATTAGGCACTGCAAGCCTGTGTTTTACCTTTACACTAAGCTGTTCATTTATCTAAGGTATTTGGCAGTTGCTGGCATTGAAAGCAAGTTCATTTGCTAGATGATTTTGTGCTCTACGAATGAAAATGAGTTCATATTTTCAAAGGTCTTTAATAAATCAAGGGTAGCATTTCGATACTCTCTAAGTCTTAGGTTTTTAGCTGAATATTGTCCTTTGATTTGTCTTATGATAAGTTCAGAATCTCCTAAGATTGATATTTTTTGGGCTTGTAATTGTTTGAGCAACTGTAAGCCAAGGAGAAGTGCTTCATATTCAGCAATATTATTGGTGCATGGAAAATCTAGTTTATATGAATAACTCTGATTTGTATTTTAAATCCATACACCTGCCCCTGCACTTATTTTATTACAGGATCCATCAAAGTTTATTGTCCAAAGTATATTTGCCTCATTTTCATTTTCTTGTTGCTATTGATTGCCAATGTTTTGTATCTGATTTGAGGGAAGTTCTGATTTTTCTGGTAAACTGATTGGGTCTATGTTTTCCTTTTCTTGTTGAGTGATTTCATCTTCATTGTACAAGATAAAGGAATCTAAACTTGATTGAATAGAATAGATGGGAGAGTTATTTGGTTTATCTATGTTGCTCACCATGTATTTCATGTGAGATTCCCTATATAATCTTATGTTTTGGTTAAAAACGGGGATGGTGGCATAAGACATGTCCATTTGAAGGCTTCCCTGAAGTTTGGCTCCCCATGATCTTGATAAAAGAATGCCATACTTAGGGGGAATATTAGCTACAACTATGTCCATAACTAGACTCTTAGGAGGGATTTGAGATAAGTTAACACATAAATATTTGATTAAACCCAAACATTTTACTCTACTTGAATCAAATGAATACAAATCCTTGTATGGTTTAGTAATTTCTAAGCCTAAGCTTTCCATTACTACCTTGGGCATAATATTATGCGAAGCTCTGGAGTCTAACATGGAATTGTGTAAAATTTTCTCATGTATATTCAAACTGACATAGAAGGGAGGAACAACTCCTTCTTGGTATTTTCCTTCAACTTCTGGACCAAATAACAATTCAGGTTTGTCATCTGTCAAGTTTAATGTATCATTATCACTTCCTAAGTTCAAAGCTTTCAAAACTTGGTTTTTGTACACTTCTTGGGTTACTAGTTCAGCTAAGGGGGTGGTAATTTTTATCTTTGCAATCTCTCCCTCAAGGCTGAAAGGAACAATTGATTTGGTCATATTTACATCCGTTTTTTCAATCGAATTCCTTTTAGAAATTTTGATTTGTTGAACTTTATTTGGACTAGTAATTGGGACAATTTTATTAGGTCCACTAGCTGAAGTGTTAGGGATGCTTTACTCAATATTAGGTTGGCTACTTTTCTCTTTGTATGAATCTATTTTCTTAGCCAAAATGTTGGGTTTCTCTGTTGTCTTCTTAGGCTGAATTTCTGCATTTTTCTTGACAGCAGTGCTAGTGTTCTTATCTTTTGAATTGTCTACGTTCCCTTTGCTCCTAAGATCATATTGTTTGTGCACCTCCATGATTGCATTTTCAAACCCCAATCTATAATCGTTAGAATCTTCATAGGTGTTTGAATTTTGATCAGAGGAGAAGAAACCTTGTTCTTCTTCAGTGAGGAAAACATCATCCCCACTGTCTAATCCAATCAAGTTCACATGACCTTCTCCCAACCTTTCAATCTCCCTATCTTCATCATATTGATCTACATAGTTTTGTTGGAAGGGAGGTCTAATCTGTTGGTCATTTTATTTGCTTATCTACTGTTTTCTCTTCATACTGATTTTTTGCAGTGAGCTGGTTTGGTTGTTTTGAGGTCTCTTGGTATAATCTATCATTCAAGTTGATATTTTCAAGCATCCTCTCCATTACCTTCACTAGGTTATCAATTTTAGTGTCAAAAGTTGAGGTTGAGGGTGCAATGTCATCTTTATAATTTACCCTCTTCTACGATCTCAACCTATTTCTTTTCTCAATTATGTTTGCTTCTACGCTCACAGCTCCCTTCTGCATGTCTTCTAATGTTAAGTAATCTCTCTCCCTTAGTTGATAGGTCATTTCAACATCAAAATCTTCAGGGTATCTCACTAAGGCCATGCCTTGGGGAGGTTTCATGTGAGGTGGAAGAGCATTGTAAACACTGTTAAACCTAGTGGAGTAGTCATGAACACTTTCCCTTTGATTTCTTTTGAGATTGCTATACTCTGCTAGTATTTGGAGAGGGTTCTTTTTCATTTCCCATTTGTTGATGAATGTTTGATGAAAAGCAAGGAGATCATTGATGCTGTTAGGAGGTAAGTTTTTAAACCACTTCTTTACATATCCTCCTAAACTTTGGGCAAAGATCCTCATCTTAATGGTCTCTTCTTCTATTTCCATGTAATCAAATGCATATTCCATCCTATCTACATGATGTTGAGCTGTTGTAGACTCTTTTCCAGTGAAATGAGGAATTTTGGATTGGTATTCATTTGGTAAGGGAAGCAGAGGTTGTGGTAACACTAATGGGTCATACCATGTTTCCATGGCTGGAAAGAAAGGTGGATTTACAAGAGTGAAAGTGGGCTGAAAAGGAGTGTTTTTCACAGTGGTAGTATTGATTGGAGTGGAAGAAACACTTGGGCCAGCAAAATGGTTTTGAGAAGATTTTTTATGGAAAAGGCTAAAGTGATGAAGAAGCTAGGAATCAGGAGGAGTGGAAGGTGAGGCTTCTCTAATAAAACTTTGTTGAAAATATGCAATGTCAATATCAGTTTTGTTTAAATCACCTTGAGATCTAGTTCTAAATATGTTCTTTATACGATGTAAATCAAAGTGTGAATCCTCTAAGACAACAAGGTTTTCAGGGACAGACTTTGTTCTTAAGAGGCCCTTATCAGCAGCTGATTTTCCAGACTTAGAAGTCTGCCATAGAATTCTCTCTGTATTGTCAACTATTATAGGAGGATTAGGGTCTGGATGAGATCTAGTATTGATCCTATGTGAAGCCAGACTGCTTTTCAAAAATGAGAGAGGTTAAAGTTTTAGGGACTGTTTTTTGGAATTTTTACTTCTCACAATGTCTTATATAGTATGGGGCTAGGCTTCTAAACTTCTTCAAGGCTGGTTAACACAGCCTTAAAGGGATCTGGAATGAGTAATAGGCCTATTGGGGCTAGTGGAGTCGCCAGGTGGAAACGTTTTAGCTTCTATGAAGGTAAAATATTGGATGGTTCCACCACCATGTTTATTATGAAGCCAAACTGAATTTTTTTTGGGTTTTTATGAGTTTTTTCAGTTCTAATGGGTTATGAGAGTGTCCTAAATCTGATTTAACACTTAGCTAAGGTGTCAAAAACATACAGAGTTCACTCTTATGGCTTGGTAACTGATTTATTCAAGGTTTTAACAAGGCTCTATGAGAATCCTAAGGGTTACTTAGTTTGTCACTGATTCAATTAAGTCCTATCATGATTACCATTTATGTTAGGTAGTGCTTGAAGAAAGCTACTTATGTTATACTGGACAGTGAGTGTTTTGTTTTAAGGTTTTTACTTAGTGTCCCACCGTGATCGCCATTATGTTGGGGTCCCGTGTTTTGATAGTTTGGAAAATCAAAAGACAAGGCAACATCAAACCAATCTTTAGAGTTCCAGGATCTAGTCCTCCTGTTCTCAGAGAGGGATCTCTCAAATCTATTTGTTTGCAAAGCTTTATCTTGTTTGCTTTGGGTATTGGTTTTAGACTAGTTATTACGTGCAAGTGTTTGTTTGTTTGTTTGGTTGAAGGACATAGTAGAACATGAAAGGTCTAGGAAATATAGATAGAAAGGGGAAATGTCTGATTCATTGGGCGAAGGAATCAAGAAGAGGTCATGACAAACTAATCAATGGATATGGGATATCAAAGGGCAAATCTAACTTGGCCACAGGATCCTTTGGTTTTGTGAATGAGATGGACATCAATGATTTGAAAAGAGAGTTTGAATTCTCAACAAAGGGAATTTGAAAGCATAACTTGAACAATAAAGAAGTATTTGATAGACAGAGCTAACCATGAATTCCACAAACCACACTTTAAGCAAATAATGACTTCAAACAAATTTTAAAATGAAATCTAAGATTTGGAAGCACATCCTATTTCCTCAAAGATTTTATTTCAAATGACTTAGAAAACATAAAAGATTCACTGATAATTGCAGTCATAGAAGAGAGAACACCTAAAAACATCTATGGTCACAACTATAAAGACCTTCAAAACAATTGTTCAAGCAAGGACAAAGGGCATGATCAAAACAGACCTCCTTGAATAAATTAAAACAATGGTAGTTCAAAGGGAGACTTCAATAACAACTTTCAAGTGGTAGCAGACAAGCAGGGAAAACCATAAATCATGCTGGAACCAACTATTTGAACTATTAGAAAAATAAACAAGCATGAGGACTAAAGAGAGATATTAAAGACTCTAAAATACCTAAACAAAAGAAAACATAAAACAGTGAAGGATAAATAGGTCTAAGGTTCTTTTAGGAGTCATTTCTTAGCCTAAAACTTTCATCCTACTGTAGTAAGAAATTATGGAACAAAGTGAAAATAGGAGAAAACTTTAAACAGTTCAGAATACTTCACCAATAGCCAAGCTCATGGATCTAATGATGGAGCCTTCTCAAGAAAAAGCATGCAACAACATCATCAGGCTTCGAAGACTTCAATTTCTTCCTCAACTTCAGACAGACTATGTATTATTTCACAGAGTTTCAGTATTACAACTAGTGAACAATCAACCAACAAATTCTCATCCTCTTCAGAAGTATTTATAGAAGAAATGAGGAGGTGGAAGAGTTTTAGGATTGAAATGTAATAAATTCCACATTAAATGCAACTCCTAGCCTTGAAAACCATGCAAGGCCTAAGGCAGGAGAGCATTGAATTATGATTCTCTTTCATGTACTCTGTTTCTGCTATTTTTAGGCTAAATTGGAAAAAATATTGACTTCAAGGCTTACTTATTCGTTACAATAACTTCCCTGACAGTTTCAGAATTTGTTCTTTCTTTGGTAATAACTTTTCGGGTGTATTTATGCAAATATCTTCTGTTTAAGCAATAATTAGGCCTTTTCTTGATTTATTTAGGTTGCAAGTGGCTTTTGGTAGATGGAGAGGATACAATTAGCCTCTGATGTGGCAGTGGAGGCTTCTCAGACTGATAGATTTCCTTGTTTTGTCCTAAAACACCTTTAATTTACTTTAGTTCTGTGTTTTAGGCCTAATTTGGCTTAATCTTCATCTTCGGGTCTTCATAATCTGCTGACTGTGGATTAGGCATTTGATTTTTTGAGTTTATGCCTTAATCCTCTTAAAAACTCTGATTTGAAATTTAAACCCTGATACTCTTTAATCTTCCATCTTCAATGCTGATTTTCTTCAATAAATGGTCTCTGACTGTGTCTTTCAACTGTGTTGCAGGTGCGCGAAGGGTTTTCATAATATTACCAATGTTCATGAGACATGGTAAAAATGGCTGTTTGAAACCTGTATATTCATGTTCTTCGTTAATAATGGCCTGGGGGATCATCATCCCCGGCCTATGATTTCTTTTGAAACTCATGGAGGAACCTTGAAAACCTACACAAAACACAGAAAAGTTAAGAAAATCCATGAAGGAATGGGTTAAGGCTGCTTTGGAGGTTAGGATAAATTGTTGCCGTCGATCCGGACTAATCGACAATCGAGATTGCTCGATGGGTTGATGGGGAGGCAGTTGGATAGACGGTGGTTGGATCTGTAGGAACGAACGATCGGGATTGGATCAGAGATCGCATAATCGAAGGAGGCAAAGGGATGGCGCTTCACATTTTAAGTGGTGCGATTAAGCGCCAGCCGTCAGATCTAGGAGTAAGATCGACGGTGGAGATTTAATCGGAGGGGTTATGGAGGAATATTGTGGGTGCGATATGACTTTAGCGCTGGCCATTGGATTTATAACGATCAACGGCGGAGATTGGATCTGGGGTTGAAAGGGAGAAAACTCATTGCATCGGGGATTTTTAGAATAACAAAGGGAAAACGTTAATAGAAACTCCAATTTTTGATTTACGATTGGGCCTTAGCACTATTCGCGGCTCCTGGTTTCATGCGAGATAAAGGAGCTGGGGCTAAATCCAAAGGGGCTTAAAGCCTTAATGCAATAAGACTGTTTTTTAGGATTTTTTTAAGGATTTTCAGAGGATTTTGGGGGTTCTCATAAGAGTAAAAAAGGGATTTTAAACCTTATAAAGGGATTTTACAAGGCTTTAAAGGGAAATTCGAAGGAATGAGAGGCAAATGGAAGGGTTTATGGATGAAGTGAAGAAGGAAAATGGAGAAGTGAAAATGAGGGAAAATGAGGCCTCTTGAGCAGTTTTTTCTCTTAGTAGACAATAGATTTTTCAGGTTTATGAGGGAAATAGCAATGAAGATTAACTAAAAGATTATTTATCTTCATAAAAACTTCAAGGATGATAGGTTCTCAAAGGGGAATTATCTCTTGGAGTTCGTGAAGAAAAAAATTAGCCACTTCGTGTACCGTATTTTATCGTTGCTAACAAACAGCCTCTTCTAAATTGTCAAGGTCAGCCTCATCATCATAAGTCCCAACAGTCATGTATTTTTTCCCTTAAAAATTGTATATATAGAGGTGCCTTCAACCTCATTTGATACATCAAAGGGCTCCAAATTATATCTAAGGTAGCCAAGCTCTTGAAGAGGACAAAGGGTTGTCTGTTTTGGGTTTCTTCTTCAACAACTAGGGCTACGATTCCTCAAATAAACAGCCATAGGACTTGATGAAATTTTAGGGCAACTTGTATGGGTAATCCTGTCATTACAGGTCTGAATTCAACCCCAGAAAGTCAGGTTATGTTTGGGTATTGACTTCGAGCTTATCTATGGTAAATTAAAGAAGAATTTCCCCCTTTCTGTGTCTGCACTTCAGAGCCATTACTCCAGATAGGTCCGCAAGCATGCACTAAGTTATATAGAGGGGTTGAGAATCCTATCTTGGGTTCAAATCAATTCTAAGGGCTAGCGATGGACAACCTATTGCTTGCCAACAAAAGTTGCAGTTGAAAGGAGAGTTTCTTGATCAATTGAATGGAAAAATTGTGGACTATAAGAAACCCTAACTAGATCTTAGCTGACTATTGTTCACAGAATGATGAAATTGCAGTTTTGGGCTATTCAATTGTCCAAGGGCAGTCATATTAGATCTTCAAATTGGCAAGTCATTTTGACTTTAAATTATTGTACTTTCTCTCTCTGCTGAACATTTGATATTAATAATAAGATGAATTGATCAAGGGTTTTCCACATCTTGGGGTTTTTTCCCTGGCTTGTGCCATATCCTTGTGTACTCTTGTCTTGGCTTGTCTACTGCATCTTTCATCTATGTTATTTCTTCAATTACTGTCATTATAACAATGTATTATGTGATTGCTAATGGAAAATCAGGCTAAAATGGATTCCTGAAGTAACTTCCCTAAGAAAATAACATGTTAACCTAAAATTAACAAGATGTAACCAATCCTGGTTTGACCGGTTCTAGTTTGAAACCCAGTTTGATATGTGGACTAGTCCGGGCACTAGTTCCGGTTTTGAATACTATGTTCTGGAGAATGTAATAAACTAATAGTGCCAAATAGAAATAGTTTGAAATAATCTAGATCCATTACATGTCTTTATGTGTTGGAAAGTTTCAAGATTGAGAATCTGTAGTGTTTCTTTTGTCACAGCACAGTGGAGCGACACAAGGTCACTTGTCGAAAGAAAACCATTAAAAGTATCCATCTATTTGGTGGCTGGAGGGAAATATCTGCACCCTCTCACAACTTTTCCCTTCACATAAAGGAAGTTTAAAATCACACTCATGTCCCCAAGCATAGGAAAAGAATTATGTAAATGTTATACACATTGAGATGACATTGGTCGCGATATAATTCCTATGAGTGCAATGTTTCTAGATCCATCATTCTAAAGCCAAAGAAATGCTCCATGGCTTGAAATGTTTGGTTAGTGCCCGTCCTTCGGGAAAAAAAAAAAAAATCATGGAAGTTCATTGAAAATTACCCTTGGGTAGTGTTAATTTAAAGATAATGTTTGTTAGGGCATTTTCATAAATGTACACAGACCCAACATTCAAATGCCAAAAAAAAATAATGTTCTAGAATGTTTTTTTGGGTTCATTAATTCTCAAATGCCACTAGAGAATTGACTTGAAAAATTATTTATTCAGAGAAAAGTGTTCTAAAAAATACAAATAAGTTATCAATAACGCATACCTCTTCGCAATATTAATAGAGGATTGTCATCTTGGATGCCAACATCTTTGTGGTAAGAGCGTAGGCCGAGGCTGGTCAGCCAGTGATCCTGAGCATGAGACCATGGCGGTGGGTACCTTGGCACTAGAGCTGGAGCGATACAAGCCAACTGGAGCTGGAAAAGCGTTGTTTCAACAAGAAGCACGTGTGCAACAATGCCATCACAATATCAACCACCTCCTCGGCTCTGGTTGTGTGGACATGGAGGAGCTGCAACCCTAAATCCGTGGTGAGGGTGGAATTGATGACCTTGTTAGACAAGTCGAGGCAGAGGATCAACTGCCATGGTTGAAGCCTCCTCTGGGCATCCCGAGGAGATAAGAAAGGGAATGAAGGAGCACAATCATGGCTGATTCTATGTGCCCACATACTAGACGAAGGCAATGCCATCGAGGGTTTCTTCGTCGATTCTACTATCATTCAGGAAATTCATCGTGATCGCCAGAGGAAAACCACCCTCGGATCCCTATCCACCTCCTTTCCATTGTTGTTCATGGCCTCCATCTTCGTCATATTTTCCGAGGCCGTTGTCGAATAATGGTGGACATCAGAGCATTTCATGGAGGGTCCGGTTTATCGAAGTCCCTGAGGGTTTAGATGATTTCACTGATGTAAAGTCATCGACTGAGATTATGGAGGGAAATTTGAAAATGGACAGAGGGAAATTTGAATTTGTTGAGGAAAATTATTTATATGAGAGTGTTTGTGATCATATTTATTTTTTGGTTGGTTATTTTCTTTTTATTATAAAATTCAAAGAGTTTTTTACTATTTTATTTACTTATAATTATTACAGTTTGTAAGTGGTTGATTGATTAAATTTTGGTTTATTGAAATTTAAAATGTTGTAATATATATATATATATATATATATATATATATTTTTTTTTTTTTTAAATTTATTCAAAGTGTAAATTATAATGAAATGTTGAGTGTAAAAAGTTAGCTTAACCAAACAAAAATTAAGTGGTTCTTGATATGGGTTCCATGCTTTTCTAAGAGTAAAGTCATTTTTTATTTTGTTTAGAATACAAAACTTTGTGTGTGTTTTTAATTTCTTATCATGTGTTCTATTTGAACTGGATTTGTAACCATGATTATTGTTGCCTATGCAAATATTAATCTAGGTTGCATTATTTTGGTATCAAAGTAGGTTTAAGACCTACATATAAATTGAAGAACAATGTCATCAAAAAGAATTTGTTTGGCGGATCTATAATAAGGAGAATTGCAAAAGAGCACATAAGGAATTAGGAATACAAGCATAGGGTAGAGGGAAACATAGCTACAAATAAAATCGCCTAGATGTTGAGGTCCATGTTAACTATAATGGATTCCATGAAGGAAGCTAAGAAAATAGGGGTTGTTGTAGATATTCATGATGTGAGTAATGAAGAGTGAAAATTAGAAGCCCCATGGGAGATAAGACTATATGATTTATTAGATTGGGAATATCGAGAAATCCCTAGAGTTTGAGAAATTGAGGACCCCGAGAGAGTGAAGCATATATTCACAAAGTTGAAAGGGCATGCATCCCTTCAGTGGGATAATGTATTTTGACAAAAAAATAAGAAGGAAATATAAAATTAAGACTTGGGAGGAGATAATTTCCAAACTAAATGGTATTCCACAATTTATAGTTGTTGGCTTGAAAACAATTATCTGCCAAAATTAAAAATTACTAACATAAATGACTAATTCATATACTTGTTGTTCTTGTTATTTGGTCATATTTTTATTCTTGGACTATAATAGTCATTTATGTTAATCATTATTAATTTTGTCACTTATTATCTAGTCATATATTTTAGTCATAGACTAAATTAGTCATTTAAGTTAGTCGTTTTTAGTTTAGTCACTTATTATCTAGTCGTATATTTTATCTCTAGACTAAATTAGTCGTTTAAGTTAGTCATTTTTAGTTTGGTCACTTAAAATTTCTTAAATTTAGTAGTAATTCATTTGAAATAATTGCGGTGACTAAATTTTTTAGTCACCTAGTCACTAATTTTGACATTTTGTACTAGTGCGAAGCAAGGGAGGAATGGAAGAATAACGAAGAAGTATGGCCACTCATTCAAAAGTTGCAGCAAGATCCCAGTACATTTAATACATTTAGTTGGAAAAATGATTCCTTATGGTACAAATATCGCTTATATATTTGTAAGAATTCCCAAGTAAAACAAAAGATTATTTTGGAATTGCACACCTCTCCCTTAGGAGGACACTCGGGATTTTTAAAAACTTACCACAGGGTGAAGAAAGATTTTTTTTGGGATGGCCTTAAATCTGATATTCAAAAGTTTGCGGTGAAATGTTTGGTGTGCCAAGAAAATAAAGTTGAGACAATTAAGACCTCGAGTCTGCTACAACCTTTATCCATTCCAAATCAACGTTGGGAGGAGGCTTCAATGGATTTTATCACAGGTTTACCTAAGTTCGAAGGAAAGAGTGTCATCATGGTGGTAGTTGATAGAATTACCAAGTATGCACAATTTTGTGCATTATCTCATCCATTTAATCGAGTACAGTTGCTACTGCATTTATGGAAACAATTCAAAAGCTACATGGAAACCCAAATATTATTGAAAGCGATAGAGATCTCATTTTCACTGGAAATTTTTGTATGGATTTATTTTCTTGTTTGGGTACTCAACTTGCTCATAGCTCATCTTATCATCCTCAATTTGATGGGAAAAGTGAGACATTGAACAAATGTTTGGAAGGATATCTTCGTTGCTTTATATCTGATAAACAAACACAATGGGTCAATTGGTTACCTCTAGTTGAATGGTGGTATAACATTTCCTTCCATACTACAGCAAAAATGACCCCATTTATGGCACTTTATGGATATCATCCGTGTTAGTATGAATCTTAATCACAAGTGTACGAAAAAGGCTCACTTTAGTTGTGCATAACAAACAACCCTAACAATAAAGATGGCTGCCAATATCTTTAGATCTGAAATTAGTTGACCAAGATAAATTCTGCAAAAGTCTAGATCTATGCATTAAAAGACATTAAGCAGTAAATAAAAACAAGAGTTGCTCCATGCATCCAGTAGACAAGACAATAATATGTTTAAAGAATTTTTGTATTAATGGCACCTGGGAGGAGAACATAGAAAGATGTTACCAGTCCTCCTCAATGGGATAGGTTCCTGTAAGTCCTCAACACTTCAGATCTAAAATCCCTCTCTCTTGATCGTGTAGAAAACCCAGACAAAAATGGAACTCAAAGGGAGCCCACAAGAAAAAGATAGCAAAATATGACAATGATGGTGGATCAAAGTCAGACCAAAAGTATAGATCCAAAGTGATCTTTAGGCAACAAAAGGTAGTGAGTGAATGGAAAAACCCTTCTATTTATAACAAAATATTGAGTTAGTCTAGATATTGGTGCATAATTATAATATTATTAACCAATTCTAGATCCAACTTTTATGGAATATTTTATTATATTTATTGGAGGGAAAAAGAATTTGACTTGGGTCAAATCCCTTTATTTGGAAATAATAAATAAATAAATGATTTATTTATTATTTTAAGGATGTGGTTGAGTAATAATCAAATAAATAATGGTTTATTTAATTATTTAAGAGTGATTTAGTTAAATTTAATAAGGAATATTATTTAAATAATGTTTAAATAAATATTCCTAGAAAATAATAAGATAAATAATAATTTATCTAACTAATTTTCCTGTTTTGGGTTAAATATGACCAAGAATATTAATTAAACTGCTGTTTAACTAATTATTCCTTAAGGAAAATCAAACAAATGTGGATTTATTTAATATTTCCTCATGGGGTTTCCTGTTTAGACCATAAACAACTTAATAAAGGTGGTTTACTAAGTTATTTTCATAGTGAAAACAATTTTACTTAGGGTAAAATTGCTCTTACATGGTGTACTTAGGTCCATCTAATAGTAATAGGTTAGATGACCAAAAAATGGTGTAACAATCCGCATATCAAATTGAGCATCAACAAAAAGTTCTCCAACTCTTAAAGGATAACCTAAATTTGGCACAAAATCGAATGAAACAACAAACATATCAACATCGCAGTGAGAGAAGTTTTGATGTAGGCGACTAGGTATTTTTACGGTTACAACCATACAAACAAGTGTCCCTCAAGCAAGCTAAGAAGGATACTAAATTATCGCCAAAGTACTATGGTCCTTACAAGGTGTTGCAAAAGATTGGTACTATGGCATACAACTTGGAGCTTCCTGCATCTTCTCGAGTGCACCTAGTTTTCCATGTTTCATGCTTAAAGAAGGTTATAGGTGAAAAACTTCCGGTTCAAAAAATATTGCTAGAACTTGACGAGGAGGAAAAATCATATTGGAACCTGAAGCAGTCATAGAAATAAGAACTCGACAGCTACGAAATCGATCAATTTCAAAGTATCTCATCAAGTGGAAGAACTTACCCACTGAAGTTTCCACATGGGAGGATGAGAATTTTATACAAAAGCATGCAGAACTACTCAAGTGTTGAGGACAACACTTTTTTGAAGGAGAGGGGCATGTTAGGGCCCTATATTACTAATGTAGTCCCTTATTGTTGTTAGTGTAGCCCCCTTATTATTATTTTTGTACCCATGTAGTCCCCATTTTGTTATTAATGTGCTCCATAATAGCCCACTATTATTATTGTTGTGCCCTTACATTATTATTGTTAGGTCGGCTAGGATTATATTGTGACCCCATGGAATCCTATATATACAAAGGAAGTTTTGTCATTTGTATCATCCAAGAATTGTTCATTTATGTAATGTAAAGGAGTTTTCCCCCTCGAAGTGGATGCTTTCTAAGGCGTGATCTCTCTTTTCTTCTATTTTGGGAGCTAGTTTCATAACAGTCATACTCCAACATAGCAGTGATCCATTTTCCACGCTGACCTTCAGGATCATTATGTGTAAGCACATATTTGACAACAAGTTTGGGACATATGAAATAACATGAGAGTGAAAAATATAGACTCGGAAGTCCTTCAATGCTTTAAATAGCGCCAAGGCCCGTTTTTAAATGATATTGTACTTCAAGGCTGCGTGTCTAATGGTTCTATTGAAGTAGGCGATGGGTGTTCTATTTTATTATTTTTCTTTTGCATAAGGACAAAAACTAGATTATGCTCTGAAGCAAAGGAAAAACTGATTAAATCAAGTGTGTAATCTAGACTAATAAGAATAGGAGCGTGAGATAAAGAAAATTTAACTTGATTAAAATACTTATTTGCCTCCTTAGAGCACTTTACCTCACTATATTTCTTCAGCATATCAGTAATTTTCCTTAAGTGTTTAGCAAGATTGGGAACAAACCTTCTCAGAAAATTGATTTTACCATTGAATGATTGGATCTCCTTCTTGCTTCTAGGATAGTCCAAGCTCTGAATCGCTTCAATTATTGAAGGATCTATCCAGATTTCATCTTTTGATATAATGTGGCCCAACGATTTTCCTTCCTCCATAGCAATGAAGCTCTTGTTAGGATTCAACGATTTTCCAAATTTCGTACATCTCTGAAAAACTGTTTTCAAGTGTTGCAAGTGCTGCTCATCTGTCTTGGAAAAAATAGTGATATTATCAAGATAGATGACCAAAAACACATCCTTTTCGTTGGTGAAGGCGATGTCCATTGCTCCTGAATTTTTCAATCCAAAGGGCATTTTGGCGTACATGAAGGTACCCCATGGTGTTGTAAAGGCTGTCTTTTCCTGATCATCTGGATGGTCTAAAATCTGATTATACCCAGAATATCCGTCCAATAATGAGAGTTTGGAAGATCCAACTACCCTTTGTAGAATATGGTCCATTTTTGGAAGTGGGTAATTGTCTTTCAGCGACACTTTATTCAGATTTCTGAAATCTATACACAAGTGAATCTCTCCGGTCTTCTTTCTTAATGGCACTAAGTTAGCCATCCAATTTGCGAAGTGAAGTGGAACTATAATATAGACAGTAAATAACATATTTACCTCTTTTTAAATGGAGGGTAGCAACATGGGATTCCTTCTCCTCAATTTCTGGCGAAAAGGATTCTGATCCGGTTTCAAAGGAATAATATGTTGATTTATACTTTTATCATATATTTTTAGGTCAGAATAATCCCATGAAAAACATCAGCAAACTAAGACATGCGTGCTGCATATTTACCTTTCATTTTAGATCTTAAGGATTTTGAAATCTTGACCATCTTGGGCTTATCAGGAGTGCCAAGATTAAGATCTTCCACTCCTACTTCTGTTGGCAGCATGGTCGGTTTATGTGCAACATTGTCTTGGTAAAAGATATCCTCCAAAGGCACAAGACCTCTAGGAATGGAGTTGTCTTTCAGCTGAAGTAGTTTCATTTTTTCTACATGCAATTCTTGGTCATTTTCATAAAATTGGTCATCCATTTGTGAATTCACTTATTCCTCTTCCGTATGTAAGAAATTGTTGATCTGTTTGTCATCTTGAAAGATCTGCCAATATTGAACATTATCTAGAATAACAGGGTGATGTTTGACATTTATCTCATACTTCTTATTAGGATACAATGGAATTTTAAACATACTGACTGAAGTGGCAAGAGAATCAGTAATAACATTGTCGTCCCTTGGGATCAATGACAAAGTATAGTCGGTGAAGGTTTTGAGGATATCTAACACTGCATTTCGGTAAGCTCGCATCCTAGGATTCTAGGCCTGTTATTCCCCTTTGAATTATTTTATTACCAATTCAAAGTTTCCATACACATAAATTTTCTTGGCACCTAACTTCCTGAGAATTTTCAAACCGGATGTTAAAGCCTCATACTCTTCTTCATTGTTCGAATAGTCAAATGCTAACTTGTAAGAGGACATTCGAACAATAGGGGGAATATTAAGAGACTTATTTATAGGGCTATGAATCCACACTTCAATGCCAACCCCTTCCTTACCCAAGGCTCCATCAAAGTCCATGGTCCACAAACCACTTTCTTCATCGGGATGTTGCAAATCAGATGACTGAACTTTACTTGCTGCTTGAGAAAAGTCTGTTGTACCAAAAAGTTACGTGTATTTCACGGTTTCATCTCTTTTTTGGGATGATGTGCTTGGTTCCAAAGCACTTGCCATCTTTTCTTGATTTTCTTCATTTACAATTTCTAAAATAGAATTTGAAAATTCTAAATTTTTTGTCTTTTCTTCCATCAAAATTTATGAAGATGTTGAACATTTAAAAATTGAATAAGATAAAAGACTCTAAATCCATGTGAAAAACATGTATGGGGTGATTATTAGGCTTTTCTCTACTATTGATCATGTACTTCATTTTACTTTCCTCGTATAGCTTTCTAAGTTGGCCAAAGACCTATATTGTAGCATATGAAAAGTCAAGCTGCAAGGTACCTCTAAGTTTTTCTCCCCATGACCGAGAAAGGAAAATTCCATATCTGGGAGGGATATCAGCAACAAAAATTCCCATGAGGACATTCTTGGCTAGGATTTTCTCTAAAGACCCCACCAGATCTTTAATGAGGCCAAGACATTTCACCCTGCCTGAATCAAACGAATAAAGGTCATGGCAGGGTCTTGTGATATCCAAGCCTAATATGTTCATGATGGATTTGGGAATAAGGTTATGAGATGCTTCAGAATCAAGAATGGCGTTATGGAGGATAAAGTCATGGTTTTTGAGGCTAAGATAAAACAGAGGGACCTCACTATCTTCTAAATCACCATCAACAACAAGACCAAATAAAAGTTCCGAGTGATCATCACTTACATTGACCATATTAGACATCTGATCTACCATAAGAAACTTGGCTACTTAAAACTTATATTTGTGATTCTTTACTATTTTAGTTAAATGAATGGAGACTTTCAGTTTTGAGAATTCATTTTCAAGACTAAAAAGGGCATAATGTTTTTCTACCTCTTTGGATGGTGCATCGTTCTTCTCGAGATGATATTTGTGTGGAATCTCCTTATTCTTTCTTCCATATTGAACTTCTTTATATTTTTTATGACTACTGGTAGAAGCTTCATTTCCTTTTGCAAGAATAGGAACATCAAGTCCTTTGTCTTTGCTTTGATTTGAAGTAGTCGTCTCTTTATGATGAGTATCGGTTTGAGAATTCTGTTTTTTTTGATTGGAGGTTATAGGAAAATTCCTATTCCTCAAACCATACTGCCTCTGTACTTGAGTAAGATCGTTATGATATCCCCTTTGGTAATATTCTTTCCATACTGATAGCATATCATCATTTGACAAGATATATTGCTGATCATCCGGTGCATGAATTTTTGCAGAAAACTGATCTTCTTCAATGAGGAAAATAGGCTGTTGATTTTCCTCAAATAAATGATTCTCGCCTGAAATATCTTCTTCATCTTCTTCATCAGGGCCTTCTGTGTATTTTTGCTTAAACAGAGTGAAAATTTGCTGCTGACTTTGTGGATCCTGACCCCTCTGTTCCCTTTGGTTGATCCTGTATTGAGGTTGCTGAATTTGACCCCTGAAATTGGGATTTCTAAAGGAAGGTTCAACTTGTCTATCGGCGATGGCCATTTTTTCCATCATCTTATCCATGGTTTTGATCAAGGTGTTGAGCTTGCCCTCAGATGAAGTAGATGTTTCTTCCTTCATAGTCACCCTTTTCTCTGTCATGATTTTTGACTTTTTGATAATCAGATTTGCTTCCACACTCATTGCATTTCTCTACATTTCTTCAAGGGTTGATGGATTTCTTTCCCTCAACTGGTAAGCTATATTAGGATCGAAACCATCAGGGTAATGAAGTAAAGCAATGCATGGAGGAGGCTTGATATTTTCAGGAATATAATCATAATTTCTATTGAACCTAGTTGTAAAGTCTTGTACAAACTTACTAGGATTCCTTTTGAAGGCGTCATATTCACCTAGGATTTGTAATGGATTCTTCTTCTCCTCCCATTTTCCCATAAACAAGTCAATTAGTTGCTGTGAATTAGCTACTGAACCAGCTATTAGAGAGCGGAACCATTTTTAACCTCTGCTGAGAAACTTTGTGCTATGATGCGCATCTTGGCGTCATCATTGTCAATCTCTTCAAGATCTATGAAATCAACTACTTTGAAAATGTGTTGGTGAGAAGTAACCTCTGATGTTCCATAAAAAAGAGGCAATATTTGACCATAGTTCTATGGTAGTGCGGTGAGTTGTTGCGGTAATATCAACGGAGAGAATCTGGCCATGATTAATGGAGGGGGTTGTGAAGGTGTTGATGGAGTGAAAACTTGCAGAGGTAATGACATAATGAAAGGAAGAGATGATGATGTAGATGTGTGAGACGGTGTAATAGCAGGTGGTGAAGAAAAAGCTTGCTGATGGTATTGAAAATAAGCTTTTTCTGAAGTTACTTGAAACTTATCCACTAAATCTTGAAGTTTGTGAAAATTATACCAGACTTCACTATCAACCTCAAAATAAGAAAATTCAGATAATGGTAAATAGGTCTGAAAATCAATAGGATCAAAGAAAATTTCTGAAAGAAAATATTCAAACTCAGACCTAAAGAAAGATGTCTCAAATTCAAAATTATAGGACAAATATTCAGAAGCAAACCTCGTAGGCAAAGAGTTTGATTTCACAAGTGGAGGACTAGCCTTTCCAACTTTCCAAGACTTTGTTTTCTTCTTTCTTAAAATACTCTTAGTGTCATTGACAATTGGTGAGGAATTTGGGTCTGGATTTGATTTAGTATGTCTTTTGGGAGCCAGGTTTTCTTGAGAATTTTTACTTTGGCTTGAATTTACTGATGCAACCTTCTTCGAATGTCAAAACTTGTCACCTACAAGTCTAACCTTCAGTGCAATGAATAAATTTTCACAGGGAAAGTTTTGCAATCGGTCATCCGTAATGACGTCAACAATTGTTGAAGTTTGCAACAAGAAATAATGAAATTGGCATCCAAAAACAACATCCTTGATCCTAATGAAAATTAAGCACCTACACTAGGTGGGGCCCACACAGGATATTTTTAGGTGGATCTATATTTATAGATGCATGAGAAAATTCTATTTATAGATGAGGTCTATTTATAGATGTATGTGCAAGTTCTATTTATAGATTGCATGTCTATTTATAGATGCATGTCGACTATTATTATCCCTTAATATTAGTTGAACAATAAACAATAATCTATTCTCAATGAGCACTTATAAATAGTTAACTGAAGTGGGAAATCAGTTAGCTATAGGAATTTTGAGTTGAGTGGTTGGTTGGTGGGACATGCAAGTGGACTTAATTGTAACTGAGTGATTCAAAGTTGTAACAAAGTTGGAAGTGTAGTTATGAAAGTTGTAAAGTAGTTTAACTCAGTTAAGTGAGTTAAACTCCATTGTGCTAGTTGTAACTGAAGATACACTAGTGAGAGATCAAGTGAATTAATTATTAATTAATTCAAAATCAGTGGTCTCACATGCAACTGAATATTTACTACTATTAACTACATGCATGTCAGATCCAGTGGAGACTCAGTTGAGATGTAGGTGAAAAGGATAGTTTGACTATCAGTTGTGACATTATCGGTTGCACACATACAACCACACAAACATTGGATGTGACTATGAGGATTTCACATTCAAGGTATAAGGAAAGAATAATTCATTCAGGGGTTATTTACAATCAGGGATTGCGCAATGGAGGAAGGCTGTCTGGCGACAGTAAGTTGGCTAAGGAACTTGCCAATTTTTGTATGACAATGTGAGATAGTTAAATATTGTACTGAGAGCTCTTGGATTGGAGATTTGTATGTAATTTTTCATGATCCATGATATAATACATAATAGAAGATAGTGGGGTTTTTAGCTTTATGCTTTCCCGGTAAAATTATCTGTGTTATGTGTGATTGATATTTCTTCATGATATTGTGATTGGCGATTGTTGTTCAAATTCCGCAAAGATTTTGTAGAAGCAATTTTGTATTTAATAGTGGCATATAATTGTTAGATCAGGAGAATCCAGGTAATACATATTTTGTATTAAATTTCTACATGGTATCAGAGTTGTGTTATAAATTTTCTACATGGCATCGGAGCACAAGAGATTGCAATTGTGAAGTAGGAGTTGAGTTTGTTGGTGGAAAGAATTCGAATTTGCAGAAAGACTTTCTTGGCGCTACAAATAATTTAACATCGAAATGGATTTCAATGGCTTGAGGTTAGAGTATGCACTCAAGGGCATCTCGAACTACTTTTCTTGGAAGGACAGGATGGAGGCAGTGCTTGAAGATAATGGCTTGAAGGAATTCATTGACAATGATGTTCCTAAGCCTACTTCGACAGATGCTGCATTACTTTATGCATGGAAAAAGAAAGTGGCAAAGGTGAGGAGGATTCTGTTGGAAGGATTACGAGGCCACATTGTCTTAAGCCTTCATGGGAAAGCCACACCATATTTTATGTGGAAGGATTTGACAGATCTATTCCAAAGCAGCAACGACCATAGGAAATTTCCGCTCAAAGATAAACTCTGGAAGATCAAGATGGAAAAGTATGATATTATTCCAGTATACTTAACAAAGTTTGTCCAATGTAGGGACGAGCTTGGGAGTGTAGGAATAAGTGTTGCTAATGATGATTTAGCGAGTTTGTCTCTCTTGGGACTTCCTAAGAGTTTTCACAGTTATGAATACTTTGTCAACAAATGGGAAAATTTTCTGGATTGGGAACGACTGTGGTCGGATTTGGTGCAGGAGGAGTACAAGCGGAACACCAGAGATGGATCTTCATATAAGCATGATGATGAAGAGGATTGTTCTTTGGCTGCCAAGGCGAAGAAATAGAAGGGGGAAGAAATTCCATTCTAAATCTGAGGCCAGTGAAGATGGAAAGGAGCACAACATGTCCAAAGTGAAGCATTTTCACTGTCACGAGTATGGACATATTGCCACAAATTTTCCACAAAAGAAGAAGAACAAGATGGCTGCTGGAGCTACAGTTAGTGAGGCTCTTGCCTCACAATTTGAGCTTGACTTCTCATTGATCGCATGCATGGTGTCAAGTACATTGGGATCGGGGTGGTACTTGGATAGTGGTGCTTCCTTTCACATGATGGGAGATAAGAAAATTTTCAGTGACTTGGAGGAGAAAGATCTCCAGATGCATATTGAGTTGGGCGACGATGGACGATACAGCGCAACTGGCATTGGTACCATTACCTTTCAGAGGGTGTCAGGTAAACTCTTTCATTTAAAAACTGTAATGCATATACCAAGTTTGAAGAAAAATTTAGTCTCAGTCGCAATGTTAAAGGATAGAGGCTATGATGTTGTCTTTAGTGAAGGCAATTTTTTCTTGTGACACAAAGCAACAGGGCGGGCCAAGAAGGTTGGGATTCAAGTTAAGAATCTCTATAGACTTGTTGTAGATGGGATTTCTATAGAGCTTACTCTATTGGGATGTGTGAGAAATCCATGCAATTGATCCTTGAGAGGGAGCTGGATTTGCATGTAGGTAAGAGTGAACCTCGGGATGTGGAGCAGCCACAAGATGATGATCATGGAGTGGGAGAAACCACTCATGCAGAGAAATTTTGTGCCAGATGGGCAGAGGGAGTGCATGCAGCTATACCACTAGGTGAGAGGTGGGGCGACATGCATGAATAATCCCAAGAAGAAATTTTGGGCAAGATTCATTGAGATGGTGTGGATCTCATGAATCGAACCTTGCTATAAGGAGCCCATAGAGCAGGAGTAATGTTACACATTATTTTGTCGCTATGACATTTGACTGCCCATATAGGTTCATCACTACCTATATTGTGCTCCCTTAGAAGTAAAAAACCATAATGTTCCTAAACCAAGTCTTGGAATTGGAGAAAAGCTCATTAAAACCCTTAAAAGTCTAACTCGACACTTTTCCTAGCCTTTTCCTGTGGGTTCGCGGATACTTGTTCTATATCCTGCAGCAGCTCCTGCATGTTCTGCTGATAAAACTTGCGGACCCCCGTAAAAACTCAAATAAAGGAAAAAGTAAGTTCTAGAAGCCCAACTGGTCTAATATTCTCCCAATTGGAAGCTTCTAGAGGCGTGGTTAGTTCGAGCTTTATCGCTTCACTCATGGAGCTCTATCCCTCCACTTATGGAGCTTATCCCTTGGTGTATGGAGCTCATATCCCTTCATGAGAGGAATCCATCCCCCTCTTCATGGAACTGAAACTACCTCCATTTTCCTATAAATTGAGCTCATGTTTCAGTCTCAATGGTAGATGGTAGCTTGTATAAGGTAATTGCTAAAAAAATTGTAAAGAGAGCATACTCTCTACACTAGTTGTTGTTGGCATGAGAATGATCACACCCTTATGTCCATAACTCCATGCTGGTTGAAAGAGAGGAAGGTTGGTCAAAATGAAGGAGGAACGATTGTTCAGGATCCCGGGAGAAACTTGTACAACATCAAGGCATCAGGTTGTAAAGTTACTCTTTTCATTCAAAGATAATACATATGGATCTCCTTTTCTCATTGAGTTCTTCTTGTGATTTTTTGAATAATTCAATACTTAGACTCCTTGATCACTAAGTTAGATTAACTTTTTGATAGTCCTGCTGATTGTAATAGTTATTGACTGCAACGCAGTTTATACTACATTTTATTAGAGGAGTAGCCTATCATTAATCAATAGTTACGAACTTTTTCTTTGTGAAAAAAGTTAGATTAATTGTTCTTAATTATTATATGTTGCAGGTGCTTTTACTTCTTTTGTCTATATTTGATTGCAAGTTATACTTAATGGAGAAGCCTCTTTGGAGCGACTGGATAAAAGACTGCACCGAATGTTGGATTTCAAGGTAGGGGCATGCCCTCTTTCTTTGTTTATAATAATTCTAAATTGCAAATAATCTAGAGAAAATGATTTACAAATGAATTTTTGTTTCTAGCTATTCGTAGAATACTAGGGAGATCGCTCTTGTCCGCAAGAGGGATTAATCCGCATAACAAAATGGCGACTCCGCTGGGGAATATAACTTAGTTTTCTTTTTTATTTTTCAGTTTGAATTTTAAGAGTTTTCTGATTTTGATTTTTCTAAGATTGGGTTGGGTAGATAAATTTTAAGAATCCATGAAAAGAAAAGCTAAATAATTTATTTTTTTGTACTTTTCCTTGCCTCTGCGGTTTTCATTTGAAAAAAGCGCAGTAGCCTCCGCAGTTTTTAGTTCAGAACAGTGCGGTACCACTCTGTTCTCCATTAGAACCTGGAGACTTGTGGAAATTTTTTGAAAAAGTTAAAATTCTCTTTTTAGGAACCATATCACCAGATTCTTTGTGTTTTCCCCAATCTACCTTATTTGTCAAATCTTATGTGTGAATTTATTTTCAGCAACTTTTGCGTTTGTGTGATTTTTCATCTAATTTGCATTTTATGAGTGAGTGTTTGCCCTAATTTCTTGCTGCTCCATGTAAGGTACCTTCATTTACCTCAGCTTATTGGTATGATGTTGTTCTCTTTTTGAGCCATTAAACACATTGAAAACCTTACTTTTATGAAAATTGATTTCATTTTCATTTGCAAATATGGAAGAGATTTTAGCTTACTAAGGCCTGATTTTCACACCAAACCATTTTTGGATGTTTTCATATCTGCTGAGATAAGTAGAAATTCTTCTTGGTTCGATCACAAACTAGGAGAAAACATCCTCAAAATTTCTAGATAGACTTCAAAATTAGAGTATTTCTTTTGATTTTTAAATTTATGTTTTAGAGTTTTAGATATTGTTTTCTTTTTGGAAATAGTTTGTTTAATGATTTGTAGTTTCTGATCTGATTGATAAAGGAAATTCATTTCGAACGAGTAATAAATCATTTTTGCAAAATTGAGTTCTCTAAGAAATTGTCTTCTTTTCAAATATTTTGTTTATAAATGAAAGATTTGGTGCTTTGAAAATTGTTAAATCTCTCAATCTTTCCCTTAAATAAGATTCATTGAAAAGAAAAGAGTTGCACTTTTCATTTAGATGCATTTAGCGTATTTTTGAGTCAGGTCATAAACATCGTTGAAGTTTCACTTCCATACCTTCTGTCTTAAGCTATGACCAAATTAAAAACAATGCTTTAATAAAATTAATCTAGATATTTTACATTTTCTAGGGCTCTTTTCCACCAACATAGCTTAGGCTAGTGTCTTGGAACAGTTTGTAATTAAAATTCCAAGACAGTTGAAACAAATAAGTAGCAATCTTGCGGTAGGAAAATCCAATTGTAGCATTTGTGCTCTGGGAAGCTCTTCTTAAAAGAGTCAAGCACGAGATGATGTCAGAACCGGTGAGGTAATCATACCTATCTCATTGGGAAAGATAGCAGATGTTCATGTATTAAAAACGGTAAACCTTGGATAGACCATTATTGAGGAGCCTGGGGTCACTTGTTGGTAAACCTTGGATTATATCAAGGAGTCTTCAAGGGGATTGAGCTTGTTACTCTACCTTCGCATGTATATCAGATCGTAGATTGTTCCCCCAAGTACATTTGTTCCCGTTAGTGACCTTAGTGACTATAAACTTTAGGATTTTTTCCCAAGGTGATAGTGGAGGGAAGGTCCCACTGTACCTGGAGCAGACATCAACTAGACTCACTTGGAATTTACGGAGGGTACTCTTCACTTTGAGATGGCATAAGTGGAGAGACTTGCACCGAACTATTTTATTAAGCAGGTTGTCGGGGTAACTGTTCCAACCACCATTTCCACATTAGAATTCTACGATGTTGGATTTCATCACCAGTTAGTGTTTTTAGTGTGGGAACATACTATTTGTGTGTGGATTGAACTCTTAGATTTTGTAGGCGTGTGATCAATTTGATTTCTTCCTTAGAGACTTTAGGATAGTTTGTTGAAATTTTCTTTGATTTTGTGTGTTAAAATTTTAATCGTGGCTAAATTACCTAGACAATCACATAGAATGCAAGGGAAACCCCTTGAGTACACACCGAGCCAATTAGAAAAGCTTAAATCTGAGAAAAGACAACCATCAGGGACCAGATCAAGTGAACACGAGGAAACATCAGTAATTATACATCCTGATTACGAAGTAGATCAACCTCAAATAATAGAACGTTCTCAAAGGAAAATATCAATTTCTGAACTAGTTGAACTTGCTTCCACAACTAATGAATTATCAACTACTGAGCCTGAAATTTTTGAACCAGAAATTGAACCTGCTACATCTGAGCTTGCTTTAGAATTCATCACTCCAACCCCTGGTTGTCCTCATTCACCGAGAGTGAATTTTTGCATCACTGAGAACCTTCCTCCTGGCCTCATTAGCATTGAAGAAATTACTGACATAGAAGAAGAAGTTGTTCTTCCTTCACGTCAGGAATCTTTAGATCTTAGCCCTAGTGAATCGATTTACAATTATAGCCCTTTCAAACAAGATCCTTAGTATTCTCAGCTAACCGAATTTCTACACAATTCCGGTCTTAACTATTTGCCACCCTGAATTCCTTTTTACGCCATACTAAGAGGTAATTACAAACCTTCATTCAACATGTCTGGTGAGTCATCCATGTTTTCTGCATCCTCAGAATTCCTGACTCATATAATTGTATTGGCTCGACTGGAAGAGTAGTCCTGGTACCCAGAAGGTTATATATGTGATACCAATAAGAATTCCTAAGGCTGAAGGCTTCCGTTTCAAGGGTCATATTTTTATGGTGGTCTGTCTGTTCCTCCGGGTACTAGTCGCTTTCTGGTACTTTCTCAGGAGAAACTCCTTCTCCCAAAAAAAATATACTATCACCCGTTACAATTGAATCACATGTTGAAAATTTGAATGCGGAACAAGTTTACATGATGTTTGGAAACATTCCTAACCCTAACCCTCAAAGTAGTAACTTACCGCCTGGGGGGCATCCTCAAGGTAGTAATTTACCACCTGGGGGTCAACCTCAAGGACAATACATACCTCAAAGAGAGTACATACCTCAAGGCCAGTACATACCTCAAGGAAAATATCAACCTCTATGGAAGTACTCTATTCAGGGTCTGCAACCTCTTCAAGGAAGTACCCTATGCTAGGGAAATAGTATTTCCAAGGGCAGAAACCTCCTTTAGGGCCGCATTTCTATCAGGAACAACAATTGTTTCATGGAGGTCAATATTTTATAGGGAATTATCTAGCCAACTATCAAACATACGTTCCAAATTATCAACCTGTTTATGGTCCATCTTACGCAACACAACTTTCAATGGGAGCTCCATATCCTGGAGTAAACACGGTGTGGAATCCAAAACCAAATCAATAAAATTTGCAACCTAACGTGCAAGTACCTTATAATCAACCTTGTCAACTAATTGGTTACAGTGAAATCCAACAACTTGTCCAACCTATGCTTCAAGTTATACCACAGGTATCTACACCTAGTAATGTTTAGCAGCCTGGTCCGAGTACACTTAGAACTCCACCAAAAAATGCTGCACCAACTTCTGTTCAACCTACCACACCTATCCCTGGAATTTCTGCAGCCCCTATTTCTACAGCCCCTCAAGTATCACAACAAATCCCTCAATTCACTACTCCTCAACCTGGACCCACAGTTCAGACTACTGTTCAGATGCCTACGAGACAACCTGGTACAAGCACAATTGTAACAAGCCAACCTTAGTTTTTTTATCAACCATATCAAGGGAAGTATCAATATGGAACTGTAGCACAAAATCTAGTATACCAGCATCAACCGTACCCTAGTTACACGTATCAGATACCATCTCATCCTCAATATGGTCCAGCCAACCCTGGTTATCCGGGAGGAATTCCAATCCCAAATGCACAGGCTATTCTAGGATATCCTAGATATCCTCCTCCTGGTACTGGTATAGTTCCACAAGGTTATCAATTTTCTCAGCAGGACCCTAACCATCGGTTACCATTCATAGCAAATTTGGATTTACCCGATTTGTCGTGCCTAACAAATGATCCAAATTATTATCTTCCATATTGGCCGCCAATGCCGAATAAGTTTCCCAGTGATATGCCTAAGTTCGAAGGAAATTCAGGAGAAGACCCCTCAAACCATGTCATGACTTACCACCTCTGGTGCGCATCCAACCCTTTAATCGATGATTCTATTCGATTAATATTGTTTCAAAGAACACTGATAGGTTTAGCTGCAAAATGGTATATTGAACTACCACGTGGCTCATTCAACAATTTCAACGCGTTAGCAACAACTTTCTTAACACACTTTCAGTTTCCAGTCCGATACGACAATGGCACGGAACTCTTGACTTCATTAAAACAATCTACGTCTACGTACATATTAGATCACATACATGAATGGAGACGTAGAAGACATTTAGTGAAAGTTTTTATTCCGGTTCAGATTTTGGTAGAATGGTTTATTAAATAATTGCTTCCAAAGATCACTGAAGATGTGGCTAAGGGAGGGGTTGTTACGAAAGAACAGGTCATTTCTCAAGCTCAGTACTTAGACCTTGTATATACATAGTTTGGTACTTTATACGAAAAAATTCTTGACTTACCACGTCCTGGTCAAATAACTGCAACTCCTTCAGGTTCTCTTGCAGTAGACGGTGTAGTTGGTTTAGTTAGTGCTAATAAGAGTAAGAATAAGTCCTCCAAAACTACTTCTCCTATCATAAATTTACCAGATTCATCGAAAGGAGATTCTTCCCTTGAAAATTTTGCCAACATTCTTGTTGTAGATTCATCTACAACTAAATAGAAAACCGGTAATAAGAAGAAAGGAAAGAATAAAAAAAAAAAAACTTCGTCTCCCAAAGAGAAAACTGAAAAGAATGAACGATCTGATGATAAGCGGAAACCTATTTATCCTTGTCTTATATGTGATGATGATCACTTTACCAAAGAGTGCCCACATCGGTCCGAGGTCTCTAAATTCGTCAAAGGTTCACCCACACCCGCTGTCTTGAAGGATCCTTTTCCTACTCAATATATAAAAATGATAGGATCTTCTTTAAATTCATCGGCATATATTTTAATGATGTCTGAGGTTATGGTTGCGACACGATCACAAAACTATGGAAGTAAAAATATTGTAAATGGTAAAGAGAAAAAAAATTCTAATCCAACACCAGCTGTATCTCCTTCGGTTTCTGATCCACTTCACATCAAGAAACCTAATCCTGATCTAGTGATTAAACTGCCTGCTAAAGGTGTACTTTGAAAATCAGCTTTCAATCCACATGCGAGAGCTGCTCATAATTACAATATTGTTGAAGACTTGGCAATATCCCCTTCAACAATGTCGGCCTTAGAAGTGCTACAATCATGTCCAACACAAAATAAATTACTCTTATAAGCTATCGGAGCTATATATCCTCAGGATTCTAAGCTCATGGTCTTTGATCTAGAAATTTTTACACCAAGACTCCCTCATCAGATGGCTTTTCAGATTCCATTATTAGTAAAAACTAGACGAGTTTTTCGTACTATAATTGATGAGGGGGCATCCACGTGCATAATGTCGTTAAATTGTTGGAAAAATCTGGGTTCTCCAACACTCAACCAATCACCGACAATCCTTAAAGCCTTTGATGGAAAAGGATTTTATCCGTACGAAATACTCTAGGATCTACCTATAGAAGTAGAAGGCAAACCTGTTAATCTAGATGTGAAAGTTGTTGATTCCCCTTTGAATTACAACCTTATTTTGGGTTGTAGCTGGTCTTATGTCATGACTGCTGTCATTTCATCCATCTTTTGGTTAATCATGTTTCCTCATAAAGGAAAGATTGTGAAAATCGATCAGTTGTCATATTATTCGTCCCACCCTGCTTCTATAGACAGTATCCAACATGTTGGAAAATCAACTATCCCATATGAAGATGTTGGGGTAAGTTTAGTAAATTAATCTTCTCTAATGGGAAATTTCTCTATTCCTCCACCCAATGTACCACGTACCATTGCCAACATCAATATGATTTCATCAAACACTATACCATTCGATGACACTTGGGTAGTGCCTTCAGAGTCAGAACTGGATTCTTTCAATGGCGAGATGCCTTTGAGTCCTTTTTAAATGGCATATGTGGTAGTACAGTAATTTTCTGACACACTTTCAGCTACACCTGATCAAATGAATGTGATCACCGAAGAATCTTCTTCACCATCAAGCTCAGCCTTGACATCAGTTTCCGATCTTTTTCAACAAGTGTTTCACACTGATGAAAGTATTCAAGAATTTTTGTCTTTGGATGAATTACCGTGGGATGATCTACATCATAGATCTTCATTTTTACCTGAACTTGATAGGTTTGAAATGATTTTTCATCTATTTTTACGATTGATTATGTCAAGGAACCACAAAATCCCATCTCGATTACAAATTCAGATTCTGAGATTAATTTGGGAAACATTTCTACAACTGTTCCCATCGACATATCAGTTAAACTTGGAATTTTTGAAAATATTCATATAGGTGCTTCTTGTACTATTGAAGAGATTAATACATATAAAGTCCCATTTCAAGAATTCCGAGACATATTTTCTTGGTCTTACGAAGAGATGCCAAGAATCGATCCAAAGATTGTCATTCATTAAATAAAAACATACCCAGATGCCAAGCCTATTAGACAAAGATTACATCCAATACATACGCGAAAGGCCGCTGCTATCAAAGTTGAAGTTGAAAAGCTACTGCGAGCAAGATTTATTTATCCAATTCCATTGACAGATTGGGTATCTAATATAGTTCTCGTTACCAAAAAACAAGGAACTATACGAGTATACGTCGATTATAGGGATATTAATAAAGCATGTCCAAAAGATAATTATCCTACCCCCTATATCGATCAAATTATTGATGATTGTGTTGGAAATGAAATTTTTTCATTTATGGATGGATTTTCTAGATATAATCAAATCAACATACTCCTTGCTGATCAACCAAAAATAATTTTTATATGTCCTTGGGGGACATTTGCTTATTGAAAACTACCTTTTGGATTAAAGAATGCTAGTGCAACCTTTCAAAGGGCCATGTCTTATGCTTTTCATTATATCAAACATATTGTATAGCCTTATCAGATGATTTACCTGCTCTCTCATTACACAGGGACGATCATCCTACACACTTACGAGCTATTTTCATGAAATGTAGGCATTACAAGATTCATATGAACCCGCAAAAATGTGTTTTTTGTGTGCAATCAGGATGAACTGGGATTCATCGTTTCGAAAGCCGACATTCATGTCGACCCCTCAAAGGTTGAAGCCATCATCAATTTCCCTCCTCCTTCCACACTTCGCCAATTCCAAAGTTTGTAGGGGAAAGCAAACTTTCTACGTAGGTTTATCCCGAACTATGCTGAGTTAACAAAAGGTTTTACCAGTTGTTGAAAAATAATGTTCCTTTTATTTGGGATGAGATTGTGGATCGATATTTTGATGCTCCAAAACAAGCATTAACCCACGCACCGTTATTGCATCCACCCAATTACAACCAGGACTACTTTTTATACTTAGCAGCCTCTGATTCCACCATCAGAATGGTTCTAGTTCAAGAGGATGAATCTCACAATGAGCATGTGATCTATTATCTAAGTCAGAATCTGAACCCGACCGAAATTAAATATTCACATGTGGAGAAATTTCCCTTGGCAGCAGTTCAATATGTTCAACGATTTCTTCACTACATATTGTTACGTAAGACAACCGTGATATCTAATGGAACTCGATGATGCATATTTTGACAAAACAATTACTTGGGGGCAAGTACTCTAAATGGATTTTTATCCTACAAGAGTTTTATTTTGAATTCGAGAAATATAAATCAAAGAAATCACTTGTGTTTGCATAAATCATGTGTGACTTTCCCAATACTGAGACAGAAATTGTGGTAGAGAATCCCATCGTAGATGAATCTCTGTTTCTTATCAGTACATTAGATCCATGGTATGGATATATCATCATATATCTTCAAACCAAAAAATTTCACCCAGATATTTCATGTTCAAATCGAAGGAAAATCTGGTATCAATCCCAGCAATACAATATTGTTGGGGACACACTTTATCTTCATGTTGCGGATTTTATTTTTCAACATTGTATAACTCACGAAGAGGCTAAAAGGGTTTTGAATTATTGCCACTCTAGAGCGTGTGGTGGTCATATGTCTGGGTTTGCCACAACCCAAAATATATTGCGCGCTGTTTACTTTTGGCCATCGTTATTAAAAGATTATATTATTGTGGTCCAAAAATGCCACAACTGCCAAATTTTTGATCAAAAGATGCGTGCGCCTCCAGCTCCTCTTCACCCAATCATTGTTGTCGGTACTTTTGCAAAAAGGGGCATTGATTTCATTACATGTAACCCTCACTTGGCCGGGGGGCATGGGTATATTATTCTCACTGTAGATTACTTTACCAAATGGGCCAAGGAAATGCCTACATTCGCTACAATTTTGTGATTGCTCGTTTCGCTGTAGCCCAAGCTATTATCACAGACCATGGGAATCATTTTCGAAATATAATGATGACCGAACTTTCGGATCAACTTGTACTACGTCATGATAATTCTACTCCATATTATGCGCAGGCTAATGGTCAGGTTGAAGTTGTCAATAAGGTTTTAACCACCATGATTAAACGGATTATCAGAACTCACAAATCTAATTGGGATACCATGCTTTTTTCGACACTATGGGCATACCGAACCTCAGCAAAAACTGCTACAACGTTCACTCCTTTTCAATTGGTGTAAAATTTAGAATTTGTGTTACCCATTGAATGTGAAATACCATCACTCCAATTAGCCATAGAGTTACTACCAGCTACCTCTCAAGATGAAAAACACTTTTTGTACTTAGCACAATTAGATGAGACTCGGCACACCGCTGCATTAGCTACCGAAGTTCATAAGAAACTTGTGAAAGCTCAGTATGATTGAAGTGTTACACCTCGCATTTTGTCAGAAGGTGACCTAGTATTAGTATAAGCTAGGTGCTGGGAATTTCGAACCGATGTGGCATGGTCCCCACATTGTCAAGCATGTGCTTGCAAAAGGGGCTTATGAAAATGTTGATTATGATAGGGTCTCTTTAGATAAGCCCATAAATGGTCTTTATCCTAAGAGATATTATGCTTAGGCTTTCGTGTGAAGATCTCACTTTTACATTATTTACTTTTGAGATAGTGTGCCTTAGATTACATAAGTATGCCTGGATTAAGTTTGTTGTTACTACTAACTGCTTATCTTGATTACTCTTGATATTGCAGATATCGACATCCCTTCAAACGTACATTGGTTTCGCTGATGGTGCCTGTCGTAGTACACAAAATATTTCTTCTGCGACCTGGGTTATCTATTCACCCACCAATGAGTTAGTTTCTATGCATGGGGCAAGCCTTGGTCAGACGACAAACAATATTTCAAAATATAGCGCAGTCATTGAGTTATTATCTGATGCCATTTCATTTGGTATTCGACGTTTGATCATTAGGTTGGATTCAAAACTCATTGTATTACATTTAAAAAAAATATACGCAATTAAAAATCCAGTGTTATTGAGATTATTTTTGAAGGTTCATCTCTTGGAACAACAGTTTGATTACATCGAATATCAACACATTTTAAGAAATTTAAACACTTTGGCCGATGCATTAGCTAATTGTGTTCTAAATAGACATTTGCAACATTAAAATAGTAAACCAAAACAACATTTGATACATGTTGAACAAGATACTCAGAGAAAGTAGTAATATCATAGATAGGTTTGTTTTCAAAAATATTACATCATCTATGATCATAGGTTCAAACACATTTTGATCTAATAGATATTGATAGAAAAAACAAAACATGTCAATCCACAATGATCATCACCTATCCATGATGATGATCATGGTAATAGACTATGACACGCGCCACCTTGCGCAGGAATCTCCTAAACTGTCTTGGAACACCTGTAACATGTCTATGAAGCCGGAGAGGAATGTCATCTGTCTTTGTCTCGGGAATATCTATGGTTAACCTCTCTAGGTTGTGTTCCATATCAGTTATGATCTCTGCTTCCTGATCCTATGGTGGTGCTATAGGCTCTACTTGTCGCCTATCAAAGCGGTGGAGTGTAGCTGGTCGTCGTGGACCAACATCTGCATTTAAATATTGTTATTAGTATTGGACGATAAAAAACAAATAAAAATTAGATTAAAAACATCAAAATAATTCGCTTACCTGATTCGTCCCACTGTGCCCCTGGAGGCAAGGACATCTCAGGATCACCTCTGAAATCTATACTTGCATAAGGGAAGTCTTCAATTGTGAAGACTTGGTTCCTTATCCGCATAAAGTATGTCGGGGTGAACCGAACTAGTGAACTACCATTGCCACCATGGCGGGCCATTAATGCAACCCAACGTACCATCCGAGGTTCCCGAGGTTCCCCACGATCTACTGGAATAAGCTGAGGGGCGAGAAGTGAGATTTTATCCAAAGCAAAAGAAATAAAAATGGCACCGTAAACAAATTTTTTTAAATTTTCATTCTTTGCTCTGGTTAGTTGGCCTTTCATGTTAGCCAATACCCCTTCTCACCAGTTGAATATGATGCCTCTGAAACACTCTACTCTAGTCTGCATTTGAGATTTAGTGGCTACATGTGGAGCCACACTTCCACACAACCAGGTTACCATGAATGCAATCACTTAGATATCTAATCACAAGATAGTTTTTATGTCTATGCGATTATCCTTTGGATCTGCTTCATCACTGCAAAACTGTTGTTTGTAGCTAGCAACGGGTAGGCCACCCTGTCTAGCCCCAAACAATGGTATTTTTTCTCTTCTTCAGGACAATCTAGTGAAAAAATAGATATCCTCGAGCTCGATTTCGAGCCGATGGTCACCAATGATAAAGCAATGATCTTGAAATTCCCATGTATTTACTAACCATGTCATCAGCTCTACCTGTTGTTTCATACCTTGGATCGCCTAGAACTTATATAAATCACAATTTTTTCGCACACAAATTCTTGCGGGATCATTATGGCTTCATTGTCTATAGCCTCATGCTCATGTTCTCTCCACTCTAGCATGGACGGGAATAGCCTTCAAATAAACACATTTGAAAGTTAGAAACCATTGGAGTGTAGAACTTTAATAATTTTTAAGAGAATTTGTAAATTTTAAAACGGTCACGGTGCCTCCGCAGTTTTTGAGCAGAGACAGTGTGGACGTCTGCATGGGCTCCACATAAAAACCGCGGTAGCCCGATAATTTTCCTTTTGAAAAATGATCGGGGTCTGCAGGTAGCGCGTGCATGACCTGCAAACCCCCGAGAGTGCATTTTTGAACATAAATTCCTCCCAAAAAATTAAATTAAAGCTAAAAAAGAGAATTGAAATGGATATAAATGAAGAGTAAGATGATGTGGATTACCTGGTTCTGACGAATCATGGAATGAACGGTCGGTTCTCCTTATATTAGCTCTGGAACTTTTTTTCCAAAAGCTCTCAATTCACTGCTCTGACGACAGAATGTGAAAATGATTTTGTTAAACTCATTTTTATAGTTTTTGAATGAATACAATATTATATTTTATTTATTTTTCACTTTAAAAGGCTATTTTTAAATATTTTTACTTCTCTGGAACATGTATGTTTAATCTTTTGAGTTTTTGTGTAGAATACAGGTTTTTTGGTGAAAAGAATTATTTTGATGCTGAGTATACTTTTATCACTTTTTCAGGCACTTGAAAATTACGAAAAAGCGAAATCTTGGAGTTCTCTTTTAAGCCCTTTTCAGACTCTCTAAATATGAAAAGATCGCCGAGTACTTGATTATTCGAAATCGTTAAAGAAAATGAACAGTCATCCCTTCAATATAAGTTTACCCCTTTTCTAGACTGAAATGGACTATTTACAAAAAAGGTATACTTTGACTAATCATGGTCAATAGAGTTCTCTCCTGTATTTTTTTATCCTTTTTCGAGCTTGAGAGACTAAATTTACGAAAAGGTACAACCAAAAATTTTACTTATGTTTTTCTTCAGACTCCCTAAAACTGAGAAATTCCGAGTTTCTCTTATACTGGATTCGTTAAAATTTAACAGTAAAGGACCTGTCGATTACAAACAGGACTGAACCACTCCTTCTTAGGGTTCAATTTTAATACTAATATGGACTCATACGAAGGATGAGCTTACACAAACAAGAAAATGTCATCCTCCTCAAGCTTATAAAAAATAAAGAGGGACTTGCCAGTAATGGTGGGGGAAAAAGAGAGAAAAAGAATCCAGTTGTCACCCTTGTTTAAAAAGTAGTATACCACTCTTGAAAATGATACTTTGTCACACTTGTACTTGAGTTGGGAAATCCTTTGTATAACAGTTAATCAAACCACATTGAAAGTATTCAATTGGTTTCTGGGTATTATATTTAGGTCAATTGCTGCCAAACCATATGCAGTGTCGTTATGTGTTTAAGAGACAGTTCAAATAAACCATTCATTGCAAACATTTGTCTCCATTCGCGTTGACCATCCTTGAGTCATTCCTTGCCAATATTTCTTCAAAACTTGATCTAATGGTTTCATTTTGTGAGCTTTCCTGTGACGGGTCACTTTCTATCGATGACAACTCATCATGTAGAAAGTTGATCTAGAATCCTATCAGTACCTTGGAATTTGCATGCCATAATGGCAGGTTTCTCGCCTTCGACGACAGATTGCATCATTGACCTTCGATCGAATGATTCTGTGAAGTGTTTGACTGCAAATCGTTCATTCACACTTCATATATTGTACTAAGTAATTTGAGAGCCATTGTCATTATTAATGGTTTCTCTCACACTTGTTAACAGTTCACATCATTGACTGGTAATCAAGTGGTTTCTACCATGTTCAAATTCGACACAATCAATCACATGGGTAGAATCATACTAGTTTGCACTGCAAGGAAAATACCCTATAGCGGATGTTTTTGAAGAACCCCTTATAAAAATACCCCATACATCTATTTCTAGTGGAGGTGACGCAACAAAACTGAAATGTCAACCCCTAAGGAGAGCTGGTCAACTGTGATGTGGCTCTGTCGGCATTTTCCTAGTCAACCCCATTCTTTGAATCCACGTGGCCTTCTTTCTTTTTAGTTTATTTATCAATTTAAAAGAAATTGACAAATAAATCATTCACAAATTTCGCAGGTTATATTATACGCCCCGGCTTATATATTATCTCCGAACCTTTATAATCAAGGTTTAACCCTTGAGATTTTATATTAATACACACACCTTTTTGAATAAATAACTTTTAAATAAACCTTGGCTCTGGGCCCCACGTCTACGTTCAATCGCCCAATCAACGCACTCACCGTACCTTGTTAAACGCCGGGCAAGTCCATCGTGCGACCACCGTTAGATCGCAAGGCTCCAGATTGATGGCACATACACATATCGCTCCACCTCCTGGTACGAACATTAACGTGGGATGAGAATACAGAAAGGCGGTTTTGTACTCCCATCCAGTGCCATGTGTCGAAGGCTCTATGGAATCGCTTCAATTCAGAAAATACCGCCTTCTCCGCAAAAGCGGTGCGATATGGGAAATCTGCCTTTGGGAATCCACTCGTGGTTTTGCTAAAGTGATCAACCAAAGGTTGAGTCGGGGTTGGGATGCTCTTCATATGCCTTAACTCCGATCTATGGCTTGGGTTCGTTTCAATTGAATTCGTTACGATTATACAGTGGGGAATTCCATAATAAGGGTACAGATAGAGGACTACGGTGGAATTTAACTCGCAGGGTTTATCCAACCAATTCACGGGAACAATAGATAGATAATGCAGAATTATAAAATCACCATTCTCAACGATTTCACACCGAACCAGTGTACAATCGTTTCTCAATCAAACAATTTCTTCATTAATAAGAATTCAAGACAATTCGATGGCCAATGAGCATTGAAATCATTTAACTGGAAACAATTGTTAACACACAGAATTTTATTGCAGAAATATCTCCTCTTCTTCCTCCCTTCTCTCCCAATACATCTGAGGTATTACATTTATATACACAAACATGTGACTCTTCTGTTCCTCTGAGAGGATCGTTCTAGAAATCAAAGGTCTAATTACAATTTATTCAAATAACTGAATTGACAGTTGGATCAAACCTATCTGTTCGACTTCTACAACTCTAAATAATCTAAATAATACAATCAGCTGAGGTATTGACACCTAGCTATTACAATTCAAGTGATTTTGAACCCTCCTAGCCACAACATGTGGACAAAACTTCCTACATTGCTGGCTAGTGTCTAATGCCCCTGCATCAGAATCCCAAGGGCAATTTTCTTCATGGGCTCCTGTCCATGAGATCTTCCACTGACCTGCCTATCTTCTGCAACATCCCTTCAGTCATCCAAGTGGCATCTTCCTCTGGCTGGTCCTTCCATTTGATCAAGTACTGAAAGTACTCTTGTACTCTGGTCCTTCTGAATGGTCTTTTATCCAATATCTTCTCTGGTTGCAATGGTTGTGCTGGAGGTAGCTGTTCCCTCCACTCAATCTATTCCTTGTCTTCTGCACCATCATCTTCATACTTGTAAAAATCTACAACATTAAAAATGGGAGATATTCCAACATCAGGAGGTAATTCAATCTCATAAGCATTTGCAGAAAACTTTCTAAGTATCTTGCATGGCCCAATCTTTTTGAACTTCAATTTGTTATACTGCTTCTTTGGGAATCTCTCCCTTCTCAAGTGTGCCAAAACCTAATCTCCTACTTCAAAATGAACTTCTTTTCTGCTCAAGTCTGCTCTTCTTTTGTATCTGATGTTGCTGCCTTGTAGTTTTTGTTTCACTTGTTCATGTATGGCTTGGATCTCTGAAGCAAATTCCTCACCATATGCACTTCTCAACTCTACCTTCCCTAGATTTCTCAACTCTGATATTCCTCTAGGGTGCATTCCATAAACAATATGAAATGGAATCTGCCCTGTGCTCCTATTTGGTGAGTCATTATATGCATATTTTTCCTGGGGAAAAATATGGTCCCACTGCTTGGGATGCTCTCCTGCAAGACTTCTCAACAAATTTCCCAGACTCCTATTCACTACCTCAGTTTGTCCATCAGTCTGAGGATGATAAGCTGAGCTGAAACTTAGTTTGGTACCAAGTTTCTTCCACAGTGTCCTCCAAAAATGACCCACAAATCTGGTATCTCTGTCTGAAACAATACTCTTGGGCAACCCATGCAATCTAACAACTTCTTTGAAGAACAAGTTAGCAACATGGGTGGCATCACTAGTTTTATAGCATGGAATAAAATGTGCCATTTTGGAGAATCTATCCACTACAACAAAGACTGCATCATTCCCTTTCTGAGTCTTGGGAAATCCTAGAACAAAATCCATACTCACCATGTCCCAAGGCCTGTCTGGAATAGGCAAGGGAGTGTACAATCCTGCATTCTGGCTCCTTCCTTTAGCATACTGACAGATTTTTCAATTCTTCACAAACTTGTCCACTTCTGCTCTCATCTTGGGCCAGTAATAGAAGTGACTCAGCTGCTCATAAGTCTTATCAGTACCAAAGTGTCCAACAAGTCCACCACTATGCTTCTCTTTGATCAAATTTTCTCTCATGGAACATCTTGGTACACACAATTGGCTTCTTCTGAATAACAAGTCCTCCTGCAGGAAATAATCCAGCCACTGGCTTCTATCTGTTAAAACATGGTTACTACATGCCTCAAATGCTTCTTTAAAATCTGGATCTGTTTTATACAATTCTTTCAGAAAATCAAATCCTACAACTTCAAAGTTAGTTTCTTGAACAAGCATGTGCCTCCTACTCAAAGCATCAGCTACTTTATTGGCTTGACCATTTATATGTTTCAAAAAAAATTTAAAACCTTGGAGATACTCAACCCATTTAGCATGCTTATGTTTCAACTTGGGCTGCTGTACAATATACTGCAAAGCATGATTGTCAGAATATAATACAAATTCCCTGGACATCAAATAATGTCTCCACTTCTTCAGTGCCTGAACAATTGCATAGAATTCCTTATCATAAGAGGAATACTTCTTTCTGGTGTCATTTAGCTTCTCACTAAAATATGCCACAGGCCTATCATCTTGACTTAACACAGCTCCAATGGCCTCTCCACTGGCATCACATTTTACTTGAAATGGTTTTGTAAAATCAGGTAGAATCAAAATAGGCTTCTCCGTTATCTTTTTCTTCAAAATTTTAAAGTTTCTTTCTGCATCAGCAGTCCATTCAAATGGTTTTTGCTCTTTTTTATTGTCTCAATTATGGGTGCATTGATCTTACTGAAGTTTCTTATCAACTTTCTGTAAAAGCTAGCAAGTCCATGGAAACTTCTTACCTCAAAAACATTCCTGGGTGAAGGCCACTCCACAATTGCCTTAAATTTTTCTGGGTCCATCTTCAATCCTTCTACAGAAACAACAAACCCCAAATACACCAACTCTTCCTTCATGAATGAGAATTTCTTCAAATTTATCAGTAGTTTCTCTTGGTGCAGCTTCTTCAAGACATGATTAAGATGCCTTAAATGTTCTTCTTTAGTTCTGCTAAAAACTAATATATCATCCAGATACACTATCACAAATTTACCAATGAATTCCGTCAATACTTCATTCATAAGTCTCATAAAAGTGCTAGGTGAATTTGACAATCCAAAAGGCATTACCATCCATTCATACAGTCCTTCATTTGTCTTAAAAGCAGTTTTCCACTCATCACCCTCTCTTATTCTAATCTGATGGTATCCACTCTTCAAATCTATCTTTGAGAAATATTTAGCACCACTCAAACAATCCATTAAATCCTCAACTCTGGGCAAAGGGAATCTGTACCTGATTGTGATCTTGTTGATTGCTCTGGAATCAGTCCACATCCTCCAGCCTCCATCTTTTTTTGGGCTCAATACTGCTGGTACTGCACATGGACTCAGACTTTCTCTGATCACTCCCTTGTCCACCAATTCCTGTACTTGTCTCTTGATTTCCTCATTTTCCTTGGGAGTCATTTTGTAGGCTGCCTTATTTGGCAGATTTGAACCAGGGATAAAATATATCTGATGAATGATCTTTCTCACAGGTGGCAGCTCATCAGGTAAATCATCCACAACAATGTCACAGTAATTGTCTAACATCTCTTGTATCTCTACTGGTAAATCAGAAATATTTGTAGAAGTAAGAACTACTTTAGGTTTGCAAACTAAAGCAAAACTTACCTCTTCTTCTTCTATCTGCTGTAGATATTCCTTCCCGCTCAGAAACAAGGTCTTTGGATCAATCACTCTGCTGGATGGCTCTCCTTCTTCCATGGGTATCAATGTATGGTGTACCCCATCTTTGAAGAACTTGTAAGTGTTCTTCTTGCCATCATGCACTGCTGCTCTCTCAAACTTCCAAGGTCTACCCAGCAGTATATGACACACATCCATGGGCATTACATCACACATGACCTTATCTTTGTATTTTCCCATTTGCAGCTCTATCTCACACTGCTCTTTCACAACCAGCTGGTGCCCTTTGTGCAGCCAGGACACCATGTAGGGAGTTGGATGCTCCCTTGTCTTCAAATTCAACTTTTCTATTACCTCAGTGGACACCAGATTATTTGTGCTGCCACTATCAATGACTAGTTGGCAACATTTCCCTTGGAATTTGCATATGCTCCTAAACAAAGTCTTCCTTTGTGCAGGCTCAGTGACCTATTTGGCTTGCTTCAACAGGACCTTATTTACTACCAAGGACTCTCCCCTCTCTGGAAGAATTTCTTCTTCAATTTCTGCCTCTTCTCCAGTTTGGGCAACAATAGCATTTCTTGGGCCAGCACCCACATTCTCTGGACACTCATAGTGCTTATGTCCCACTTGCTGACACCTATAGTACCTCAACTCTCTACCTCTGCCTCTGTCTCTACCTCCTCTTCCTTTTCCTCTGTAAGAACCCCTTCTGTCCCTTGCATCATCCTCTGTAGATGCATTTTGAGGTGAGCTACTGTTAGCTCCATCCCTGGGTGTAGCAGGCTTTCCTCTACCACCCTGACTTCCCTTTCCACGGAAAGTGCCTCTCTTCTTGGCAGACTGTTTCCTCAGGAGTTTCTCCTCTGCTTTCAAGGCCATATGATAGGCCTCTTCTACTGTCTTAGGAGACAGGAGACCAATCTCATCTTGGATCTCCAGCTTGAGACCATTCACATATCTGGCAGTCTTCTCTGGTGTGTCTTGGAATTGCCCAGCCCTTATGCTCACTCTGTAGAATTCCTCTGTGTATTCCTTTACTGTCAGCAACCTCTGTCTCAGGTTCTTCATTTGCTTATAAAATGTTAGCTGGTAATCACTAGGTAAGAATTTACCTTTTAATTTAGCCATCATTCTGGTCCAGCTCTTGATACGTTGCTTGCCAACTCTCCTCCTTTCTGCCTGCACTCCATCCCACCAAAGTGCAACATGTCCCTTCAGTTTTGTTACTGCAAACTTGACCTTCTTATCTTCACTTATTTCTTCATAATTGAAGCACTTGTTCAATTCATTTATCCAGTCCACTAGTTCTCCTGGATTCAGTCCCCCTGCATAACTCGACACTTCAATTCTGGGCTTAACTGCAGACCCCAGAACAGTCCTAAGGAGCCTCATGTCAGGAGGAATCTCAACGTTTTCTTCAACTTCTTCTGTTTCAGGTTCACTGATGTCTTCCAGATCTCTGGGCTATCTTCGCTCCATGGCATCCATTCTGGCCTCGACCCTCTGCAACATCCCCAACACCTCTGCGTTGGCAACGGGCCTCCTTCTGCCAGCACCTCTACCAACTCGGATCGCCATGTCAGCTCTTTTGCAAAAACAACCTTAAAACAATGGCTCTAATACCACAAATGATGCAACAAAACTGAAATGTTAACCCCTAAGGAGAGCTGGTCAATTGTGACGTGGCTCTGTCGACATTTTCCTAGTCAACCCCGTTCTTTGAATCCATGTGGCCTTCTTTCTTTTTAGTTTATTTATCAATTTCAAAGAAATTGACAAATAACTCATTCACAACTTTCGCAGGTTATATTATACTCCTCGGCTTATATATTATCTCCGAACCTTTATAATCAAGGTTTAACCCTTGAGATTTTATATTAATACACACGCCTTTTTGAATAAATAACTTTTAAATAAACCTTGGCTCTGGGCCCCATGTCTACGTTCAATCTCCCAATCAATGCACTCATCGTACCTTGTTAAATGCCGGGCAAGTCCATCGTGCGACCACCGTTAGATCGCAAGGCTCCAGATCGACGGCACATACACATGTCGTTCCATCTCCTGGTATGAACATTAACGTGCGATGAGAATATGGAAAGGCGGTTTTGTACTCCCGTCCGGTGCCACGTGTCTAAGGCTCTATGGAATCGCTTCAATTCAGAAAATACCGCCTTCTCCGCAAAAGCGGTGTGATATGGGCAATCCACCTTTGGGAATCCACTTGTGGTTTTGCTACAGTGATCAACCAAAGGTTGATTCGGGGTTGGGATGCTCTTCATATGCCTTAACTCCGGTCTATGGCTTTGGTTCATTTCAATTGAATTCGTTACGATTATACAATGGAGAATTCCATCATAAGGGTACAGATAGAGGAATACGGTGGAATTTAACTCGCAGGGTTTATCCAACCAATTCATGGGAACAATAGATAGATAATGCGGAATTATACAATCAACATTCTCAACGATTTCACACCGAACCAGTGTACAATAATTTCTCAATCAAACAATTTCTTCATTAATAAGAATTCAAGACAATTCGATGGCCAATGAGCATTGAAATCATTTAACTAGAAACAATTGTTAACACACAGAGTTTTATTGTAGAAATCTCTCCTCTTCTTCCTCCCTTCTCTTCCAATACATCCGAGGGATTACATTCATATACACAAACATGTGACTCTTCGGTTCCTTTGAGAGGACCGTTCTAGAAATCAAAGGTCTAATTACAATTTATTCAAATAACTGAACTGACAGCTGGATTGAACCTATTTGTTCAACTTCTACAACGCTAACTAATCTAAATAATATAGTCAGCTGAGGTATTGACACCTAGCTGTTACAATTCAAGTGATTTCGAACCCTCCTAGCCACATCATGTGGACAAAAATTCCTACATTGTTGGCTAGTGTCTAATTCCCCTGGATCAAGAGGTTACTAGAGGAGGTTGGTGGGCGGAGGGTTTTGCAGATGTTTTTTACTCGGTGCACTTATCATTCAACATCGCACCGGTTCTCCTTACAAGAGAAAGCACTAGTGCGCACAAAACATTGGCACACTGGAAAATGTGCGCTTGGTACACACCTACCTGGTGCGTCGTATTACTATTGAGCACTGGTGCTTCACAACTCTTATGCGCTAGTGCATCATAAAACATCACGCCAAAATCGAAACTGCCCGGTGTGGTATTAAGAAACCGCACTGGTGCATCATAAAACAACGCGCCAAAATAGAAACTGACCGGTGCGTTTGTAAGAAACAGCACCGGTCCGCCTATAAACCATGCACACAGGAAAAGGGTTAAAGAAAAAAAAATTATGGCAAAAAACCAGATTTTTCACTTTTTTCAGTGCTCCAGAGCTCTCAATTACCGGTGCGCTCTACAAGAGAAAACACCGGTGCGCACAAAAAATTGGCACATCAGACACCGTGAGCTTCGTACACACCTGCTCGGTGCATCCTATTGCTGTAATGCATCGGTGCTTCACAACTCTTCCGCGCCGGTGCATCATAAAAGATCGCGCCAAAACAGAAACCGCTCGGTGCGGTGTTAAGAAACCGCACCGGTGCATCATAAAACACCGCACCAAAACAGAAACGGACCAGTGCGTCCATATGAAACATCACTGGTGTGCCTATAAAATTCACGCACTAGAACAAGGTTAAATAAAAAAAAAATTATGGCCAAAAAACCGCATTTTTCACTTTTCTGCTCTCAATCACCGATGCGATCTACAAGAGAAAGCACCGGTCGCACAAAACATTGGCGCACCGGACACCATGCTCTCCGTACACACCTGCCTAGTGCGTCCTATTATTGTAATGCACTGGTGCTTCACGACTATTCTGCCTCAGTGCATCATAAAACACTGTGCGAAAACAAAAACATCTCGGTGAGGTGTTAAGGAACCACCCCGGTGCATCATAAAATAACGTGCCAAATTTTAAACCGCCCAGTGCGATCTTAAGAAACCGCACCGGTGTGCCTATAAAACCCCACAAACTGGAACAAGGTTAAATAAAAAAAAAATTACGGCCAAAAAACCACATTTTCACTTTTCTCAGTGCTCCAGAGCTCTCAAGCACCGGTGCAATTTCTCCTTCTCTGAGCCGCCCTGACATCGGTGCTCCCATTGAACCCATTGCACGCACTGCTGCTGTGCATTGGCCACCAATATCCAGCTTGCATTTTGCGAAACGGTGTGAAAATTTTATTTTGCAAATTATACAGCCAATATGCCTCCTCGACGGTTAAATGTACATGTATTTCTCTAGTTTTTCCATAATTAAGCTTTTTAGTGGATTAGAATTTGAAATAACCTTAAAATTAACCATTAACAAATAATTTTTTATTTTTATTTTTTATCGCGTGGTGCGCACAAGACGTTCGACTCGCACCAGTAAGTGGTGCTGCCTGTAAAATTTACAAGCCACACCGCAACCGGTGCTAACAGTATCTGCACTGTGTCCGGGGCGGTACCGAAAGGTGCCCCACATTATTTTAAAATTTTAAAAAAAGTGCAGTGCGGTCATTTAGCCGGTCTCACCATTGACCATGGGAACAGTAACGCAGTGCATTGATGGAAATATCTGCCCCAGTGTCTGTCAACGCACTGCATTCGGCATTCCGACAGGGTCAACATTGCGGCCGGGTAAAAGACCGCATCATTGAATATGTAATTTGTCAGGAAGTCGGTGCGCTGACACGACTATACGTGCCGGGGCATATATTTTAGTCAGTGCATTGCTCTTCTGACACCATATATAGTCAAAGGTGCTTGAAAAAATTTCAGGTGCACCGCATACGGTGCGTTTTATGTCATCTGGGGCACCGCCTCCGGTGCGCTACAAATAAAAGCCGCACCGGAACCGGTGCATGACTATTTTTGTGGTGCACCGACTGGTCTGTTTTTTTTCCAAAGAAAATTATATATGTATATTCATAAATACATGTCTGATTTAATAAAAAAAATTATTTAATATGTCAATGATTCAGAGAGAAGAGGAGGAACAACAACAACAACAGGTAGAGCAGTATGACATGCTTCACCAGTGGGAGGTACGAGAAAGGGAGAGAGATGCGTACCCTCACCCTATTACAACAAATACCCAGGGGCTCGTAAGGTAGGTAGGCTTCCTCAAGTTCTATGAGGAGGCTACTTCCCTAAAGGCCCATAGTGTGTTTTTGAGACATCTTATCCGCAGGTGGAATGCCCACCAACAGGCTTTCCAGGTTGGTCTTGACCATTAGTGCACACCCACTGAGGAGGATATATATTTCATTATAGTGCTATCGAGGATAGGGGTGGATTTTCCCTCGTTCCCAGAGGTTCCAGTTGGTTGTCTAGTGGAGAGTTAGTTAATTTACTCCCAGAGATATATTGGAGTATATGTATTGTCTCCTTCAGAGTTTTGGGTCCCTGGAGGTCAGTTACGTATTGGTGAATTTGGTAGACAGGACGTGCAATGCCTCTCACTTCTCACTTCAACCGTTTCACACAACACTAGTGACGGGCAACACATTAGTTTCCCACTTCTATATTATGTTGATTATTTAGTACAAGAGCTATGACTTGTCAGGTGGTCTGCGATTTTTTGCGGCAGTTCTGTATGGCCTTAGATAGATGTCGTTCTCATGCACAAGGGAGGGTCAACTTCCCTTTTGCTTTAGAGATTTTTTGTTTATTTTTTGAGAGGTTCCCAGAGATGAGGCCTACTTTTTTTCGACAGCCTCGTAGGCTGATGTTGGAGGCATGGATGCACATGTGGGGGCGGATGATGCCCAAGAAGGGAGAGACTATGTTTCCAGCCATGATATTGCATGATGCACTGGACTTACTAGCCAGTGTTGACAAGATGCATCCCTTCATTATAGGATCTTGTCCTTATGCTGGATTGGATTGGAAAGGGTGTGCCAACATCCTCTTCATAGATGATGAGTCGCCAAATGATAGAGGTAATATTACTATTTTATTTATATTTATTCTAACATGTTCTTGAACTTGTTTTTATTAAATTGTGTAATGAAATTGTCTAATTATTGTTGTGTACTTGTATATATTTTGTAGACATTGGCTCTTTTGATGGTGAGGAGATGTCGGCACCACCACATGATCCAGGTGTGGATCCTGATGACGATCAGGGCATGCCAGATGCCAAGGATCATCAGGAGGCCGGTGGAGAGAGACATTCTCCTACTGGTGCGTCGGTACCACCTTTTGCTAGGTGTGGTCGACCTGATACTGGATAAGGGATGGAGTTGGGTGACCAGCTCAGTGCATTGATTGTTGAGGCAGGCATCAGGCCCACTCATTATAGAGACATACAAGCCGATGATAGGCTATTACAGATGTGGAGAGGCATGCTACGTGACATGTACAACCTGATGCGGCATGTTGTAGAAGCTACGACAACTGTTACGTGACTGAGGAGGACTGTTGCACGTTATAAGAATGGTTGAGCCACAACACGTGATGGATAGTCCACGAGCAGTGACTCATCATCTCATGATCGTTCACCTCGCGCCGCACCAGATGAGCATGAGGCTCCACTAGCATCTAGTAATCATCATGGAGATGAGGCTAGACCATCGGCCACGTCCAGTCAGCAGCCTGCAACATCCATTAGTACTAGTCATGATCATGAGCAGGCTGGACCATCGACCATCGAGGCTGCACCATTGACTGAGCAAGCCTCCACTAGTACTGCTTATATTGATGTTATACTACCACCAGCTGATCCATCCATCAGTACTAGTCATGATCAAGAGCAGGCTCGACCATCGACTGTCGAGGCTACACAATTGACTAAGCAGGCCTCCACTAGTACTACTATTGATGTTGTACTACCACCAGCTGATCCATGACATTTGTATTACACTTGTATATTTTTAACATTATATATATATATGGTCCATGTATTTTATGTTCACGTTGAAATTTTACTTAATTTACAGGTTGGTGATCATCATGATGTGTATATTGTTAGGTCATGTTAGATATGTTCATTTAATGTTTAGCTTGAAGATAGATGTGTATGTGATATCATGAGTTATTTGACATGAGATGTATATTTGATGTTTGTGTTGTGATGATGTTAATATATAATGTTAATTTGATGTTTGAATGTGTTTTTTAGTTGAATATGATGTTTGTACGATGGTTATCATGATCGTGATGTTTATTAATTAATTTAATATTAAATGACCATGATATTTATTAAATATTATGTCGTGATTGTAATTGAAATTGAAATTTTAATTGTATGTAAAATTGTAAAATTGTAAAATTGTATTTGTAATTGTATGTAAAATATTTAATTGTAATTGTATGTGAAATTGTAAAATTGTAATTGTAATTCTAATTGTAATTGTATGTAAAATATTTGTAAAATTTGAATTGTATTAATGTGAAAATTTTACTTGTATTAATGTGAAATGAATTTATTAAAATATTTAAATTTAAAAATTTGCAAACAATTGTAAAATAATAAATCTAGAATAATATGAATTTTTGTAACATAATAAAGTTTAGAAAATAATGCAAATAAATTCATGTACTTTAGAATTATCATTATTTTACTACGATCTTACATACAAAAAAATAACTTTATACAGTCCGGTGCACTTATGATCATAACACGCACCGGTACGTCTTATTACTCAGACGCACTAGTGCTTCACAACTCTTCTACACCGGTGCGTCATAAAACACCACGCCAAAACAAAAACCTCGATCTTACAAACTGCCCCAGTGCGCCTATAAAACAGTGCGCACCAAAACAGGGTTATTCTGTAAAGTGCAGTATTGGAGTAGCGGAGGGTTCGAATCGCAGGCAAGAATTTTTCTGAGGAGATGAGGGTTTGAAAAGATGAGAGTTCGAATTTCGGCTAAGAAATTTATAGCAGAGAAAATGAGTGATTCAAACAGAAAGACGGACAAAGACACTTACAGGGATGTAGACGGCTACAAAGCTCGACAAAGTACAAAAGGAGAAAATGGGTACATGTTGAGACTGGCAGAGAGCATTCGGTTGAGGCTGGCGATAGGGTTAAGAGGTCCCATGATGGAGAAATGGAGAGAAGAGTTGATGGTAGAGAAAGATCAATCGAGGCAGTCAATAAAGCCAAGAGGCACCATGAAGGGAAGGATTCTCATTCCCTTAAGGACAATAGAGAAAGATCAATTGACGTTGTTGATCAGGCTAGTAGGTCCCATGAAGCAAAATATTCTCCAGAATGCGTTTAAAAGCAGCTGGGAGTATTGTCCGAGCTTCGGTTGGCTTACATAAACTTTTACCGACAAAGCTGACATCGCATAAAATCACATCTTCGGCTTTCAATTGAACTTGAATGGCATCTCTAACTTGTCTGAGCTATGGTCCTGTGGATGAAACCAGTAAAAATTCTATTTGTATTATAAATGGAAATCCAGTGACCATTTCTGTGGGAAGAAAAGCATAGATACCTAAAGCTACCATATTTCGACCTACAAATCGGTTTCCCATTGGAAAAGCTAATGTAATAGCCTATTTTGAAATGTCTTTCCTCTGCTCAACCCTATACTCATTTTATATGGGAAACCATTGCCTCCACAAGTAATAACTGCATCGTCCAGTCGAAAATCGGTCTTCTTCTGCTAACAAATGCAGAATGAAGGAATCGTTGTCATTGCTCCTAAGAAATTACCCTTCTGTAGATTATATGTACTAATTGCTGGCAGGCCATCCGTCTATCTGCAGATTATGTTCTAAAACATATTGGTTGCAAATAGTTAAGTGCCAATTATAACAGGTTCACATGCCACTATTGCCCACTTGGGCCCTATAATATTGCATCTTCACACGCCCCACATTGAATTCTCTCCACATAATTAGTGGGGACCTTCTGCAATAAACAAAATTCATTGGAAGAATAATTATTTCCATAAAAAATTTATCCAATTCCAATTCTCAATTTTAATTCTAATTCTAATTCTCAAGAATAAACAAAATTCTAATTCTCAATTTCTATGGTTGGAGTTCACTAAATTTTGGTGTACACACCTAAAAGTAATTTCGGTGCCTTAATCGAAATCGATGTTACTGTAGATATAACCGCACCGGTGCCGATGATACAAAAAGACGCACCGGTGCGGTGCTATTAAGTGACGCACCGGTGACGAATAAACGCAAATAAAAAAAGCATAAATCTATTTTCTTTAAGTGAAAAAAAGCGGAAAATTGAAAAATGGGTGGCAAAATATTTTCGAAAATATAATTTCATAAAATAATTCTTTAAACACTAAACACTTTTCATTATTTCACTATTTTTGCTAAAATTTTCAGCCAGATATTTGCAGGAGATATAATTGGAGCAAGAGAGAACGAGGGCACTATGGAGCAGCGAAATACGTTCGAATAGAAGTATTCAGACAATCAGAAACCAAACCTCTGGTGATTCAAACACTGTATCATATAATTTCAAACCATCTTATGATTAAATTTGAATATTTTTTTAATTTTTCTGTAGTTTTTTTACTTTTTCTGCAGTTTTATCCATTTTTACCCTAAACCCTTCATTTTTTTGTTTTTTCCCTTTCTTATCCCTATTTCTGTGATTTTAGAATTAGGGATTTTCCTTTTAGATTGAAATACAACCCACAGGACGACTTGCATAGTCAGATCCCAATCCATTCGGCCATTGCGTGAATTTTTGGAAAAAATGGATTTTTTTTTTATTGGTGCGCCCTACGTAACCTAGCGTACTAGTGTGTTGTATTATAAAGCGCACCGCGCAAGTACTGTGTAATAAAAATATTGAAAACAATATTTTTAAATCAGTGCGCCATATCTGAAATAGGGCACCAGTGCTCCATGTTACGAGGATAACACTGTACGGTCTATTACACTTTTTGTGCGGTGCGTTTATAATACCCCACACACTGTATGATCTATTATACTGTTTTGAGGTGCATTTTTAATACCCCCACACACCGACGACGGTGCGTACATCATGAAAGGCGCACCAGTGTCTTGAGATTTATTTTTTACCTGAAAAGTTGACAATTCATTTATAAATATATTAATAAATGATATGGTACATGTTTCAAATTGATAAATAAATGACTAACAAGAGATCAAGTAACAAAAATACTGATAACACATCAAGAAAAGCAAAAAAATCAAGTTCTTTGTAAATTATTTATAAAAAATATTATTTTTGAACTATATGTAAGTTTAACTAATATGTATTGTTTACTGTGTATCATGCAGAGCCACAAAATGACGAAGCTCGATAAGATTATTTCTGATCTAGGACTAGAAGAGCATAAAATCTTGATGGAAAAATTGCAAAAGGATGAATCAAGTGAATGAAAAAATACTATCGATCCAATATGAGTTTCTTTTTTTAAATATCATTAATAATATACTTAAAATTATTAGATAACATGTGTCAAACAATCTATTAATTCACATCTGTTTAATGTTCTACATGGACCAACAACTCAGAAAAGGAATGTTGTTCTAAGAAAAGAAAAAAATAGAACATGCAAATGAAAATTAATTGCTCCTTAGCTCATCTAGAGTGGTGCTAGAAGTTAACGAAAGGGGGAAATTTTTTTACAAAAGTTTGAGGGATCTAGTGGAACGAATGTATAGACGTTCTTTCCACTTACAATACAAAAATCAATCTAATGATTCCAAGAACCAAATTTTATCTAAACTATAGGAAGAGTTTCCAAAGAATTGGTCAATGAGACATGTCAGACTTTTAATAGCAAAAACGTACAACAACAAAAAAGAAGGAATGAAAAAGTAATAATCTTTTAAATGTTTCTCTAGAATTATTTATAAATATCACTTTTGTTATATTTACTTTTCATATATCAATATAAAAAATAAATATTTTATTGTCATGTTACATTTTCTGGAAGATTATGAAAATCTCAAAAGATGAATGAGTTGATATCAGAAATATGCCTGTAGGAATGTCCAAAAAGGTGTACAAGGAGATGGTCAAAGAAATGGACAAAATTGCATCACAGGAGGAGCCATCTCAACAAAAACGTGCTTCAAATGTAATATGTAATCATTGAATTTTTCGATCATTAGGTACAATAAATAAACAATTTAGCATTAAATATTAATTTTCAAGAAATTTCTTGCAGAAAAGAAAATAAAATGGAACCCATTCAGCACATAAAGCAGGACGACAAGGAAGAAAAGAGTTGATATCTAATTTTGTGACACTAGTACATTTGGGGGAAATTCCGACACTTGGTTCCGAAAATTTTGACCAAATGTCGGAAATTTCCCCAAATTTTTTCGATCCCGCCCGAAACCGTCGCTATACCAACATTTAGAGAAAGGTGTCGCAATACCGACACTTAGACAAAGTGTCGCAAATGCGACGTTTGGAGGAAGACGTCGCAATTGCGACACTATGCCCCAAAGCGTCGCTATTGCGATGGCTGCCTCCAATCGTCACAATTGCGACACAATGTCTAAGTGTCACAATTGCGACGTTTGGAGGCATCCGTCGCAATAGCGACGCTTTGGCCGCCGTCGGTATAATGACACTTATATGCAATAAACGACACTTATATGCCTTTTCAAAATCCGTGTCACTTATGGTTTATTTTTTATTTTCTTTTGCTTGAACTAAGTCTTATTTCCATGTGGATTGTGTAATTTCACTTTTATTGCATATTATAGAATGTGTTTGTTTATAACATTATATGATACATGTGAGATAAAGGTTTATTATTTATCAAATATAAATAAATTTTATCAATATTGTACATTTACACTTTTATGAGGTGATGTTATAAGTAAATTCATAAATATCTCTTTTTAATCCTCATTTTACTCCATGAATATGTTTGTAAATGAAATTTCAATAGATTAATTTTCTCCTAACCTATGTATCATCAATATTGTACATTTACATTCTTAATTATGAGGTGATGTTATAGGTAAATCCATGAATATCTCCTTTTAATCTTCATTTTAATCCATGAATATGTTTGGAAATGAAATTTCAATAGATTAATTTTCTTGCTATTATATGTTTTACGAAGATATGGTAAGGAATTCTCTCTTCTTCTTAGAAATAATTATATATAATTTTATTTTTTTCAAAATAGAGTAAAAAAATTATATGAGAAAAATTATTAATTCATCAATATGTGTGTGTGTGTGTGTTGTGATGAATAATTTCATAGTTCAACTTAATGGTTCATTATATAATCATGTGACCATCACCAATGATATAACTTAAAAAGCAACTGAAAAGCCATGTGTACAAAATCGATGTATAGTCTAGAGAGTGGTTCTCATATCACTATGTAAATTGTTGTATGCTACTTCAACAAAATTATAAGATAAACTGTAATACACATCATATATGCACCATAACAATTGCCATACAACTAATTTGTTTTAGGATACATGTGGAATTCTAGGGGTAAATTCCATATGATGTGTATATCAATCTATTAGGTGTTGGTAAGTTGTAAGTATCTAAGAAATGATAAGGAATATCCATACATCATGATCTTGTAATGTGATTATAAATTGTGTCTATAATTTCCATAAAATGTATAAATGATTTGTTTAAAAAAAATCAACACAATCAACCCTAAGCAATGCTCATGATGTGGAATGTCATTGGCGAAACCAAAATGATGGTCACATGTCCCATTTCTATGGTAATGGTGATCATATATATGTTGTAGCGACACTTGATGAGTAATTAAATAAATCTCAGAGTGTGACTCATTGTGCCATATTTTTTTAAAGCATGATTTGTTTTCCTAGTTTTTACTAAGTTGTTAACATATTTTATTCATTTGGAAAGCTAATTAATGATGCTTTAAGTAATTAGGACCTAATGAGAGATCATATTCACATCTTCACTGAAATATATTTGGTAATTGTAGTCACTATATGAGCCGCACATGCATGCTACTTAAGAAAAATTGAAATATAAACTATAATACACATCTTATATCTGCCATAACAATTGTCATACAACTTATTTACTTCTAGATACATATGAAATACTTCAGGTCAATGCCATATTATGTGTATACCAATATAGTAGGTGTTGGTAAGTTATGAGGATCTAAGAAATGATAGGGTATCCACACATTAGTGCCCTGGTGAATTTTTTGCATAAATTTCTATTTGTTGTAATTTTGTTGCCTGGATTTGTTATAGATTTCAAATAATACAATTATCTACCAATTGTTCTTTATAAAGAAGAAGTGCAATAAGTAGTCACCTAAAAGTGAGCCATGTGAAAATATTGGTAACATGAGTAACTTGGTAAGCTGTAAATGAAAAGTGAATAACCTCCACTCACCAACAGGTGGCAGGCAGGGTTGGAATTTGAATTTCTCTTTACTCGTCACACAAATTTTTTTGACGTTTTGGTCATTATTTTTCTAGTCAATAAACGTTATGTTTAAAATTTTGCACTTCATTAATGACGTTCTCGTAATAAATTAACCCTTCACCAATAAAAATTTGATTAAAAAATTGAACGCTCTTCCATTTTCTTTGGATTTTGGAGTGTGATATATCTGTGTTATGGACTTTTAATACCTAAAGTTTCAAGAGAAATAACTGATTCTTGTCAAACTAATATTTCCTCAATATATGCTATGATCTACTAAAAATTACTTCAAAAAGAAAGTAACCTTTGAATATAAAGAAAAAAAACATGAACGAGCTCTCCCTAAATTGCAATAAATTTATGTTTATTATTAATATTGCATAATCTGTCTTATAAAAATTGCATAATCGGACTAAGAACAGATCCTCAGTGCATTTTTTATTGTTGTTGTGATTAAAATAATGAGCCAAAGAACGCTAAGGCACTCAGATAAATCAATCTATGTATTATTTCTCACAAAATCATGTTGAGTAGTGGAGACTAAGCGCTAGATTTTTTTTTGTCCTCAATCTCTCTATTAATTATGTCTATGTAGTTATAAGAATAACAAGCCAAAGAAATCTCAGGCTTCCAGATAAATTAGTCTCTGTGTGCAGAAATTAATGATTATTGTTGACTAAATGTTATACCATTTGAAATTGCTGAGCGAAATTAATCAGGCCATGATGTACCATTTGTCAGTATCTATTTTCTCATGTATGAAAGTTGATGTACGATTGAAAGTTTAATAATTCTACTGAAAGTTTAATAACTATAATAACTATATATATATATATATATATTTTAAATTTAATGATAAATAATAATTAAATTAAAATTCTTAAAAGACAAAATAAAAGCCTAATAATCACGAACTATTATGATAATTTAAAAATATAGAACTCAGGCTGAACATAGTTACAAAGATACCAAGAAAAGAAGAGTGCATGTGCATGATAACCTCTTTCTTGACAACCTATTAATGCCATTCTCAATGAAGACTCAAGACTCAACTGGATTGGATTGTGTATCAAAACAGTAGGAATGAATCAAAGTTCAATGAATGAATAACTTGATCAAGAAAATTTATAGGGAAAGGTAACTTGACTATCAATCTACTAAACCTCACTTCCATGATTAAAAAACACCCCCACCTTCTCAGTGGTCCCATCATGGTCCACCTATTGAAAAACAACCAACAAATATTATTTTTTTATATATTTTTGCATGGCCATTAGACAATGATTTACTATGGTTTTCCTACTAAATTCCAATGGATGATTATTCAAAAATATTGAGAATTAGTTTAGTCTCAAGGCATAGCCAAGAGTCTTACTGGATAATTATAGATTACCTCTCCATTGGATGATTGTACATTTTTCATCTACTTTTCACGTGAGTTTCAGTTGATGCTAGATCTTTGCCTTCTATTTCTTTAGTGAAGCTAAGAGTTAACTTTGATCTTACATTAATAACTATACTTGCATGAATATCCATGCTTTCATACTTCCCCACAGTGGTCAATGTTGATGTATGGCCTTGGCCCATTGATCTTACAATTAACTCACTATTCATATTCAATTTTCTCCAGTTCAGCCCAATAAAATAAGGAAAACAGAAAATGAAGTCTTGATTTTTCTTTCTAGTGCTCCTACATAATACAAATACTCTTAAAAACCAATTAATATATAAATTGTCATCATTCATGCTAAAATCAGTTTCAATTTTTTTAATGAATCTGCTTACAATTAATAGATTACATTTCTCACAGAATAAGAGATAATTTAGAACTATGATTTCACAATAATAAATTACCCTAGCAGTTCAAACTTCGAACATATCTTATGAAATTAAAATATGGCAGGTTAATGAGCCAATCTAGTTTCCTTGGAGCCAATCTTGAGCTCGGCCTAAGTCTGAATGCCTTGAGAGTGCGAGTGTAAGGAACTAGACGCCTAAAGCTTTTATTTTGTGCTTGTGTAATTCACTATTTGACCATCAAGCCAAGCCACCAACTATATTAACACTACTTCATGTTGGGGCAGATTGGCATTCTAATTTTTTAGTGCTATAGCCGTACTTTTTCACTACTTCACTAATCACAACCTTGGAAGTTTGCAGGGCAACGAGCTTTATTCTTTCTTTGGTGTTTTATGTAAAAGAAAGGATTTGTGAAATTTTTGTAATAGGAAGGGGAAAACTAAATTGATTCTAATTTTAAAATATCAATAATGATAAGTGGTAATTCGTTTATTAAATTTTTAATTTTGAGTGAGCCAAAAAAGTAACTTTCCTTACTTTTTGAGTACAACCTTGCAATTGCGAAGAGGACTAGTGTTGCAAAATTATTGGTGAGTGGAAATTAAAGGGCATAAGAACGTTCTTGAAAAAATTTCAAACGTCAAAATTATGTCTTCTATCCTTCCTAGCACGTCACGGAAAACGGGAATCCACAAATTCTAGTCGTCAAATACGTGCAAAATGCCTTATGACGGGCAAAATGGAGGACTAGTCCTATGCCGCTACATGAGTTAGGGTTTCATGTGGCAGCATGGAACCTTGTATAGTTTTTCAAGGATAGGAAAGGAGAATATTGTCAGTTAATCATCACATGAAACTTCATCACCATTTGAAAATTGTGTCCTATTTTGAAACAATAAGACTACCCAACTATTTCATTATTTAATTTAGATTGTGTAATACAAAAAAATATCCTAGATAACTTAAATGATGTAAGCACTTTTGCAAAAATTTAGTGGGGAGAACCTTCAATTACATTTATTTTGAAGATCCACTTACATTTTAAGCCATTTTAATTAGTCTTTCATGGCTATTCTAGTAAAAATTTCAACCTCTTGTAGAAATTTGTTTGTCACTTGTATTAGAAATGCAAAAATAAAATGTATATAAAAATGATTTGAAATGAAAAAATCAAATGCACGCTACATAAAAATGATTTTATTAAAAAATACATTAACATCTGATATCACGCGCGCATTCGCCCTCAGCTCTTGCAGAACAACATTCGCCCTCAGCTCTTGCAGAGCAACATTCCCCCTCAGCTCTTGCAGAACAACATTCGCCCTCAGCTGTTGTAGAACAACATTCGCCCTCAGCTCTTGCAGAACATAATTCGCCCTCAGCTCTTGCAAAACAGCATTCGCCCTTAGCTCTTGCAGAAAAAAATTCTCCCTCAGCTCTTGCAGAATAACATTCGCCCTCAGCATTCACCCTCAGCTCTTGCAGAACAACATTCGCCCTCAGCTCTTGCAAAATGGTAAGTTCTTACTGCAGGCCCTTCCTCCTATAGTAGGGTTGACTCTATTTGGGTTTTTTTGGTCAATTCCATTAAATTGTGTTAGGCTATAGGGTTCTCTCTAGATGTATTCTAATGTTCTTTCAGATGAGTTTCATAGAGGATGTGTAAGATGTGTTTGTGCTTGCATGAATTTGACTCCACCAGTTTCATGAAGTTTAAGCTATGGATTTTAGTTCGACAAACTCATCCATCTCAACACCCAGTAACGAATTTCCCTTTGTCTGATCTATATTGAAGGTGAAGTGCAAAGTGGTAGAGAATGGGAGATTGAAAGTAATCAACTTTATCACAAGGGTAGTACTCCAGATCGAAAGTGATGAGCTTTAGTTATCCAGATTTGGGGATTTTCTGATGACATACCAAAGGTCACATCCATACAACCATATCAAGGTCAATGTTGAGATCATTCTCATATAGATATAGGTCACTGATATATAGGGTTAATATCATCATCACTATCCATGGAAACCAAATGGTTACAAAATCTGTGATTATGGTTGGCTCATTTATAATTATTACCCATTTACAGTAGAGCACAGAAACACTAAATATGGCCCGAGCAGAGCCTTTACAACAGGCAATGGAATTGCAGCTGCTTCATCAATAACCAATAGCTCCACTTGAGAAAACTTTTCATAATCTTGGAGCTGGATATACTGCAGAGCAAACAATTGTAGTTATCATTCGTGCTCCAATATATTAATATAATTTTTACATTGAACTGAAGAAAGGGAAACAAGCAAATGCTATCCATCATACAATGCTTTGACATAAGAGTTTTGAGTGACATACTTGAAAAAAGAACTCATCCACTGATATTTATAATCATTTGAGTTATTCAAGTTAAACACAATGTCAAGAATCAAGATTCAATATGCTCTATTATCTTCATCACCCAATGCAAGATTTAATTTTTTCCCAAAGAAACGCTTATTAAATTGGCAGCCATTATTTCTCCCTGCTTTAAAAACCCTACATTTAAATGAAAACAAGCATTGCATTTCAACAACAAAACTCTATTAGTGTTCAAGTGTACATGTGTGCATCACTTGTGTAGGGTATTCCTTTTCCAATTTCACATTATCCAAGAATGTGTGCAGTATAGTTCATATTTTTTGTGATTTAGATTATCTTGAAAAAGGAAAGGTAAATTATTTCCCATGGAAAAAAGAAGGTTTTCCCTTTTTACTACTGGAAATGGTACAACAAAGTTCCATTTCTACCCGAAACTCCTATGAAACAGGAACCAAATAAAGGCCATGTCCTCAATGGACATCATTTGGCTTTGAAAATGGCCATTGCACCGTGTTGTTTCTTATATTACATCACGATAGTTTCTTAGGTCATTTCTTGTTTCTTGAGATGAAAAACAACCAAATAAATCGTGAAGATCCTTTCAAGAAATAAATGACCATTTCTCAATCATATCTCAACTATTTTTTATTTTATTCAGTGGTTGCTTACTTTGAGAGAAATTTGACACTTTTATAAGGAATATAACATAAAATCACAAAATGGGAAGGAATTGATGAGGTAGATGACCTTTAGTTGTTGTCAATTAAGAATTGATAATACACGATGCATGTTCTGTACTACAAACTAGATTCCTTCCTGGAGTTAGGACACAAAGTATTGAATCAAAGTTATAGTTTCTAACTTCTTGTATTGGTTCATCAATCTTGAAATTCAGACATTGCATGTCTTCATTGCTTCATGTTTGAATAATTTGCATTATATCGTACAATAGGAAATTAGGAATTATGATTATTATTACTTTATGGATCTGTTAAGTTACTTTTAAGTTTGCATGGTTTTGTGTGAAATTATTCTTGTGTGCCCCTAGGCCCAGGTGAAGGAATGCCAAGGACTGAGAACCCTAGTTTTTAAATGGTATTGTTTCTTATACCCAAAAACCCCTCAACATCACTTCTTATTAGTTCTTAACAATAGTGTTGTAAACAAATTGAGAATTGATACAACAAAATCTCGCACTTCTCAAGATAAAGTCCTAAAGCTAAAGTGTGGTACCATGTGTAATTCAATAGCCCCATTGTCACCTCACCAACCTCTTTTCACTTCGGGCTAGCTCTCCTCCAACTCAAGGGGGGTTATCCCTAGTAGATGTTAGGGATCTAATGGCCCAACCAAACCAAGTCAAGAGCCCCCTAACTCTCTATGTTTACTACTATCAATCAAAATATTGAACAATAGGGTCAGACATGCATCCTGAAGATATAATTGCCAAGGTTTTTTTGGGTAATTTCAAAGGGAAAGTCCCCAAACACATATAATCAAGGAATTATAACGTGATTTCAAACATTAAATATCAATAAAATCGTTTAAAGGATATTGAAAGGAAAAAGGTGATGGAAGATAGAAAGTGCCTTACTTAAATGCTCTAAGGATTTTTCAATAGTTGCTCCAAAAGCTTCACTTCAAGGCCCTTCAAGATCGTCTCCAACAATGCTATACCATCAGCGTCAACAATGTTGCTCCAAAAATGTCCTCAAGGTCTTCACAACAAGTTTACAAGAAGTTGCTCCAACAGTATATTCAATAAGGTCTTCATTGTCAACTCGTCTCTAGTTTGGGTGCCTTAATGTGCAATGACATGTTTCCAGGACTGAATTCAATGCAAGGCATATTTGAAACTCTAACTCTGTCTTCCGGTGTCTTATTAGAAATTATTTCAGTTTTCATTTTGTGTTTTCAAGTTAGATATTCTTTTCAAGTTTTTACATTTATAATTTTATTGCAATGTGGCAGACTGATCAGGGCAGTACAGGAACAACCCCGAGACGGGATGATCGCAGAAAGAGGCCAGCGGAAGAACACGTAAAGTGCTAGCATTTCTCTATCTTCAGGTATTTTAGTTATTTACATAATTGAAATAATATTAATTTTGTTCAAATATGCAGACACCTAGCCATGGTACGCCTGATGATTCCCTCTATGAGGAAGAGCTTTCTTCATCCCTATCTCCAGTGTTGTTGTTGCGAAAAAAGGCACGAAATGTAAGGTCAGAATTTGATACTTTGATAGACGCACCTCAAACACCTGAAACAGAAGAGAGGATAAAACAACTTATGACCCAACTAGAAACATATTAGGTAATAGTAAAAAGTCAAAAGGATATTTTTTTTGTTCTGCATGAGATGAATTGTGATAGTTTGATTTTTAATTTTTACATTGACTAAACTAACAAAAATTTCTTTTGTATGTAGCGTTTTCTGACACTTGCTGAACCCGGTGTTGGTGGTAGTGGGACACAAGGGCAAGAGATTGCCCAGAAATCCTCTCATACACCTTCTACTCCTTTAGGTGCCAACCAAGAAACACACCCTGCCCAAGCAAACACCCAGCCAACTGCTGAACGTGTTGGCAGTGATGAGGCTGATATGGCCAACTACATTATTGCGTTTCCTGGAGCTACACATGTCAGCTCCACAGGGACCATTAATGGCACGTTGTTGGTGAACGATGAAGGTGTCCCTATAAAGCACGTACAACTCCCAGTTAAATTTTAATATTTTAACTATTTCATGTACTCTATCTAAAACATATTTATCATGATTTTTATTTTTAAATTAATGATAATATCTTTTTTTTTTTTTTTTTTCTGTGTAGGAAACAATGAGTTCTACAGGTTTTTGGAGAGCCATGCGTTGGTAATTTTTGGCCCAACCATATGCACAAGGTGGAATTCCCAGAATTCCAACCTAAAAAAAGAACTTCTAGATTATCTAGAAGCCCTTTTTGGGGTCGGCACATTTGACAGAACAACGGTGGCTCGGGTAGCCGGCAAATATTTGAAATATACCAGGGACACCTATAGGACGCAATTGCAATTTAACCCTAGATACAAGCGTCCTCTCACAGTTCCAGAGAGTGAGTGGAGAGCACTCATCCATGACGGAAAAGAGAAAAGGGCAAAGAAAGAAGGAAAAATGCCAACTGGACTCGCAAGGTAAATTACAACTTTAATTCAATAGCTTTAATTTTCTCTATGTCTAAAATAAAAGTGTGCTACGTCATATCTGACTTCAATATTTTGATGATAGGTTGCCTGACACCTCGAAGGCAACCAAAGCTAGGATTGAAAAAAGGGCCATCACAAGCTAGGCCAGGGCGGCTACTTGAAATTAGCCGCAAGAATTGTAATTAAGTAGCTAAACATCTTATAATTAATTGTATCGCCTTCCAACGTTTTTGTAATCCTATCAAATATGATTAAAAATACACAATCTTATGTAATGTAGAGTGATGAATTCGGAACAGAAACTACAGAGGAAGATAAAAATATCGCTTTCCATTTCAGTTATCAAGCCGTAGTTGAACGTCGCAGAAGCTTGGGGCAGGTCCCAAGATCCAGAATGCCTGATAAGGTAAAACATTAACCTTTCAATTTGTTTGTTTTCGTCCATAAATTTAATGTCTAACAACTTTGTTTAAATCAAGGGAGCAGCACTATCGACGAGGCAAATAACCCAGTTTTAGAGCCAGATGTAGATGTTCCTCACGTGCAACCTGATCATTGTAGTGGGGACCAGGCCGACAATGCTACTATCAGTGAGGGCTGTGACGTTAATTAATTTCCACTTATAATTTTTTCTAATTATACCTTGATGGTTGTCCTTATAGCGTTTTTTTTAAAATGACAGAGAATTTTTCCCTTGAGGATCTTACCACCAGAGAGGAAGACAGGGCAACAGTCCCAACGGCGACAACTGGTGCACCAGGTAAATAATCTCATTGCAATTTTTTTTATTAATATTACCGAACTAGTTCAATGATATTTAAAAGCTGATAATTAAAATTTAATATTATCTGTTTTTGTAGGCGATGCCCCGTCACTGGATGAGACCAGACATCGTGACTACGCAACTAGGTCAGCAGTGCGGGTCGAAAGGCATGAAACAGGAGCAGAGCATGATGATATTGATGATGTAATTAGGAGTTTTAGAAATAGGAAGAAGAAAAAGAAAATTTGATAATGTAAAATATTGTATTATTATAAGACAAACATTACCATACTTGGAACGTTTTTTGCGTTATATAAAAAACTCATTTATCATACTATTTTTATGTCAAGCATTAATTGCAATGTTTCCTTGCGTACTTTTTGTTGAATTGTTTTTTATTAGTTATTGAATATTTTTTTTATGCTCATGAAAGTAAAAAATGAAATATAGATTGGGTATTGGGGAATTGAGAGTGATGTGAGGGGGGGGAGGGGCCATAAGAGCTTCCACCTTCATGTGGTTGGCCATGTTTAGTAGAGAATAATTTATTGGAGCGATTTAATCTTGGAGCAAACCTCCCTCGATCCAGCGTAGCAACAAAAAAGTCACTATTGACTTAGTTGCTACTCTTTCAGATCGTGGGAGGCTTGTTCCAAGTTCATGCGACTCCAATAAATTGTTCTTGAAACGAAGAGGAGCTTATTCAGGTATGTTTTGAAATTTTCAACACATGTTCTAACATTATCATAAGAATGCATCTTAGAGTAAAAAATACTACATCAATTACTTGTATTTATTGTATAGATAATGATGGATTTTGATTGACTTGGCAGTGCAGGTACAAATCCTCTTGCATCATGAGCAACACAACTTGTCAACCAGGGTCATGTCCAGGATATTTTTGCTTGTGCGCTTGACCAGGTTCGTAATGTCACATTTTGTAAGTTCCTTTACAGTTCACAATTCAATATTAAGCTTGTTCATGATTATTATCTAGGTTTTTTGTATGTGTTTTTTCATTTATTTGATTGTAAGAAACTCTGCATGTTTCCTGTTGTTCACTATGATTTCTCCCATTACCACTCCCAGGATGAATCCGACTTTATTGTTACATATTTTACTTTATTGTTACTATGATTTCTCCATTTATGATTTCATAGGTTACATCATGTAAAGTTGTCAATCTTAGGTTGGTGATGAGCTTTAGTTCTCCAGATTTGGGGCTTTTTTGATATTTTCTCCCTCATGTCATTCTTGCATCACCTCGTTGTTTGAGCATGCCAATTGTCTACCACTTGTACCAATTGGCACATGTCAATCTCTGAGTGGTGCCACATTTCACCTATTTTCGGCCCACTTGACCATCTAAAAAACTCAAATCCGCACACCATGTGTCTTTATCATGGAGTGCCACATGTCCTAGATATTTAGGCCGATAGGCCTTCTGTTATGAAAGAGATCAATTTTTTTTCGTCAACACTTCTTATCTAGGCACGACACCTGTTACTTGTTTAATCTGACGGCCACAGTCTCTCAGGTTACCTTCTAGGTTTGAAATACCACTGGTTTCTGGTATATTTCCATGGAATCGGTCTAAAAATACCAGCAAAAATCCACACACCTGCGACCGTCGACAGAACTGCCGTTTTAGTAGCTGCATTTCCACAACTACCAATGCACCTGCCATTTTAGTTGCTGCATTTTGGCAACTGCCAATACACCTGCCGTTTCATTCTCCTGGACTCTGTGTATGCATATTTTTCATATAATTTTATCATGAAGTTGGCTGCAGTGCTTTGACATGCCTTTGAATATTTTTGCAGGTTAGAAGACATTTCAGGCCAGAGAAATTGAATAGACTTGATGAGATAGTTGTATTTGATCCTCTTTCTCGTGATGAGCTCAAAAAATTTTCCAGACTACATATGAAAGATGTAGCGATTCGTCTTGCAGAGAGAGGTGTTTCTTTAGGGGTTACAGATGCTGCTTTGGATCTTGTTCTTCAGGAAGCCTATGATCCTATAAGTAATCACTTTGTTTTTCTTTATTTCTTATTCAGAGTCTATCTTGCCAGGGGATGTGCCCGTTATGGTTTGTTATGAGACCATTGTCAATTTCATCACTGTCCCTCATAATATGTTTGATTGTGTTTATAAATAATAAACAATTATTACACCAAACAATAAACAATTAACTGTACTATGAGTAATATGATATCTTGAAATAATTCTCATTATAATTTCATAACCTATGCTCTCACTTGGTGGTGTCTATATCACTAAGTGTGTCTTCTTTAAAATTATAGTTACAGCAGACAATGAACAATCAACTGCACTGTGAGTGATATCTTGTAATAATTCTTATTATAATTTCCTAACCTCTACTCTCACTAGGTGTCTATATCACTAGGTGTATCTATTTTAAAATTATAGGTGTATCTATCTTAAAATTATAGCTTTGATGGTGATACCTTGTGATTGATAATGCAGTTTGAAGCAGCTTTGGATTTGACTAATATAGTCTCAGGAACCTCTGAGAATACAAAGGTTGTGATTGATTACGGGGCACTGCCTATATTTGTGGAAATTCTTACCTCTGGGAATGATAATGTTCGAGAACAGGTAGCACGTTTATTTTAGAGGCATAAAATTATTCTTCCCAACTATCTTTATATGTCTGTAATTTTGGAACTTGATTTAAAAAACTAGTACCCAACTTTGAGTTCAACTGGTGTTCGTGTAAGGATGTTTGGGCTTTGGGAAATATTGTTGGAGACTCTGCAACATTTAGAGATCTTGCCCTCAATCATGGAGCTCTAAGGAAGGTGCTTGCCTAGTTGAATGATACTGCCAAAATTTCAATGATAAGAAATGCTACATGGGCTCTGTCAAATTTTTTCCGTGGTAAACCCCAACCACTATTCGAACAGGTAAGCAGAATACATTTTCTGCCTCTTCTTCTTAGTTCACAGATACTGTGGATTTTTTTTATAGATCTTGGTGCTTGGTATATTTGGACGTAATATGGACCTAGGCGCTTGTTCATTACAATCTCTATCATCAGGTTTTAGAAAATGCTCAGAAATTTGGGTTTCACAAGGGGATTACCCTTGCTTGCAATTATCGATTATCAATCACATTCAAAAAAAGTCTTTTGTAGCATTTCCGAGCTATTTGTAGGTGAATTTCCGAGGCAATTTCACAATATCTGAACTAAATTTGTCTTTCCTTTTCAATACTCTGCGCTTGTAATAGAACCAGACAAACAATCTAGTGGCCAATGAAACAACAACAACACCTCCTGTTGCAATGCCTGCAATTCAACCTCTCTGCATGCATGAATGAATATGGCACCCTCTTTTGTGAACAGGTACTGGAACTGAAGGTACTGGTTTCCATTAGGATCGTGGAATTCAAAATCCAAAATAGTATCAAATTCCACTGCAATAGTATTCCCCGGTGAGGGCAACAGTTCATTGAGACCTATTGGACTCATCACCCCCAAATAGCCTCCAGGGCTACCCAGAGTGTGATCATTTGGAGCAATAAAAAATGCTAATCCATCCCCAATTGAAACAAGAACAGGACCCACATTAGTTACAGAAAACGAGAAACACGTTTTGAAAGAAGAAGAAACTTTTGTATTAGGGTCCAGAAATCTAACTGGTCTATTGTACAATGCCCTACCTGCACTTCAAATTGGTACTCCCAACTCCATGCTAAGGCTCACTGTGCCATTCTTCAGATGAGCATCTTAACCTGAATTTTGATTCCAAAAAACCCAAGTCCCCCATTCTATGCCCAAGACCTCTGTTACAACGAGTAGAGTTCTGAGCGAAATACTTCACAATAGGAATCAAAAGAAACATCGCAAAATTTCTTGCTTTAGACTGGTAATTTCCTGTGCGAAAATTCAACTGCGGATAGTAAAAACATAATATCAAACACAACCAATCCACAATGGAATTTGAACATGAGGATTTATAACCAGAGAAAACCCTCTCCAGGTTAAAATAATTCCAGAATGGCTTTAAGATTCTACTAATGAGCGCTTACAACACCATAGCAATTACTGTCACAATGAAATCTGCTGGAAGCAAAGCCCTTGTATAGTTTCTACATTTCCACAATGGAAGCAAGAATCTTGCTATCTCTCATGATCTGGTTCTGTGTTTAGATCCTTTTCTATGGCTTTCTTGTTCTGCTAAACATGAATTTGTCTTAGCTTTAGCTCTGGTTCTCATTTAGGATCGTGGCTATCTGATCTTGCTATGGATTTGACTATACAAACTTGGTCAATAGGAAAATTTTGACTCTGCTATATATAGGAGCTTCAATGGGTGCTCTCAAACTGCTCTACTACAGTAGTTGCACTCTCAATGGACTTCTACAGCAATTGGCACCATCAATCTGCTTTGTTACAATGATGGCTCACGTCAACAAACTGTGCTACAACCATTGGCACCATGAATCTTCTCTCTGCTTCGTCAAATGGTTAGCACCATCAATTGACTTTGTGCTCCTCGTGGTGATGACAGTGGCAAACACTTTTTTGGGCAGCTTTGTTTTGTCTCTGATTCCAGGCAGAACTATGTTGGCCTTGTTTTTTTAGTCCTTGGAACTTAGTTCTCTCATATTTGCCATCCTATCCCCAGTTTTCTACCGAGAAAGATATAACTTCACGATATCAAAATTGACTATTTTTGGCCATTTATCTTTAGTAATGGTACAACTTTAATTTGGTGCATTCGTACAGTATCTAAAGAGCACTCTCAAGCTATTATTCAATATTTTAGCATAAGTACTACATTTAACTGCCATGCTCTAATATTTATATCAACCATAAGCATTCTTAAGGTAGTTCCACATTTGTGAAGTGGAAGGAATGCTTCTGACAGCTTCTTATCATAGTGGTACAATTCTGTTCGCAGTTTATCTTTTATAAACCTCCAATTTTCCAAATTTAGTAGACACTACAGTTTGCATCTCAAATTTTGGACAAATCTGTTTAGTATTCTATAGAAAATGCATTACGAATACAATGCTGTGTCTAATAAGCACAAATAATTGTTGTACTAAGTCATCTAAACATCTTGACATCCTCGTTTTATATTCCTTTTCTGTTTTCGCAAAGTTTCCTCTGCTACGGAAAATGTAATTATATTAATTTTTTTCCATCGATATACGGATTGGATCTAATTAGATGTAAACCCTTGCTACAGTGGTTATTCGAATGGGTTAGAATGTGCATTGTTATTTGTTTCTTTTGAAATACATGAATTACCACTATGCGAGATCTTTGCATTAATTTTGAAATGTTAAGATCTTTGCATTGATGTTGCCTCTGCTTGGTGGTGTCTCTGAGTTTGAGCTGATCCAAAGGCAATGGATGTGCATCAACGGTCGATTTCTCTTTGCTAGTACTGTAATCCAAATCCTCTAGCATGCAAACAGGTGCCGCATCAATTATATCTAGGATTGATCATTTTTTTCTCACCTTCACTTTAGGCTTGGAAAACTTTGTTCCAGATTTTTTAGCATTTGAATCACCTGATAGACAATGATCTATGTGGGCATTTAAGGCTATATTAGATGTAAATGAGAAAGATCTACAAACAAGGCAAAAATTTGGTATCATGGCCTCTAGAAGAGATCTTGTATTCCCAAATTCTTCGTTCTTCCCAGGATCTGCCTTGCGCTTCTCCAAAGTTTGGATCTGCCTTGTAGGCTCCTACCTCTTCTACACTACTTGAATTGGAGCACCTCCATTATGATATAAAATCATCCGCTACTATGAAATGACACAGGTTGTAGATGCTTTGATAGACTTGCCTTTTGGGCACTTCACCGCGAACCAAGTTTTAAAATGTCACAACCCACTTGATATTTATCCCTAGCAAAAGTGTCACATGTGAAGATCAGGCTTTTGATGAAGAAAATAACTTGGTAAAGAGAATTTTTGATTACTTATGTATTAGGCCCAACAATATAGATTTTGATGCACTATCATTTTTAACCATGTGCTGAAAAACATACAAAAAACTATGTTTTTAGTGAAATTTGAGTTCACAAGAATCGATGCCAGTCAAAATCTAGACCTTGCTCCCAGCTTACTGGTAAAAGGTGGTACTCATATTTCATGCAAGTAATGGAATGCCTTTTTCATTGTTTTATCTCATCTTATTCGAACTTCCAAGTCTAGCATCAATGATTGTCTTATGCTTCAGAAAAACGGTATTATGCTTTAGAGAAGTGTATCTACTTCTTATTATACTTCTTAGCTTCCAAGTCTAGCATCAATGATTATTTTATGCTTCACACAATCTAGTTTTCATTATACTCCTTGAAACATTTTTTATTAGTTGAATGAGACAAACTTAAAAGGAGTAAGCTAATATATTAGCAAAAGGATTTCTGTCACAAATCTAAGATTCTTATAGGAATTCAATGGAAATTTTAGGCATCACCTGAGTAATCTTCAGTGTTTACAACTTTTGACATCTAGAGAGAAGTTTGTTACAAAATTAGGTGGCTTCTACTTGAAAACATGTTGATGTTGATGCATAGCAATCTCCTTCATTTATAGCCATGTGTTGGAATATTTGAAAATTCCAGAATAACAATGGAGAGAGTAATACTCTCCTCTTCTAACACAGAGAAAATATTGAAATTTCTTCACTGGAAACAGAGTTCAACACTTTGAAATATTTCTATTCCTTCAAAAAAAAACTATTACAAATTCTTCCTCACTGAGAGGGATTACAAAATGTGACTGCTGCAAAACGCAGTGCACTCAAAATTCTTCTCTGTCTCTAAAACTACGCACTGTTGTGCTCTTCAAAACACTTACACTGCTATTGTGTGTAATAATAAACTTTACAACTACATTCCAAAATAGGCTCACAACCCTTTTCTTTTATATGCAACACATATATTAAAAACATAACAAAACTATGCAAATAACAAATCTATTAAAATGCTCCTGGGGTCCACAATTTATAAATGTTTTAATATATATATGAAATATATATATAAAACATATATATGTCACATTTAAAACAAAATATTACCAAAACCAGTGTGGGACCTTAACAAACAATAAAACTATTCCACCGCGCGTTATATAAAACATATAACAAAACCTTTGTCAAAACTTCAAACAAACCCTTTAGCCGTGGAGCCCGCCGGACTTCAAACGATGATAAACCATAATTCAAACCAAATCGCGTTCCAAAATAGCCTATTGACGTCAGCCAATTTTGTGATGTGAAAACCAAATGAATTCCGCCCTAATATTTTTCGGGTCCGAATTTGGGCTGGCGTACGGAGAGAGAGTTGTGACGCGAATTTCTTATCAAATTCGCCCTAATCTTTTTCGGGTCTGGATTTCCATTGCACGAGCGGCCCAAACAAAGATCTGCTCCAATCAATTTCTGCCACGTGTCCTCCTCTGGCTTGCCGTGGTGCGGGACCACCAAACTTTAAACAAAACCCGCGCTTCAATCAAAAGTTGCCCTATTCCCGGATGCGGGTGCATTGGATGGAATTTAAGGCAATGGGACATGGATGTGGCGAAGTGTGGAGACACCTACCCACCCATGTCACGACTGGCAGATGATATTTAAGTTCCAAGGTTTTCATATCAATCGCATTAAGTTTTAACGCTGTTCAAGATTAGACCTCCACTCCTGTTAGCGATTCTGCATGCTCTAATATGCTTTGGCCTTTGGATCTCATCAATGAGAGATTTATGACAGTCGTTCTTCGATGCCATTGCAGTCGGGTCGATAAAATGGCGTTTCGCTATGGTTTCTCAGACGAGCCGCAACCTTTGAATTGCAGATGCTCTCCGGTTGCTAGGTTACACTGCTTGCACACTGTGATGGGAAGGAGAAGCCAGCTGAAATGCTGCTTAGATCTTGGTGAAAATCTGCATTTCTCTCGATCTGGTTTGTGTCTTTCTTCCTCGGTTTCTTGGAATCCTGCTTCTTCATCTCATCTTGTGCCCACTACTGAGACTGCACCCATGCCTCGCCTGCGTCAAAGGATGCATTGCCGTAGGGGTAGCACCAGAGGCCAACCCCTGCGCACTCCCTCCAGCCCCTCAACCGAGTCGTCTTCCCACTCCAATGATTATTACGCAGGCCACTATCCAAACACTAGAAGTGGGGGGGTCGGGTTCTAGGATATAGCCACCGTATGGACTCCCCTGCTCCTCATTTCCCCACCGCTTCACCTTCTCCCACGACGCGCACTGCATTTTTTTCCTTTAATTTCTCTTTGAACCGCCCATGACTCACAGCTTCAATCACCGTGGTTTTCTATGAAGAGGCCCAAGTGGAGGAACAATGCACCCGTCCGGTGGGTTTGAGCTCAAAAAAAGCCCAAATTTCGGGCCTTCAGGAGGGGAACGATGGCGTGAATGTGCAGGAACTAGAGGCTCAGGTTCGTAGGGCTCGTGATGTGGAGATAGCACTTGGAGATCCTGGAACTTCTGTGTCTGAATCTGCTCCTGCCATGGACAGTGAAATGTTTTCCGAAGGATGGTGCCGAATTGTCGAAGAACCACCGGATGAGTAGCTGCTTCTCTTTGGTTTGGTTTTCTTGCTTCGCGGCCCACTTAATTGGGCATGTTTTTGCTTATATTACTGTGCTGGAAATTTGTTTTATTTTTTAATTCTGTAAACACTGTAATCGTCAAAGATATCAAACGATGGTTCCCCTGTGTGGGCAATGCAACGACCTGAAAAACGTTCAAGACTGGTTTCCCCGTATGAGGGCAGTCTTCTTTTTTGATTTTTTGATGACAAATTTGCCATAAGTCTGGGCAATGTTTTTGACTTCGGTCATGCTGTAATTTTATTCCCACTATTAATAGATTAACTTTACTTAGAAAAAAAAAATGTTGCCCTGTTTCTATTTTAAACCTGTTTTTTGAAATACAGAGCCATGTTTATATGATTGTTTATAGTCGAAGTGCTGTGGGGTGGTTTATTATATTAATATTTCACGGTTGAATTTTGTTCATAACAATTGGAATGCCCACAATTCATAACAAATATTGGAGATTTACTGTCCTGTTTTAAAGTTTCATTTAAAAAAAAAAAATTGAACCCGTTGTCGGTATACCGATGCTTTGTAAGCGTCGCTCTTCTGATGCCTTATAAGCGTCGGTCTTCCAACGTTTTGAACTATTTCCATTTTCGTCGGTCTTGTGACGTCCGTCGATATTGCAACAGTTCTTCCTAGCGTTGGTATTGCGACACTTTTGGAATGCGTCGGTATTGCGACGCTTCTGGAAAGCATCGGTCTTGTGACACTTTTGCAATGCGTCGGTCTTGCGACACTTTTGTACGGCGTCGAAATTGTGACAGTTTAAAAATGTCGGAAGAGCGACAATATAAAAATGTCGGAAGAGCGACGTTCAAAACATCGGACCACATTTCGTCGGAATTGCGACAGTTTACAAACATCAGAAGAGTGACGGTTTGGGAAACGTCAGAAGAGCGACGCTTGTTTGGAAGCAACGAAAAAAGTGTCGGTATTGTGACACTTTGTCAAGGTGTCGAAATTGCGAAATAATGGAGAACCACGTTTTTTCCGTCCTTGAACTGTTGCTCTTGCGACGACTATGTGTCGGAATAGCGACGAAGTGGCCGTCGGAAATTGGGCCAAATTTTCTAGTGTGAGTAATTGTTACTTTCTTATAACAACTTAACTAGATTTCATTTTTATATTTTTTAAGTTGTTTTATAAAAATCATCATTGAATGTCTTCAAACAGGTGCTAACATACAAAGAAGAACCATCAAATGAATTGATTGAAATTGGGTTAAATATGGGTTGTGAGTATGTGTTGCCATATCAGAAATTAATTGTGGAATTTGTAAGCATCTATCAATATTGTTTTACTTAGCTCCGTCTATAAATAATAGAACAAAAAAAACTTTTATATTAAATATATGATTTGTTATGGGGTATAAAACTTGCAGGAAATAAAGTATGGAACTGCGCCAACAGATGAAATTTTGAAAGATGGTATGGTACATGGTTTTGAAAGAATGCGTGTAGTTTATGAGTCAATTGTTGCTATGGTACGTCATTTTTCTTTTCAATTTACATTAATGTATATTATTTAATATTGCAATTTTCATTATTCTCACCAACGTATATACACTCATTTCAGTTTATTTTTATGTTTGTAGATGGAAGGTGAAGAAGAAGAAAACAATCAACACCACGAACAAAACATTCTTGAAAATAAACCAAGTCATGGAAGTAGCTCTAGCAGTGACAACAGTTCAAGCGAAGAATGATGATCACTATGTTTGGATATCAAAGCAAGGCGTTGTATTTTTAAAAATATGTCTGTGGAATCAAAAATTTTGTTTAACGTAATGGACATAGTGTACCAATTGAAAGACAAAGGGATACCAATAACTATCCCATTTTGTATGACAAGGACTGTCTTGTTCATATATATATAATAAAATATGTTTTAATTTATTCTATTGCGTTCTCCATTGTCGTTCTTAAATGGACTAATAAAAATTTAATTCATATGAATATTGTTATAATATATATATATGTGTCAACTTTTGATGAATAATGAATTTAAAAAAACCAAAATAATTATGATATGATATAACAAATTAATCCAAACATCACATTCAAATGCATTAATAAAAATTTAATTAATATGAATATTGTTATAAGATGTGTCAACTTTTGATGAATAATTAATTTAAAACAATCACAATAATTGCACTGTCACAGGTCAATGTTTTAAAAAAATACAAAATGAAAACCGGTGCGTGTCAGAAACTGTACACTGGTGCGTTTCTACGACTTATGGGCACCGCACAAATACCAAAACCAATTAAAAATATTGGTAAGTTTGTGCGGTGCGTTTATGTGTCTATACACACCAGTGCCATTGTACGACCTATAGGCACCGCAAGAATACCGATACCAATTATAAATCTTGGTGCGTTTGTGTGATACTACGCACCGGGGTGTTTATGTGTCTATAAGCATTGATGCATTTGTATGAACTATGGGCACTGCACGAATACATATACCAATTATAAATCTCGGTGAATTTGTGTGATACTAAGCATCGGTGCGTTGATACGACCTATGGGCACCACACAAATCCCGAGACCAATTAGAACGACCGGTGCGTTGTATCACCAACAGCACACTCGGTGCGGTTTTATACCTTAACGGCCTGGTGCATTCTCCTTCGATCGCCCCGGGGCACCTTCTAAATGTACGCACTGGTGCGTTAAAGCTAGAGTAGCACACTGATGAAAAAAAACATCCATAAGAACCTATGGCCACCCATTTTTTTTTAGTTGTGTTGAATTTCAGTTAAAAGCTCCGCCAAAACCTCCATAACCATAAACAGATGTTGTAGCAAATGTTTTTTTGACAGTTTTGGCTAATTTTATAAGACTAAAAACCTCCTTTATAACCTCCTCTAGAAGGTCTTTTCCTTGTAGTGTTGGGAAGCGGAAATCAAGACCCTGGAACTAGTTTCTACCATCCAGGCTGCGAGGAGTTTTATTATTCATGATACGATAGACTACTTATGACAAATGACTGTGCCCATGCCGTGTCTACTATTGATGTAAGATTAAAATTATTTATGTACTAGAACATTTAGTTAGTTTTGATCTGAGCATGGGAATGCCTACCTCAGCGATGATATATATATATATATATATATATATATATATATGCTTGCATTAAATGTTTTTACAGGTTTTCGCCCAGTGTGTCCGCAATCCAATCCTTGGAATGATAAAGCACTTCACTCTTCAGAACAACCTCAGAATTAGCACTTTAGGGGGCAATCTGTTACACTTTGTTTTGTCACTATGACATTTGACTGTCCATATAGGTTCATCACTACCTATATTGTGCTCCCTTAGAATTAGAAAACCCTAATGTTCCTAAACCAAGTCTTGGAATTGGAGAAAAGCTCATTAAAACCCTTAAAAGTCTAACTCCACACTTTTCGTAGCCTTTTCCTACGGGTTCGCGGATACTTGTTCTATGGCCTACGGCAGCTCCTGCACGTTCTGCTAATAAAACCTGCGGACCCCCATAAAAAGTCAAATAAAGGAAAAATTAAGTTCTAGAAGCCCAACTGGTTGAATATTCTCCCAACTGGAAGCTTCTAGAGGCGCGATTAGTTCGAGCTTTATCATTCCACTTATGGAGCTATATCCCTCCACTTATGGAGCTTATCCCTTGGTCTATGGAGCTCAGATCCCTTCATGAGAGGAATCCATCCCCCTCTTCATGGAACTAAAACTACCTCCATTTCCATATAAATTGAGCTCATGTTTCAGTCTCAAGGGTAGATGGTAGATTGTATAAGGTAATTATTGAAGAAATTCTAAAGAGAGCATACTCTCTACACTAGTTTTTGTTGGCATGAGAATGATCACACCCTTATGTCCATAAATCCATTCTGGTTCAAAGAGAGGAAGGCTGGTCAAACTGAAGGAGGAATAATTGTTCAGGACCTCGAGAGAAACTTGTACGACATCAAGGAATCAGGTTGTAAAGTTACTCTTTTCATTCAAAGATAATACATATGGATCTCCTTTTCTCATTGAGTTGTTCTTGTGCTTATTTGAATAATTCAATACTTAGACTCCTTTATCACTAAGGTAGATTAGTTGTTCTTAATTATTATATGTTGCAGGTGCTTTTAATTCTTTTGTCTGTCTTTGATTGCAGGTTCTACTTACTGGAGAAGCCTCTTTGGAGCGGCTGGATAAAAGACCGCACCAAACGTTGGATTGCAAGGTAGGGGCATGTACTTTTTATTTGTTTATAATAATTCTGAATTGAAAATAATATAGAGAAAAAAATTTACAAATGGATGTTTGTTTCTGGATATTTGTAGAATACGCAGGAGATCGCTCTTGTCCGCAAGAGGGATTAATCCGCATAAAAGGTAGCAGGATCAGTTGGATTGATGCAGTTAGATGTCGTAAGGACATGAAATCAAAGAGACAGTGTTAGATACTAGAGCTCAGATAAGAGTTGACAACAAGTGTAGAGTGCATGGGTGCAGAGGTCAACAATGCAGTGGATCCAGAAGTCATGTGCAGTTGGTACTAGCAGAAGTTAGAAGACTTTGATGACATATGCATTATACTGATTCAGTTGTTTGGAGGCTATTCAATTTTGGAAATGTTGCATGCAAATGTTGCAGGGCGCATGCATGGAGTATCATGGCACATCCAAAGGTTGCAGGCGCATGCATGGAGTTGCATGTCACATCCAAAGTAATTCCTTTCTTGTTGAGAGGGAGCGTTGAAGTTTGCGACAAGAAACAATGAAATTGGCATCCGAAAACAACATCCTTGATCCTAGTGAAAATTAAGCACCTACACTAGGTGGGGCCCACACAGTCTATTTTTAGGTGTATGTCTATTTATAGATGCATGAGAAAATTCTATTTATAGATGAAGTCTATTTATAGATGTATATGCAAGTTCTATTTATAGACTACATGTATATTTAAAAATGCATGTCGACTATTATTATCCCTTAATATTATTTGGACAATAAACAATAATCTATTCTCAATGAGCACTTGGAAATAGTTAACTGGAGTGGAAAATCAATTAGCTATAGGAATTTCGAGTTGAGTGGTTGGTTGGTGGGACATGCAAGTGGACTTAGTTGTAACTAAGTGATTCGAAGTTGTAATAGATTTGGAAGTGTAGTTATGAAAGTTGTAAAGTAGTTTAACTCAGTTAAATGAGTTAAACTCAGTTGTGCTAGTTGTAACTGAAGATACACTAGTGAGAGATAAAGTGAATTAATTATTAATTAGTTCACAATCAGTGGTCTCACATGCAACTGAATATTTACTACTATTAACTACATGCATGTTAGATCCAGTGGAGACCCAGTTGAGATGTAGGTGAAAGGGACTATTTCACTATCAGTTGTGACATTATTGGTTGCACACATGCAACCACACACACATTGGATGTGCCTATCAGGATTGTGCATTCAAGGCAGGCAATAATCATTCATTCAGGGGTTCTTTACCATCAAGGATTGCACAGTGGAGGCAGTCTGTCTAGAGACAGTAAATTGGCTAAGGAACTTGCCAATTTTTGTATGACAGTGTGAGACAGTTAGCTATTGTACTGAGAGCTATTGGATTGGAGCTTTGTATGTAATTGTTTCATGATCCATGATATAATACATAATATAATATAGTGGGGTTTTTAGCTTTATGCTTTCCCAGCAAAATTATGTGTTATGTGTGATTGATCTTTCTTCATGATATTGTGATTGGTGATTGTTGTTCAAATTCCGCAAAGATTTTGTAGAAGAGATTCTGTATTTAAAAGTGGCATATAATTCTTAGATCAAGAGAATCCAGGCAATACATATTTTGTATTAAATTTATACAAAAAATTTATCACTTTCTCTCGCTTCCCAAGGCTGAGAATGGAACTAAAGGAAGGTAACCACAAACCAACCTTTAGGTCAGGTATCTAGTCCTACCAAAACCAAAGAGGGCTCTCTCAATGTCACTTTGCAACCAAAGAGATGACTGGATATTGTTGGGGAAAATACTGAGAGAGGGTGGGGGAGGGGGGGGGGGGGTGTGAATCAATGTTTTCAATAATCAGAATATTTACTTTTCTCTTTACTAGTTTCTATACGCGACTTTGATTAGCCCAACTAGCGTATGTACGCGGCTATTAAAATAGCAACTAGCGTATACTCAGATAACTTTATTGTTTAGATAAATATTCAGAAACATTCTTTAACCCAGATCATCAGTTATGCATCAAATAGTTAAGCAGTAAATATGTGTAGTAATAACAAAATGAATCATCATACAAGAGCATCACACATGAACACCAATATTTAAGGTGGAAACCCAATACGGGAGAAAACCAATGTTGTTTTCGTCTCTGTATTCAATGTTTATTATATAGAAAAATGCTTACAAGATTGTACTGATGCAAACTCATATCAGTACGTAGGCATATACTTGTAGAAGGTTGTAACCTTCTCTCGTTCTCCAGTAGCTACTAGAAGGGAGCTCCAACCCCTTGATCTCGTTTTCCAGCCACTACTGGAAGGGAGCTATAACCCCTTGATCAGAACACCAGCTTCTACTAGAAGGAAGCTTCTACTTCCACACTGAAGGCTTCAACCCTCAGACCCGCTGTAGACCATGTTTCATAAATTTTCACATTGGATCCAACAACTTCAAAACAACTCATCATAAAGATCAACACCAATAAAATTAACCCAAACTTCAAACAGAACAGTGAGATCAGATTTGTACATATTCAACTTAGCATCATATCCATTATTCAAACAACCCAGATCTATATGAAGACTCCATTGACAAAAAACAGAAATATAACAAAAATAAATAGATAACCTCTCCATCAAGCTTCAGAAAACCCTGAATTCCATATGCGCTTTAGCTAGAACAAACCTACGTGTATACACGCTTTCACCATGAAGAACTAGTGTATAGATCTATAAATATTATTCTGCAGAAAGTTTCAAATCTATAGACTTACCTAGATTTCTTCATTTTACTTCAGCAAACATGTGCCAGGTCACATATCCAAACATCTCATCCATAGATCAAGCAAATGCATATTTATTTCAGGTCTAGAGATCCTGATCCATCATTGTATCCATGGGTGCATCATTATTTCAGATCTATCAATAAACTGTAGCCCATTCCATGCAAAAATACTTCAGAGTGAAGTATTCATTCAATACCCAAACACATGATCTCCCTTGCACTATGGTCTTCTTCTCCTTATATAGGTTTAGCCTTTATCAATACCATGAGCCAAAACCACACAAGTGCCGATGGTATTCTTGGATGGAATGAAATATACAACACCGCACTCAATATTTTGGGCTAAAACCATGGTAATGCCCCCTGGTATCATAAATTTTAGAGCGCAAAAGGCATACGTGACTTTAATCGTTCTTGTCCACGTGTATACGTGACTTTGCCTACACGAACACGCATATAGAACCTTTAGTTATGAAAGTTAACCATCTTCTGCTGGAATTAAGATTTTCTTCTTCTAGACCTTTTGCAATACCACTGTGCTTCTCCAGAAGTCATATAATTCATTATTTGCAAAAGAGGTGCCATCAAGGACAACATATACAACCATAAGAATCATATTTCTAGCAATCTCCCCCTTTGGACTTGATGGAAAAATGATGGAGTTTGATCACCACAACTTGTAGAGCATAAACATTGTTCAAACACCAAATACTCTCCCCCTTTGAAATTAAGAGAAAAGGACGGACAATTTCTCCCCCTGAGCACATGCAGAGGCTTCAGATTTTCAATCTCTTTAACTCAACAGAGTATGACCTTTCCTATCACTAAGGACACAAAAATACATCAAGGATTCGACTGAGTGGATTTACATACTGACTCAAATATCAAACCAAGTGGGTTTACAAATTTGAACATGAAATTCTTTACATCAAAGGTCTCAACATGACCTTTATATCACATTACAAATAACAAGAGATCATAACATCAACCAACATAGTGCTAACAATGCAATATTTTCAGCAGGGAAAATGGTCCCCCTAAACCTGTGCATCCTGAACACTTTCAACAACCAATTCATCAAAGGTAGCTTCATTAGGAATATCAAAGAAAGGTACTGTAAGATGAACACCAGAACAACAGAGTTTACCCATCAACACCACAGACTGTTCTGAAATCCGACCCATAGATTTTTTGTCAGCAAAAAACATATGCGGTTTTATGCACAAAAACTCACGTATATACGCGATTCGCCTTCATGCAACCAACATACCGAATTTAATCTTCTAAAATTAAGAAAATTTGATAAGTGAGGCAAAGAAAACTCATAGCTTCTGTCTGAGATATTTGAATGCTTCCCTGGGAAGAGGCTTAGTAAATATATCAGCAAATTGTTCTTTGGAGGGAACATACTCTAATTTGACCTTTTGTTCAAGCACTTGTTCACATAAGAAGTGATACTTGATAGGAATTTTCTTGGTCTTGGAATGCATAACAAGATTTTTCGAGATGCTGATGGCACTTGTATTATCACATAGGATGGAGATGGGAGGTGAACATTTGATTTGAATATCTTCTAATGTCTGCATCATCCAAAGAAGTTGTGTGCAACATGATGCGGAAACCACATATTCTTATTTTGTTGTAGATAAGGTAATAGAAATTTGTTGCTTTCTGAATCTAGATACTAATCGAAGCCCCATATAGAATGCACCACCACTAGTGCTTTTTCAATCATCAACATTTCGAGCCCAATCCGCGTCTGTATAAGCATGAAGAGTGAGACTAGCATTATTTGGATACCATAAACCAAAGTCTTGAGTCCCTTGTAGATATTTGAATATTATTTTTACAACCTGAAGGTGTGACCCTTTTGGATTAGCTTGGAATCGTCTAACAATCCCCACCACATGCATAATATCAAGTCTAGTCCCAGTCAGATAAAGTATACTTCCAATCATAGATATATACTCGGGTTGATTTACCATGGGAGAATCATCATGTGAACTGAGGTTACATCCAGTTACCATTGGAGTGCTTACGGGTTTACAATCTTCCATCCCATACTTATTTAGGATTTGCTTGAGATATTTTGCTTGTGATAGAAATATGCCATCTATTGCTTGTTGCAGTTGTAAGCCAAGAAAATATGTTAGTTCCCCAAGTAGTGACATTTCAAATTCTTGTTGCATAACAGAAGCAAATTTCTGACTCATGGACTCTTCATTACTCCCAAAAATGATGTCATCAACATACACAACAATAATTAGCAGTTTCTCATACTCAATTTTTGTGTATAATTTACTGTCAGCAGATCCTTTTGTGAAACCTTGTTGTTGAAGATATTTTTCAAGACGATTGTACCATGCTCGAGGAGCCTGTTTGAGACCATGTAGAGCATTTTTAAGTTTGCAAAATTATTTTTCATCATTTCCCAGAATGAATCCTTCTGGTTGTTATATATAAACTTCTTCTTCTAGATCACCATTGAGGAAGGTAGATTTTACATTAATTTGATGAACTTTGAATTGTTGAAAAATTGAAAAAGCAAGAAACATTCTTATGGCTTCAAGTCTGGCTACAGGTGCAAATGTTTCTTGAAAGTCTATACCTTCCTGTTGAGCATACCCTTTACAAACAAGTCTAGCTTTATTTCTAATAACATATCCATTTTCATTTAACTTGTTTTGAATATCCATTTTGTTCCTATAACATTTTTAGCATGGGGTCTTGGAACCAATTCCCAAGTATGGTTCTTTTCAATCTGATCAAGTTCTTCATTCATGGCTTGAATCCAACATTCATATTTACTAGCTTGATTTACATTCTGTGGTTCAATAGTGGATAAAAATCCTAACTAGCTAGGGGATCCGACAAGAGTTCTTCTTGTTTGGACACCTAATCCATTTTCTCCCAATATTTCAGATTCTGGATGATTCTTTTGAACATACCTGGATGGAGCCTTTTCTGATATATCTTCTTATGGTGCTTCATTGGGTTCTCCTTCTATACTATTGTTATTTGATGAGGGAAAATATTCATCATCATCATCTTCATTTGTTGTTGTTATTTCCCTTTTAGGAACTGTGAGAAACTCATCAATTACAACATCAATACATTCAATAATCTTCCGAAGTCTTTTATTGTAACATTTGTATGCTTTACTTCTAGAAGAGTAACTAAGAAATATTCCTTAATTTTCTCTAGGCTCAAACTTACCAAGTTTTTCATCATTATTCTTGATAAAACATTTGCTTCCAAAAACTCTAAAATGCTTCATAGTGGGAAGATTACCATACCAGAGCTCATAAGGAGTTTTATCACTGTTCACATGAACATGAGCCTTGTTGAGAATATTTACTGTAGTATGCGTTGCTTCTCCCCGAAAGGTATCAGGAGTTCTAGATTAATCAAGCATAGCACGAGCCATCTGCCAAAATGTTCTATTCATTCTTTCTGCCACGCCATTTTATTGTGGAGTTGCAACTACAGAAAATTGTCTTTTTATGCCATGATGTTCATGAAAAGCAAAGAATTCATTTGATATATATTATCCTCCTCGGTTAGATATAAGACATTTGATTTTTAGATCTAATTCATTTTCAACCAAAGATTTGAAGATCTTAAATTTTTCAAATGCTTCATCTTTATGTTTCAGTAAACTGATCCAACACATTCTAGAGAAGCCATCAATAAATAGAATATAGTATTGTTCTCCACGAGGTGAATTTTTCCTCATAGGACCACATAGATTAGTACGTATAAGTTCAAGAGGTTTACTTGCTAATCCTTCTTTGGCATTGAATTGAACCCTGGTTTTCTTACGAAATTGGCATGATTTGCATATGGTACTTTCAGGCAGAATGATGTTGGGTAGATCACGAGCAACTTTGAGTCTGCTAGATTTTCTTATTTGAGAGAAGCTTAAATGTCCCAATCTTCTGTGCCATAACCAATTTTCTGTAGATTTATCCTAATAACATTTCTCTTGGCCACCTTTCAATATATATAGATTGCTTGGTGTTCTAGTTCCTTTTATTACGGTTTTCCCTGTGTCAAGCTCATGAACTACACATTCTTTTGAACTAAAGACAACTTCATTTCCTTGATCACACATTTGACTCACACTCAAAAAGTTATGCTTTATTCCATCCACATACATAATATTGTTAGCTTTCACCTTTTATTTTAGAAAAATATAACCTTTACCCTTAATGATAGTAGGAGAGTCATTTCAAAAGTAACATTCTTTTCTTTCTCTAATGCATTGTATGAAAGAAGTTTATTTTTATCACCTGTCATGTGTTTTGAGCATCCACTATCAATGTACCATTGATTTTCTTCTCCTTCTGCAAATAAAGCTATGCCACAGCTTTCAACCTGTAAGTTCTTCTTTCTCCATACCTTGATGTTTGTGGGTATAAATTCTTTTGGCTGAAGTTTTCTTCTGCATTCAGATTCTTCATGTCCAAAGTTATTGCAATAAGAACATTCAATTTCATCTTGAAGAAGATAAAAGTTGTTATAAGTATTCTTCTTTATTCCAGTCTCATTTCTTTGCTTTCTTTCTTCTATGGTCGTGATGGTTTTGTATGCAACACATTGAGCAACTTTATGACCAAAATTATGACATGAGAAACATTTTCCATTAAAGAAGAAAATTCTACGATCATGGAACCTTATATTGATGTTTACCTACTGGTTGACACTTATGTTATTTTTCATCCTTGAATTTAGAAGTGGTCATGCTTTACCTGGGTATTCTCTTTGTTATTTTGCTGAGTGATGAAATGTTGTTGGTTGGCTTTAGCTACATTTAGATAGCTTGGTGCTGAAGATTGAGAAGATTCTCCAATATATCCAAGACCTGTCTTTAAAAGAGGAGAACATTGAACCTTGATAATTGCATCTAAGGTTCTAGATCCTTTAACAAATCTAAGATTTAAGGTTTTCACTTTCTCAATTTCCTTTATTAGACTTACTATTTCACATTCTAATTTTTCATTGTGCTTCTCCTTTTATATAAGCCAATTCTTTAGAGTATCTATGGCTATTTTGTTTTCTTCCAAACATATTTTGATTTGATTGATTTCTTCAAGAAAATCATTTTCTTATAAATCATCCATAAATGTATCTTTAGTCTCACTAGTGTCCTTTTTAAATGCCATGAGTAGTCTAATATCTTGATCATATTCTCCTTCTTCACTATTTGATAGGCCATCACTATCTTCATGAGTATAATACTTTTTTCTATTGATAAAAGTTTCTTATTTATTTTATCCAATTCCTTTCCCTTTTCATATTTATCTTTATGGGGACATTTAGCAGTGTAATGACCAAATCTTCCATAAGAAAAACATTTGAAAGGAAGCTTACCTCTAAATCTTCCAGTGCCAAGTTGTAGTTTCTTTACAAAATTTATCTCATCTTCTTCTAAAACATACCCTGATCCTTCTTGTTCTTCCATTTCCTTACCTTTTGCAGTAGCTCTAAAAACAACTTCTTTGACTTTAGATGGACCTCCTTTCCTCATTTCACATGCAGTCAGAATCCCATGAAGTTGAACAATAGTAAGAGTTTGTAGATCCTGTTTCTCTTCAATAGAAGACAATTTTGACTCGAATTTAGGAGTTCAAGATCTTAAAACTTTTTCTACTAAAGTGGTGTCAGTTATAGTTTCACCCATATTTCTCATATGATTTATGATCTTATCTAGACGTAAAAAGAAACTATCAATGCTTTCATCATTAGGCATTCTGAGTTTTTCATATTGAATTCTAAGAGTTTGGAGTTTAGCGTTTTCTACCTTGGCATCTCCTTCATAGCTTAAAATGATTTTGTCCCATATCTCCTTTGCTGTATTTAACTGCATAACTTTGACAAATTCTGATTCACTCAGATTCCCCAATAAAGCATTGACAACCTTTGCATTGGTTTCATAGTTTTTTCTTGCCGTTGGATCTGCTGGAACTAAGGCTGGATATTAGTAACCGCATTCAACTATAGCTCATACATCTGCTCCAAGAGACTGAAGATAGGATCTTGTCCTGGTCTTCCAGAAGATTAAATTGTTTCCATTGAAGAGTGGAGGTCTGATAGATGTTGTCCCATCTTGATTTCTCATCTTAGATGATCTTCCTTCTAGCGATTAAGTTTTTACAGAAGGACCTGTTCTGATTCCAATTGTTGGGAAAAATACTTAGAGGGGGTGTGGGGGGGGGGGGGGGGGGTTGGGGGTTGAATCATTATTTGCAATAATCAGAATATTTACTTTTCTCTTTACTGATTTCTATACGCAAATTTGATAAGCCCAACCAGCGTATGTACGCGGATATTCAAACAGCAACTAGCGTATACTCAGATAAATTTATTGTTTAGATAAATATTCAGAAACATTCTTTAACCCAAATCATTAGTTACACATAAGATAGTTAATCAGTAAAGATGTGCAGTAATAAAAAAATGAATCATCACACAAGAGCATCACACATGAACGCTAAGATTTAAGGTGGAATCCCAATACGGGAGAAAACCACCGCTGCTGTTGTCTTTATCTTCAATGTTTATTATATAGAAAACTACTTACGAGATTGTACTGATGCAGACTCATGTCAGTACACAGGCATCTACCTGTAGAAGGCTGCAACCTTCTCTCATTCTCTAGCAGCTACTGGAAGGGAGCTCCAACCCCTTGATCTCATTTACCAGCCACTACTGGAAGGGAGCTACAACCCCTTGATCAAAACAACAAATTTTACTGGCAGGAAGCTTCTACTTCCACACTGAAGGCTTCAACCCTAAGACCCACTGCAGACCAACAACTTCACACTGGATCCAACAACTTCAACACAACTCATCATAAATATCAACACCAATAAACTTAACCCAAAATTCAAATAGAACAGTGAGATCACTCTAACCAGAACACAATAATAAACCCAGATTTCAGAATCAACATGCAGAATCAATTTCAACCTTGATCATTTATTATCTTAAATGCATAAGCTACTTCACTTTACTAAACCTGCATGTATACGTGCTTTCCTACACACCAACCTGCGTATAGATCTGTGAATACCGAATTTCCAGAATTTGATCATTCTTAGAAACAGATCTGAGGCTTTCAGACATATATCTTCTAAGATTTACAAAAACCTTATTCAGTCAACATCATTAATAATATTTAGTCACTCATTGATAATATTTGTACATATTCAATTTAGCAACATATTCATTATTCAGACAACCCAGATCTATATGATGACTTCATTAACAGACATCAGAAATATAACAACAATAAACAGATAACCTCACCATCAAGCTTTAGAAAGCCCTGAATTCCATACGCGCTTTAGCTGGAACAAACCCGTGTGTATACGCGCTTTCACCGTGACGAACTAACGTATCGATTTGTAAATATAATTATGCAGAAAGTTTCATATCTTTTGACATGCCCAAATTTCTTCACTTTACTTCATAAAACATGCGCCAGCTCAAAGATCTAAACATCTCATCCATAGATCAAGCAAATACATAGTCATTTTAGGTCTAGAGATCCCGATCCATCATTGTATTCATGGGTGCATCATTATCTCATATCTATCAATAAACTGTAGCCCATTCCATGCAGATATAATTCAGAGTGAAGTATTCATTCAATACCAAAACACATGCTCTCCCTTGCACTATGGTATTCTTCTCCTTATATAGGTTTATCCTTTATCAATACCATGAGGCAAAACCACACAAGTGCCGATGGTATTCTTGGACAAAATCAAATAAACGACACCACTCTCAATATTTTGGGTTAAAACCATGGTAATCCCCCCTGGTATCATAAATTTTAGAGCGCAAAAGGCATACGCGACTTGGATCATTCTTGTCTGCGTGTATACACGAATTTTCCTACACGAACACACGTATAGAACCTTCAATTATGAAAGTTAACCTTTTTCTGCTGGACTTAAACTTTTGTGCTGCTAGACCTTTTTCAATACCACTGTGCTTCTCCAGAAATCATATACTTCATTATTTTCAAAAGAGTTTCCATCAAGGACAACATATGCAACCATAAGAATCATATTTCCAACAGATATAATGATCTTATGCTAGTTATGATGCTCAGTAGATTAGGGTTTTTGTTTGTTTGAAGTTTTGATGGATATGAATGACAGTTAGGGAACTAGGTCTAGGGTTTAGGTTAGATTTCAAAGGTTAGATTGTATAGGAGAGGATGAGGCCAGGTAGGTAAGCTTAAAATCATGTTTAATTTTTCATTTGTGTATAGGGTGAACAAAGAGAGAGTCAGAATGAGAATTAAACTGAATTCATTCATCAGAAGAGTAGAGACATGTTCATGTAAATCTTATTAGAACAGAGCATGGAAAACATGATTTCTGTCTATATAATGATAATATTAACATAAAAAATCATATATGTGAAAGAAGGATAACACAACATTCAACTTGATAAGATTATAGAGAAAAAAAAAATGCTCAAAGGCATACCACTGGAGTCTCAACACTATGTTTGCAACACTGTCTTTGATTTCATTAAAAACAAAAGCTTTTACAATTGAGACACTGAAAATAACAACTATCCAACCCTTCAAATGGCTTGATTTGGACTAAATATAAGAAGTAAGAGTCTTGAAACCTCATAGGGTTGAAATCCTATCCAAAAGGCATCATAATTACATAATATGAGTCACTTCCTAGAATCTAGGGAAGTTAGAGACTATTCCCTAAAATTCAGCTAAAGTCTAGGAGTGTGTGTCTCCATTTAATTACATGTTTCCTCATTATAAGAGGAAAAAAAACTCAATTACTCAAATGAAACCTCATGGGACATATTAGCTTCGAATTCTGAAGTTTTCTTGGCTTGAAAACTGTCCAAAGGGAATCCAATGCAAAAACGTAGCGCCATATTCAAAAGCGTCGCACCTGTTAAGAGTTGAATTTTACCCACTTTAAATCATGCATTTGAAAGTATGAAGGTTGGTCTAGGTAGCCCTAAATGTATACTTTCAAATGCACCTTCAAAATTTAGAAAAACCCCACAGGAATACCTTCAAATATTGATTCTTCCAACCTCACTTCGGAAGTGTCGTGCCTGGTCAAAATCACTGGGAGAAGCATGAAAAAGAGGTATTTTTTTGGTTTTTTCCCCACAGTAAAGGGGTGTCATGAAAAACCAGGACATGATCTGGAATGTACAAGTGAAAAGGCATCCAAAAAAGATAATCCATTCTTCATTTGAGTTCTCTGAGAGAAAGTGTCGCACCACTGCGCGATGCTTCTGTGGAAACCAAATTTCCAGAATTTCCAAAAAATCACCAAAAATGTTTAAAATGCTCAAAATATCTCATTTTTTTTTTATGAAACCTATGGATAATAAGAAAAAAAACCAAGGATGCCTCATCAAGTAGGCCCAAGTTATCCTTCTCCTTGAGCTTCATTTGGGCTTCCTTGAGCTTTTTCTTCATTTGCTTAAGCCTGATTTGGGAGATTTTGTTTCTGGCGCAATAATGATTTTCCATATGCCTCTGGAAGTCAGTGTTATTTTTGGATTTATTCAGAATATTATCAAGATGTCCATTCACCTTGTCAATCCAATACTCTCTATCTTGATTGATTTCAACATTAATTAATTCATCAAAATTTTTCCAACATGATGTAGGAGCTGATTATTTTTCTTTCTAAAGCGCCCTCTTGAGACCTCTTGTCCTTGGTATCCTTGATTTTGTTTCAATTTTTGTATCCTCCAACAAATCATCATCAACCAATTCTTTTCCTTTACCTTTATCTGCCTCAATATTCACCTTTGGCTTGTCTTGGAGGAGTTGTTTCACTTTTAGCTGTAGATTTTCTTGCTGTAAGAAGGTGATCTGAGAATTTGACACCAAGAAAATCTCCCTCAACTTTGATATCTCTTCATCTTTTTCCTTTATGATTTCCTTAGCTGATTTGTCCTTCACATGCTCCGCCATGTCAACCTCTAGGGTGCTTGTTCATCATGCTGCTGCAATGGTTTTGTATTTGTTAAGGTGTAACTTCAGGTGCAAGTACACCTTTGTTGGTCTGAGGAGAAAAAAAAAATCCTTTTACCCTTCTCATAGGTTTGAGTGATCAAAACCCTAGGCACTTTTGAAACCTCTAATTTCTTGCTTGAAGAGGCAACCTCCTTTAGCTGTGCTGATGCTGAAGATGTGCTATGAACAATAGGTGGACTAGTAGCAAGCGCTGATGCTACTTTCTCCATGAAAGTTTCTGAGGTCATTTTTTTTTTCTGAGATTTGGTGCAAAACAAACAACTTGAACAAACCATGGTGGAACAAACTAGGATGATGATTTTTACCTTTTCTCTGTACCTTTTCCTCCATTTTAACCAAACTCCTGAATAAATAGTTTGACAAATTGAGTGATTTGGTGGCTATGAAGTGCATTAGTAACCTGATATGGTGTTGGTACAGTCTTGAAAATATCCCTTCACATGTAAAATATTTCATGATTAGATTCATTAATGGGGCATACTTATCGAGTAAATGTTGGAAAGGAAAAACATGCTCAGGTTCATCTTTGCAATGAGGTTTTAGGAACATTGGGTAGTTCTCAAGGTCCAATTCCATGTCTTTGAACCAGAATTCTCCTTCATTTGGAATACCTGTTGCTGAAGTGATGAAATCTACTGATAAAGTGAATTCAATGCCTGCTATGATGGTCTTTTCTTTGTTGAAGTTAGTGGCAAAAAGGCTAGTCAATTGGTCATGACAACCTACCTCCATGATTCTCTCACAAAATCTCAAACAACCACTATTTTCAAAACATATCTTGGCATAAGGGGAGCATTGAGTTCTTGCAAAGTGTCTGGCTCAAAATTGGAATGGTGGCATCCCTTGCGAACCTTCTTTTCACCCTCCATAGTGCTTGTGAACAGGATAAAACCCTAGCTAGATGGAGTGGGTAGGGAAATTGAATTTTGGGAAAATAGGGTGACTTTAGGGGCTCAGATGAGGTGTAAGGAAGCTAAGAAAAATCACCCAAAAAATTAAGGAGATAGGGTGATGTGTTAGCTTTAGGCTATAAGTGAAATTTCTTGAAATAAGTATGGGGAGATTGACCAAAATGTGAAAACATAGGCATTTCCTAGTTTTCCTATGGAAATATAGTGGGAAATTAGGGTTTTGAAGGAAATAATGGTAAAGGGGGTTGTGAGTGATAGGGAGTGTTAGGGTAGGGTATGTAGAATATATGTGAAAGTTTTATATGGTGGGAGGAGGGTTGTTTAATAACTGAAACCAATCAAGAATGGGAGGCCCTAAAAACGTAGTGGAGCAAAACCCTAAGGAGAGAAATCACTCATATGCTGATGAATTGACTTGAAAAAGGTATTGAGAGTGTCCAATTACTGATAAGGATTCCACAAAAGCTTGGTGAACTTGTTTTGAAGCTTGAATGGTTGACTTGGAGGATAAACCCAAAAGCGTAGTGCCTTTGGCAGAAACATAGCGCAATGGCAGAAACATAGCACCATGATCTAAAATGGGTGGCTGACTTGTTATGCTATGCAAGCACCTCCCACTTAATTAAAACAAATTAAGATCTTGATTATACATGCATGTGATGAATTGCATACTTGAATCAGGTGTATATGTTTTAACTCTTTTAAGGCTATATGTGTGATGAATTAAACATTTGTTTTTGCTGATTAAAAGCATGTACAACAAGCATAAATTGTAGCAAATTAATCATCAACACATAACAACAAATTTAATAAAGTAGTTCACCCGTATGTCTTGTGCTACATCTCTTTGAGCCTTCATCAATTGACTTAGCTCTTTGGGATTAAGATGGAAAATTTCTTTTACAAGTTGATGCCTCAACTCCAATGGCAGTTTGAACTATTCCAATGGGTTTATAATACCATCATACCCCTGGAATGATTGCTAACTCTCTGGAAATGGACCTAGGCTCCCTTGGGCTTGACCTCTTATGTCGGTGTCCTTAAGATTCCCTGAGATTATTTGTGGAAAAAAATTTGTTAGAAGTCATTTTCTGTTCCTGAAACCTTTTCTATTGTCTCTAACACATATTAGTAATCCAAAGTAGACTGTTCATTTGCTCAAAATGAGCTGTGGTTCCCCAATCTAGGCCTCCATCACCTGGTGGCCCTGGGATCCCCGAAACTTCTCTGTGGCTTCTTCGGCTCTAGAAGTATCCAAATGGCTCTGAAAATACCTCCAATGGATTCAAAATGTCCAAAATAGTTAGAATAGACTATTCACTTGCTGAAATTGGCCTCTAGCTGCTCTAGTTATGCCCCAACACCTGGTGGCACTTGTAGAAATTTGAATAACTGATATGTTATCCACCGAGATTCTCCTGATCACATACTATTTTAACTTCATGCACAATACAGAATCTCTTCTACCATTGATCATTAATTGCGGAAATTAAAAACAATCGCATGCGCACATTAAAACCATAAACAATCACACATATGAACACAGTATTTCATGGGAAAGCTTAAAGCTGAAAACCCCAACTATCTGTATATTATATGTCATAGAGATCATGTAACAATCATTGTACAAAGCTCCTCACAAGCTCTCAACACAACCTCCAATTGCTACACACTAATCAAGCTAGATATAGCAAAACACATGCTCCAATCTCTGCCACCTGATAGCCAACCTCTATTGCGTAATCAATGTTGTAGGATGGCTCATTAAATAACTTGAACCACCTGGATTGTACTGCGCAATCCTCATGGGCTTCTCCAATCACTGGTTGTTGAAAATATGCAACAATATAGTCACAACTGATAGTTAACCTGCTCTTTCACCTATCTCTTCATTGGTCTCCACTGAAACTGTCTATGCACTAAAGTTAACTGATGTATTCTTTAGTTGATTAATGAGTTTATAATTAGTGAATTAATTAATAATTAATTCACACCACTCTTCACTAGTGTATCAATTAGTTAGACTAAATACAACTAGCTCAACTATGTTTAGATTAGTTAAACTGAACACAACTCCATTAACTACTCAATCAACTCCACCAAAGTCTGTCACATGAGTTCTAACTGAAGTATCCATGAAATAGCTCCACTTAACCCTAAGGAATAGCGTAATTCCTTCTGTCAGCTCCTGTGCCACATCTGTGCACTTAACTGAAGTGCTCCAAGAGAATAAGATAATGTTTATAGTCCAAATATTATTAAGAGCTAATAATATTCGACATATCTATTTTTAGACTGACAATCTAAAAATAGATTCCGCCCAATATGTCTAAAAATAGAAATCCATCTATTTTTTCCGACTTGACCAACCATCCACAAATAGCATCCTGAAACTCATAGAACATGATCCATATGTCTAAAAATAGACTTTGCGCCAAAAATAGCCTGCGGGCCCACTTAGTGAAGGTGACTTCTTTCCACTAAGCTCATCATCTTGTTGCAATCTCAACAACACCCTGTGGCTTTGGGCTCACTGAAAAATTCCTTGTAGCATCTTGGCCTTCAGAATTCTCCAAATTATTTTTCAAATCCTTCCATTGGATTCAGAAGGTTTAATGTAGTCAGAATTGACTACTGGTTTGCTGAGAGAGGCCTCTGGATGCCCTGACTAGGCCTCATTCTCTGGCTGGCTCCTAGTGGCCCTAGGAACTTCTCTGAAGCAAAATCACACTCAAAATTCATCATATGGCTCTGTAAACCTCACCAATGGCTCCATAATTCTCCAATTAGCTAATAATGACTCTTCATTCGCTCTGAATGGGCGAAAATTGAGTCTCCTACTCTTTTTCTTAGTTACACCTAGGAAAAATCCACTAAAAGTGGAGGACTCCACTTAATTGGAGTCAAAATAGCCAACTCCACCCTAAATTAGGGCACGCTCCGTTATTCCCACTAGAACTAACCACAGTATTAGATGTTATGGTTGGGTGGCCACATGCCAACCCAAACCCCGACCTGACCGCAACGGTCGATAGAACCACTGGCGAAAACCACAAGTTACAAACGCGGAAAATAGAGTTAAAATATATGGTTAGTGCATAAACCATCGGAGCTAACCATTATACATGGAATGTGACAGCTCCAAAACTGATGGTGGGTTTGCGGTTGGAGGTTAACATAAACCGCACAGAGTCAACATAAAAATGTAGCCATGTGAACACACCACGACTGATGGCGGTTGCGGGCTGGTGGCTTGCAATGACGGTTGGTTGTAACACTTTGATGCTTGCCATGTGAACACCTTCGCGAGGACTGCTGGCGGGTTGGGACTGTCGGCGGTCCCCAACCCCCATACACCATTGCAATAAACGATAAAACAAACCTGCCAACTATACTGGTTAAGTCACAACGTATAGAGCAGTTGGTTAAGTTGTGCGCATGGTGGGCAGGAGGTTCTGTGGTCGATTCCTACGGAATCCAAATAATTTTAATGTGCAGTCTTGGGGACATGTGGTGGCCTCAGGTCCAACCACGTGTTGCCCTATAATTGGCCCTCATAAACGATTCGACCAGTAATACATTGACACTTGTCCTCCAACGATTGGCCTAGAAGGAATATTTCGAGGGAATATTATAAGGAATATTGTAGGAATATTCCCTAGAATCTTCCTTTTTGCTGACTATTCCAATGCCCAGTTGACCCTGTTCAACTATCAAAATTTTCATTTTACTGGACTTTTCAAATCGTGATAACTTCTTCATATGGTGTCGGTTTTTTGAACCGTTCACGGCTCCGGAATCAGGAAGACGAGATCTATCCGGTCACTTAGGTTCGACACACTTTTGAACACTTTGAAATTTGAGCTATCACTTAGGTCCTGATCCATTTTTGATCACACAACACCCAGAAACTTCACACCAATACTCAGAAACGTCGCGCTGCGTTCTAGAATCATAGCAGAATGAGTTTGCTTACAAATTTCTTTGGTTTTCTTCCACCTTTAGTAGTTGTAGAGTATTATGAGGTGAGAGAGGAGCTCTATCGAACAAGAGAGGATAAAATGAGTTGAGGAAATCACTTTTTCCGTTTATAGCATTATAAAACATCTTTTTTTGTCTTTTAGTGAAATCATGATCATTTGAGAAAAACTTTGCTTGTTTGAACAATTTGACAATGTAACAAGCTTTGAGAGAAGACAATTTTTCTTGCTTTATTTTCCTACCTTTGTTAACTCCCTTTGAAGATAAATTCTATGGTGAAAATGACTCCTTTTTTTCGCCTTCTTTATAACAAAATTTTGGACATTTATGGTGGCGAAACAAAATACACCTAGACACTAACCTAGGTGAAAGCATGGTGACTGACCTATGACTCTAGATGATAATGGTGGACATGACCTCTGAAATTATAATGACCATGAATTGAGTGGAGGGAGTAGCATTTGAGACCTAAACATATCCAGTGAACAAAATTTTATTTGAAAAATGGCTTGAAAATATAAAATTTTGACCTAGGACCACTACCAAGTAAACCTGAAAAGAGTATTTTTGATCACTGAATATTGGACACTAACATTGCGTACACATTGTACAGGTGGTGCGGTGTACATTTGGCATTGTGTACACGTTGTGCAGGTGGTGCCGTGTACATGTGATGTTATGAATCGTTGTGCAGGTAGTGTTGTGTATAGGTGGTGCTATGTGCATATTGTGCTTAGGGTACTAGTATAAATGTGGTATTGTGTGCATGTCATACATGTTGTGATGAGGGCATGCTGTACTAAGTATGTGCATAGTGTAGTTGTGGTATCGTGACATGTGTACTCATTGTGTTGTACTCGATTTACGTATATGTATATGTATATGTATTGTGTTGTATTGTACACTAGGTGTAGGTGTATGTGTTGCATGCCGGTGTAGGCATATTTATTGTGCTGTATAGAACATCGGGTGTAGGTGTATGTGTCGTATGCCAGTGTGGGTGTATGTATTGTATGGTGTTGTATATCATATGTGTGTGTACATGTTTTGATGTACACAGCGTGTATGCGTACGTGATTGAAGAAGGCACTAGGGGCTTGTTAGGTGTGGTAACCGATCCGGTGTGTGTATAGAAAGAACAAAGGGATAAGTAAGGGCTGATGAAGGGTAAGTATCAATAGTTTATTGTAGTTCTATTATGCATGCGATATACGATTCTGACTTATGATGGTTACATGTGATTTATGATTATGGTTTATGATGATTGCATGTGATTCATGATTTTAATCTATGATGGTTGTGTTTTGAGCTAACTAGATGTGATATGTTTATACATGATGATTGATCAAATGTCTAGTTTGAATTTTGTGACAGGAAGTGAAAATAATTGGAAGTGTACCTTGTTGACATGCCACTAATGAGGTATGATTTGAATTTATTTTGAATCTAATGGGAGTTATGTTCTTGGTACAGGAAGCATGAAAATGTCTGGTTGGGTGGTTAAAACCGACTGCAAGAACTAGCAGCGTCAACAAAAGCAATTGAAACATGCAACAATATGCTGGTAAAGCACTTCAGGAGTAGGGCCATTTTGGGACACTGGTACCCAATAGTGTCCATTTATTTCCATGAACATGCTATGATTGTTATGATGGTTGAGCCAGGTATATGCCTTGTTTTTATATCTTTTGATGCGAGGAAGCATTTCCAAGGGTTGGATCACCCAGGATAGGGGATGCAAGGGAACTTGGAAGGTGAATGATTGCACGGAAGGGGATGACTGGATTTCCCGAGGGACTATGTATCAGAGAAGGGAAGGCCGGGGATGGATTTATTTTGGTCATTATCATTACTATATGGAACCAGATGCACATTGGGAGTGTGCCTTGGAACAATGAGTCCACAACTGTTCACTGAGAGGACAAGTGGCGCAGGATTGTAGCATTGGGCATTGGATGAAAAATTTGACTTTAGAAGTGGATTCTAGACTTCCTGGGAGGGAAGTGAATCCTAGTACTACTTTTAGGGTGGAGTTGTGAGCCTCTGGATTCCCTTGTTGATTGATACAGGCATCATATCCTTTTATTTTTTGGTTGTGCAAATGTGTATAGGTGTATATGTTTGTAAATATTATATCAAGTTGGATTTATAAAGATCCATAGATAGTATGCTTATTTTTTGGCTAAATAAAATGTGGTTGTTATTGTAAATAGTATAATGAGTTGTGTTATAAAGCTCTAGTAAACGGTATGTTTGTCATGTTTTCAATAGTGGTCATTGTAAATATTACAACGAGCTATGTTATAAAGCTCCATAGGAAGTATGTTTTGTTTTTATCGCTTTTCTAGTTATATGTGTCATTGAACACTGAGGACGGTGTTTCCCCAAGGGGGAGGGTTATGTTAAAACCATGGTGAAAATTCCATGTAAAATGTAATAAAGGAAAAAATAATAACCACGGTTGATGGGACACGTATTACAAGTTGAATGTTGGGCAAAACATCCTAGCATGTGTTCATTTTAGTTATTATGGCTAAAGGAAATTATAAAAGGCAATGGTTAAGGAATTAAAGAGGAAAAAAGTATTTTTGGCACATTTATTTATGAAAATAATGGAAATTAGGAGAAAAGGGAGATGAAAGGTCACAGGTTGCATGAGGAGGAAAGTGAAGGAAAATAATGGAAAATGAAGAAAATAGAGGCCTCTTCTATAAAAAGGCTTTTGAGGATCAGTTAGAAAGATTTTTGTTCACATTTTTGGAGTTCTCTCATTATTAACTCTTTCTCTCTCTCACTCCTAGACACTTAGATTTTTCTTGGAGCACTTTTGCATTGGACCAAGAAAGACAAGAAGGAAAGAAGAAAGAGGAAGCAAGCAAGGAAGAGCAAGAATAAAGCAACTACAACATGATTCTTGGTAGGTATCGATTTTCATGGGTGTTTTCCTTACTATATTTGGCATGGATGGTATTGCATGTGGTTATTTGTTGTCTTGGCATGGGTTTTTTTTCCAGGTGTGACAATGTTTTCAGCCTAGCCTTGCCATTTCCGGATAGCCAAGGTGTTATGGAGTTATCATGTTTTGGTGTAGCTATATTATTAGATGGATTTAAAGTTGAGTGAGGTGGATCTCTGAGTGATTATAGAACCAGTTCATTTGTTGCATCAATTTAGGGCCTAATGACCCCTGATTTGGATTGTGGGTTGTGGTAAAGCCTGTGAGGTGGTGTTTTTATCTCCATTTCAGGCCTAGGAATCTAGGGTTTGGGATTGGGGTAAATCCTCGAGAGTATGTCTCGGTTTAGGGCCTAGTGACCCTTGATTCATACTATGGGTTGCGGTAAAGCCTGAGAGACTAGAAGAGAGGAAAATTCCTCACGGTTTCAGTGGAGAGAATCTGGTGATATCCATGCTTGTGTTGGCCTAGTGATCGGGTGTAGATCATGGTAAATTCGGTTATGACATGTTTATTGTGTTGGCATAGTGATCTAGGATGGATCGCGGTAAGGCTTGATTTATATTGATGAGGGTGAGGTGGTTTAGCCTCACGATGCCTTGGTTTATTCTTTTAGTTTGGGTCCCACATTCATGCTTGGAATATGGCATAGGGGTGATTGGCTAAAGAGAGATTTGGCTCACCCAATCTATGGTCGGGTGGAACGTGGAAGTCCCATCTCCAGTTGGTTTTTACAACCATTAATGAGAAGCTCATTCATTTTGTATTTTTTATGCAAATGTACTGGTTATTATGTGGATTACATTGTTGTTGTATCCATGCTATTTATGTTGTTATTATGTTGGTTATAAGCATGTATTTTATCAGTGATGATGTATGGATCTATCCATGTTTTTGCTTGTAAATGAATGCATAATGTATGTATGGTCAATTAGATTGTATTGCAACTTATGATGTAAGGGAGCAATGCTTCTTAGCGATTTTTTTGAGACCCCTATGTTTAAATATGTTGTTTACACATGTAGATGCAATGTTTGTGACATGTTATACGAACTTACTATCATGGATAGGAGGTATAGATGAGTTCCTGATGATGTGGTTGCTTCCATACCTTTTTTTTAATGCTATTTAACCTCTTCTAAAATTTCATGAAGTTATGTGAAGTAACCTGGGCTCTGGGGCTAAAAAGGTGGCTTGAATCTCGGAGCTGCATGCACAAAACTAACCTTTTGGGGCCCTGTCCATGATCTTGCCTTGTAATTCCCATGACTATAGATTTATAGCCACTCCCTTGCCCACGGCTAAGGCTGAAAAGGGTGAAAAATTAGTTTCCCCTCAAGGTTCAGGGGTCTGGGAGGTTGGGTTTCCTCTTGGAGGTGTTGTTGATGTTGTGTAAGGGTCGTTTGTCAGGTTTCTGTCGGTTCCACTTCCTTAAGGCCATCTAGGAGGTTGAATCTCATATTAATAGCCTCTCATCGCATGTTTACCTTAGTTGGCTATTTACTTGGGTAGATGTGGGAAGAGGGTGTTACAATGGAAATCATTGTCTGCAGACTGATTGTTCAAGCCCATTTTCCTTTCAAAATTGAAAAATGTGACTGAGCGTTTACATATTTACCAGGATAAACCTTACAGTATTTCCATAGAGGCAAAATAGATTTAAAATTCGATATAAAACATAGGAAAAAAAGGTAGATTGGCCATCCAATTCAGCTGGTCGGTTGAGGTCGATTCCAATTGATTATTCAGTGGTCTAAGAGTTATGCATTTCCAGTTGAATTTGGAGATTATTGATTTTACTACGTAGTTCATCCACCTCATATTCTAGTTAATGAATATTTTTTTTCTTCTCTATGTTCCTATTTTTCATTTCACAAGATTCCTTCTGCTGCTGCGTAAGAAACTTCTGAAGATTAGCTATGCCCACCCACAATTCGTAATGCTCTCTGTCTCAAGACCCATAGGAAGGAGCTGAAAATGAATCCAGAGGTGGGCACTTCTCCCACTTCATTTTAAATCACCTCGACATCCTACCTGAATGTAGGCATTGACATCCCTAAGAACTAGAGTCCATGTTGTCGAGGAGAAATTGATGCACTGAGGGAATTGACTTAGAGGGAAAATTCATAGAGAGGGTTTGGGCTCTATCCCATTGACCCAATTGACTAAAAGGAGAAAAAAATGCAACATAACCCAGAATCACACAAGAGAAAAACCTTTCAGAATAGTCACCCTCCCCGATCAACCAATTTTACTAATAATTGGCACTCTCCAGGCCAAGGGAAGGGGAGAATCTAAATGGCTATAATTATCTACTGACAATTCTGGCCTTACCAACAATTCCCTCCTCCCGACCGTCTGAATAGAGTCAAACAAATTCCTTTTGCAGAAATTAAGACTGTTATTCCATAATTTATAGTAATTTCTGAGCTGAGAGATTGCAAGCTTACCTCCAGGGTCCCAATTCCCTGCCATGATTACCCTCATGTACGAAACAAAATTTTCCTTAATATATTTAACATTCACTCACGCAAGCCATATGATCCAAGCATGTGGAAGTTATTAATGTCAGTTTTTGCATCCTACCACCAGTGATCAAAAAATCTCTTTTTCATATCATATTAGGGTCTCATTCAGAAATTTTTATGATTCCACTAGGTTTGAATTCAAAAATTTAGTCACTGATGGTAGCCCTACCCCAAAAATATCACTATTCCTTAAATTTGATTACTTTCTGGCATATTTTTATACCTTGCTGACTTTACATCATCCATAAAGTTAATGTCATCATGCCATCATATCAGTCATGTCATCATGAATTCTGGTCTTTCAAGGTCTCATTAGGTCTTTCAGGGTCAATCACAGTTTCATAGGGTCATTAGGGTTTCCAAGGTCCAATAAAAATTCGTTTCCATTGCATAAGACCAGCAAGTGAAGGGTGATTAAATAACATCTCTTCACCATATGAAGATGATTTTTAAAGAGAAATTCTTGTTCCAACATGTAAATTTGGTTTTAAGATGTAATTTTTGATTTTCATTATGTAATTTTATGTCATTCAAAATGTAAAAAGTTCATGATTCCCAAGAGGCTAACTCAGAGTTCCAACATGCCAAAGCATCAAAATGTAAAATTCAAAGAGTTCTCAAAGTCACTAAATGATCAATTTTTCAAAGAAAAAGTCAAGTGAAAAGGGTATAGTTTCAAAAGGTGAAATGTATGTGGAAAGGAGAAAGTGGGTCCCAAGGTCCAAAAATCAAATTCATCAAAGTATAAAGACCACCAAGACATAAAAAAAGAGCCCATTTTCCATTTCATCCATTGAGCACACACTCCCTTGGTTCAGAAATTCGAATTGCAGGGTTAAAGGAAAAAATTTTGTGGCACTGCGCTTTCTGGAGTGTGGCATTGCACTTTCTCAATAGGCGCTACGCTTTTTACTAAGGGGCGTTGTGCTTCTGGGCAAGTCATTGCACTTTTTCCCAGTGAGCTCTCCAAGCACCAAGACTCAACCAAAATCCTCCAAACTTTCAATAATTGCTTCTAACACCCTGTAGCAAGTAAGTACATCATATTTATTTCCTCTTTCCACTCCTAAGCATTGATTTCATAGTGTTTTTGTTCCTAAGTAAAATTGGCATTTGATATAGTGAACATACCCTAATTCTATTCCTAATTCCCAAATTGATGCCTTTTAAACTTGAAATCCCTTCCTAAATCATTATTAAACCTATCCCTATCCCTAAACTACCATTTCCTAGTCCCTAAATCCCTTTCCCCTAAAACCCTAAGTCCTAGGCTTCTTAATTTCCTAGGCAGCCACTTCCTCAAACCTGTAATTTAATTGTCATTTCCAACTCCCTTGACATTTAAACCTCCTATCACCTCCCAAATATCCATACCCCTTCCCCCATCTCCCTAAAGTTTCCTAAGACTTGTCCCTATTCCCTAGATCTATCTCCACTCCCGATTCCCATCCACCTCATCCCTAGGGTTTCTTGGCCACCAAACACTATGGAGGGAGACAAAGACTATATAGAAGAGGAGGATAGACAAGAAGAGGAGGATAGAGAACAGATAAGGCCTCACAAAAGAGGAATAATACTAAGGCTGGAACCCACCAACACAAATGTACTGATGACCTCTCCTATGACTGTTAGTTGTTTTAAATATGTAGCTTGCCTTGATTTTTGCAACATGATTTAGAGGGTCCAACATCATCCTATGTTGAGTAAGTCTTCATCTCAAACCTCAGAGACAATCAGGTGACCCTTGCAGGTGTGACCTTCACTACATCTACATCTATCATTGCTGCTGTCACAGGGATTCCAAACATGGGTGAGAAGTGGTTTAAATCCAAAGATTTGGAGGATCAGTATTATGAGCCATTCATCAAACCAAGGTATAGAAATTAGAGGAAGAGGGTCTTCCCTTTCAACTACATTCTTGATAGGTATTCCCCCATGATGAAAATCATCATGAAGTACTTCTCTTGTGAAGGATGGTTCTTTAGGCTCTACACATACCATATTAGATTGATTATTCACTTCACAAGAGTAATATTGCTCAATATCCCATACTATCTATTCAGGAGCATAGATAAAATGGCATTCATTGTACAAAATAGAGACTATGATCAGTAGATCAACAACCTCTTCCACCACTCATTGATCAAAATCATTGTACTCCATCACCTTGACCAGTTGAAGATAACATGGGACACCTTCATTGCCAATGACATCTTCACTAATCCACAAGCTCCAAATGCTGAAGATGTGCCTTATTCATCTCATCCTGGTACATCTATGCCTTCACCTCAATCCACTTCACCTATTTCCTCATCATCACCACCATCATCACCATTTCATGGTCAGGTTGAGTCGCCTAGTAGAGTTATGGTCAGTAAGCCTAAAAGGGATGAATTGGGAATATTGGCTAGAACATATTAGAGAGGGTAGATGCAAGTATTTGCTCCACAAAAATTGGAAGGGACCTTGCCTTCTTCATCAACAAATCAGGTACAAAAGGGTAAACAAAATATGACAGAAGCAGATGTACATGAGGAAGCCATTCATGAGGAGGAAGACCTCCATGAGACAGAATCAGATTTTGACCTTGTTGGCTTGGATGAGTAGCATGATTATGAGGCCTCCAATTTTATTATCAAGGAGAAGGATGCCAAAATCAGGGAGCTTTAGACCAAGTTAGAGAGATATAAGTTTGTGATTTCATACTATGAGTAAGAAAATAAACAACTCAAAACCAAGCAGGCAATCATGGAGATGAAACTTCTCAAGGAAAAGAGAGAAGAAAACAAGGAAAAGGATTTTCTTGATGAGGCTTATGAGAGGTATGGTGAAACAAATGAAGAAGAATATCAAGCACCAAGAAGGAGACCTAGGTCTAGAGGGCTGAAAAGAGCTCTAGAAATAGAGAGGCAAAATGAGGATGAACTTGCCAATAAGCTCACTTTAAATGAGTAGTTTTCCATCATGGTCAATGAGAACCAGGCGCATTGGCTTGACAGGGCCAGTGAGCATCTTGAGAAGCTCCTGGAGAAGTCAAAGAAGGACAATTATTTACAGAGGAAGATGGAAAAACCCTATTGCAAGAGAAATCAAATTGCAAGGTCAAAGCTCCAAAAGGCCAAATCAAGACTTGAAACCCTAACCAAGAAAAATGAAGGGGAAAAGATTGATTTAATTGATTAGGAAGCAATAATTTCCTAACATACCTCATCAGCCTCCCACAAAAGAAATTTTGAAGAAATTTGAGCAATTTTGGGAAATTTTGGAAATTTTTGCATTTTTGGCAGTTTTGCATAGTCACATTGTCAAAAGCGCAACGCCCTAGGCCAAAATGAAAGCACCATTGGATTCAGAAGGCCAAATAAAGTCATGAAAACAAATTTAAATTTTTTTTTTGGGTCAAAAAAGCAGTCAAAAAGTCAAAAAGCACCCAAACAATCACATTTCTGCCCTGTTTTGGAGGCTAGCGTTGCACTTTTGACCAGTGTTGGGAGAATGAAGTTTTGGAGGGTCAAATCAACACCATTTTGGAAAATGAGAATAGATATGGAAAATAGATAGGAAAATATTTACAATGATCTATCCTAAGCTCAATTTTGACGCTGGTAACCCTTCAAAAGTGGAGCTAAAGTTGGCGCTGTGCTTTTGACCAAATTTCTGAGTTTCCTGATATTTGAAAATTTTCTCAGTTTTTGTCAGTTTCAATTTGGAAAATGAAGTTTTACCAATGTAATTCAATCATTTAAATGTATTTTTGATGTTTTTACACTTACCTAGGGTAAATACATTAGGTTAAAACTCTTGATGAGATGTAATGAATCAATTTCTAAAAAGTGAGGGATGAGTCAGTTTGACCTCCCTACACTCTAGGTATCAGTTCAGTTTTTGGTGGAACAACTCCTTAGCTCTTGGATTGGACCCATGAGGTTGGGAGAAGTTATTTTGAGGTATATATCTTGTACTTTTTGACTCATTTCACAGGTTGTATGTTGTGGCATTAATCAAAGACTCTAGTGTAATAAGTATTTGGCAGGAATTTAATGAAAGAGTCGCATCTATTTCTTTGGGATACCTGTGGTATGGAAATTTAACATTGTTTTTTCTTCTATTGCGTATGTGTGAAATGTTTTTTACTCTCCATGATCCATTTAATTTCTATTATATGTTGATTTTCAAGTTGATAAGTAGAATACATCTTCTATGCTCTATTTTGGGAAAATATTCATAGTTTGTCTCACTTCTTCAACTTAGAAAGAATACTTGCATTGTCTTGCTCTTTCTAGCACCTCACCAGTCTGATCCATCTCACCCTGAAATCCTAAAGTGTTAGCCTTCCTACCTACCTTGCCCCATTGAATGGACTGCAATCCAAATCTTATTTGCCTTGACCTAGCCTCTTTAACCTAATTCACCGATCCAACAAACAAATTCAAACAATCAAACCACTGTACTCATACCTAGCCTAAAACCCTAATTCATCCAGCCCTCTTGGCTGTGACTTTGTGGAGAGAGTCCTCTCTGGTTTGGTAGGGCTAGCTACCAAGCTAAAATATTGGTCTGTTTTTACCTCTGTTTGGACTCTTTCTCAGCCTTAGAGATCCGGTGGAGTGATAACATACTGGCGTCGTTGCTAGGGAGGAAAGAATGACAAAGATCATATATGATTGTTGATGGTGAACAAAAATCAGGAACAAGAAGGCTGTGCATCATTCACCCGACAGCTCCAGTGTCAAAAAATCCCAAGGTTCAGAATTTTTATGGCGACTCCACTCTTCAAGAACCGGTAGTCTAAAAAAATTCTTGGTGACTTCATTGTTGTCAAAATGGATTGAATTTCTTGAAGGTATGCTCCCATGAGACGAGATCACATACCAGGTTTTTCAAACGCCATGCCTTGGGTTGATTGGATGACATATATTGCGAATTTCAAAAATGTGAAAGCAAATGATGTTGCTCTTCATCTGGTGAGATTTCACATGCATGTGCGTAGATTAAAGATTTATTTTCCTGAAGACTGCTTGATGAAGATATTCATGGCCACTCTGGAAGGTGAATCCTGATCTTGGTATGAAATTTTGCTGCCTGCTTGTATTTACTGTTTAAAGGATTTTCATACCATGTTCTTTGAAGAGTATAAATATTCTTGTCCATCCTTAATATTAGTTTAGAATTGCTGTAAACATGTTGATAGTTTTATTGAAAATCTTGAGAATGTTTATGGAGATGATGAATTCATGGACGATGAGATCATGGAAGCCCTGTATGAAAAACCATTTCAACAACATAAAGAAAACTTAGAAGATACTTATCAAGATGCTCAAGAAATTTTGCAGCAGGTTGAAGATCTTTGTACAGTTGAAAATGATGGAAGACAAGGCCTTATTTCAGATCTACTTGCATCAGAAGATGGTATGCAGGAAAATCAAGTTCCAATTTCAGTTTGTAATAAAGTCAAGATGGTTATTCCATATCTAGTTCATATTGTGATGATGAAGAGTATGTTGTTCCGGATCCCATGAAGGAGAGCTCTATTGTTGAGATCACCTTGAATGAAGAAAACAAAGTTATTGACCCAAGTGTTCTCATCCCATCGGACAAAAGTATTTAGAAGGAGGTAATCCAATCCCTTTATGAAAAACAAGATGAGAAATTTTTTTAATTAAGTGAAAAATATTCTTTGGATAATTGTGCGGTAAATGATAGAAATTTCAGTTTTGAGCTTCAAGAACAATCTAAATTTTTCCCTCTTATGGCTGATGAGTGTGAAAAGAAACATAAAAATTTGGTTTCCATGTCATATGAAGATGATCAATAATGTATTCAAATTGCAAAGGACCAGGGCATTAAGGAATGTCATTCATATTTTTCTTCTCATGTTTCATGTTTAGAATTTTTATTTCAAGAAGAAATATACTCACCTACTTGTTCATAATTTTTTGAAGACCAAGAACACATTATTGCTAAGGTACATTATGAAGAGAGATCAGATTCAAGAGAAAAAGCTACCTTGTTTCTTCTAGATCAACGAGAGGTAAATTTTCATGTTTTTCAGGATCAAGTGGAAAGTTTATTGTAGTCAGCAGTGAAGGTAATTATTGGAGTATTCAATGATGTTGGAGATCATTGTCAGCTATGTTTTTGGCTGCCAAATTGTAAGTATTTATTATTGTCCAAAGAATTTGATTGGGAGAATCAATCAAGGAGGTATTTTCTTGATTGGTTACATTGGCATTTTGATATCGTCTGATTGTACATATGTCTTCAGCAGGCAAGTGTTTGTCATCAGGATTTGAAGCCCTCAAGTCTCGGTGATATACTGACATCAATAAGTTTAGTAAGTTTTTATTTCAGTCAAGTCTTGATTTAGTTTATTGAGTCAAGTTTTCAGTATTCACCTTGTTTTTAGGTTTTTGACTCCATGTCCAATGGATAGGCTACTTGTTCTATGGTGTTCTTGGCACCTCCAAGGAGCTACCATCCCCAGCTGGGGCCAATTTTAGTGTTAGTTTTTGCATCCTACCACCAGTGATCAAAATATCTCTTTTTCATATCATATTAGGGTCTCATTCAGAATTTTTTATCATTCCACTAGGTTTCCATTCAAAAATTTATTCACTGTTGGTAGCACTACCCCAAAAACATCACTATTCCTTAAATTTGATTACTTATTGGTAAATTTTTATACCTTGCTGACTGTACATCATCCATAAATTTAATGTCATCATGCCATCATATCAATCATGTCATCATGAAGTTTAGTCTTTCAAGGTCTCATTAGGTCTTTTAGGGTCAATCAAGGTTTCATAGGGTCATTAGGGTTTCCAAGGTCCAATAAAAATTCATTTCCATTGCATAAGACTAGAAAGTAAAGGGTGATTAAATAAAATATCTTCACCATATGAAGATGATTTGTAAAGAGAAATTATTGTTCAACATGTAAATTTGGTTTTAAGATGTAATTTTTAATTTTCATTATGTAATTTTATGTCATTCAAAATGTAATGAGCTCATGATTCCCAAGCTGCCAACTCAGAGTTCCAACATGCCAAAGCATCAAAATGTCAAATTCAAAGAGTTATCAAAGTCACTAAATGATAACTTTGTCAAAGAAAAAGTCAAGTGAAAAGGGTATAACTTCAAAAGGTGAAATGAATGTGAAAAGGAGAAAGTGGGTCGCAAGGCCCAAAAATCAAATTCATCAAAGTATAAATACCACCAAGACATCAAAAAGAAGCTCATTTTCCATTTCATCCATCAAGCACACACTCCATTGGTTTATAAATTCGAATTTCAGGGTTAGAGGCAACATTTTTGTGGCGCTGCGCTTTCTGGAGTGTGGCACTGCACTTTTTCAATAGGCGCTATGCTTTTAGCACACAACGCTGTGCTTTCTACTAAGGGGCGCTGCGCTTCTGGGCAAGGTGTTGCACTTTTTCCCAGTGAGCTCTCCAAGCACCAAGAATCAACCAAAATCCTCCAAACCTTCAACAATTGCTTCTAACACCCCCTAGCAAGTAAGTACATCATATTTATTGCCTCCTTGCACTCCTAAGCATTGATTTCATAGTGTTTTTGTTCCTAAGTAAAATTGGCATTTGGTCTAGTGAAGAAACCCTAATTATATTACTCATTCCCAAATTGATGCCTTTTAAACCTGAAATCCCTTCCTACATCATTATTAAACCTATCCCTACCCCTACACTACCATTTCATAGTCCCTAAATCTCTTTCCCCTAAAACCCTAAGTCCTAGGCTTCTAAATTTCCTAGGCAACCATTTCCTCAAACCTATAATTTAATTGTCATTTCCAACTACCTTGACATTTTAACCTCCTATCACCTCCCAAAGCTCCATAACCCCTTCCCCCATTTCCCTAAATTTTCCTAAGACTTATCCCTATTCCCTAGACCTATCTACACTCCCCATTCCCATCCACCTCATTCCTAGGTTTTCTTGGCCACCAAACACTATGGAGGGGGACAAAGACTATATAGAAGAGGAGGATAGCGAACAAAGAAGGCCTCACAAAGGAGGAAGAATCCTAAGGTTGGAGCCCACCAACACAAATGAACTGATGGCCTCTCCTATGATTGTTAGTTGTTTTGAGTATGTAGGTTGTCTTGATTTTTGAAACATGATTCAGAGGGTCCAACATCATCCTATGTTTAGTAGAGTCTTCATCTCAAACCTGAGAGTCAATCAGTTGACCCTTGCAGGCGTGACCTTCACTATATCTAAATCTATTATTGCTACTTCCACAGGGATTCCAAACATGGGTGAGAAGTGGTTTAAATCCAAATATTGGGGGGATCAACATTATGAACCATTCATTAAACCAAGGTAAAAAAATGATAGGAAGAGGGTATTCCATTTCAACTACATTCTTGATAGGTATGCCCCCATGATTAAAATCATCATTAAGTACTTCTCTTGTGAAGGAAGGTTCTCTAGGCTCTACACATACCATATTAGACTGCTTATGCACTTCACAAGAGTAAGATTTCTCAATATCCCATACTATCTATTCAAGAGCATAGAAAAAATGGAATTCATTGTACAAAAGAGAAACTATGATTAGTAGATGAACAAACTCTTCCACCACTCATTGATCAAAATCATTTTACTCCATCACCTTGACTAGTTGAACATCTCATGGGACACCTTCATTGCCAATGACATCTTCACTGCTCCACAAGCTCCACATGCTGAAGATGTGTCTTCTTCATTTCATATTGCTACATCTATGCCTTCACCTCAGTCCACTTCACCTATTTCATCACCATCACCACCATCATCACCATTTCATGGTCAGGTTGAGTCACCTAGCAGAGTTATGGTCAGCAAGCCTAAAAGGGTTGACTTGGGCATATTGGCTAGAACATATCAGAGAGGGTACACGCAAGTGTTTTATCCATGGAAAGTTGAAGGGACCTTGCCTTATTCATCAACAAAGGAGGTACGAAAGGGTAAACAAAATATGACATAAGCGTTTGTACATGAGGAAGCCATTCATGAGAAGGAAGCCCTCCATGAGACAGAAGAAGATTTTGACCTTGTTGACTTGGATGAGCAACATGATTACGAGGCCTCCAATTTTATTATCAAGGAGAAGGATTCCAAAATCAGGGAGCTTTAGAACAACTTAGAGAGATCTAAGTTTGTGATTTCATACTATGAGCAGGAAATTCAACAACTCAAAACCAAGAAGGCAATCATGGAGATGAAACTTCTATAGGAAAAGAGAGAAGAAAACAAGGCAAAGGATTTGCTTGATGAGGCTTATGAGAGGTATGGTGAAACAAATCAAGAAGAAGATCAAGTTCCAAGAAGGACCTAGGACTAGAGGGCTGAAAAGAGCTCTAGAAATAGAGAGGCAAAATGAGGCTAAACTTGCCAATAAGCTCACTTTAAATGAGCTGTTTGCCATCGTGGTCAATGAGAAATAGGAGAATTGGCTTGAAAGGGCCAATGATCATCTTGAGAAGCTCCTGGAGAAGGAAAATAAGGACAATTATTTTCAGAGGAAGATGGCAAAACACTATTGGAAGAGAAATAAGATTGCGAGGTCAAAGCTCCAAAAGGCCAAATAAGACTTGAAACCCTGACCAACAAAAATGTAGGGGACAAGCTTGATATAATTACTAAGGCATCATTAATTTCCTAATATACCTCATCAGCCTCCCACAAAATAAATTTTGAATAAATTTGAGCAATTTTGGAAAATTTTGTTTTTTTTGCATTTTTGGCAGTTTTGCAGAGTCACACTGTCAAAAGCATAACGCCCTAGGTGCTGCGATTTTTCTAGGGACCTCTAATGGAAAAAATATAAGCACCATTGGATTCAGAAGGCAAAATAAAGTCAGGAAATAAAATTTACAAAATTTTTTTAGGTCAACAAAGCAATAAAAAATTCAAAAAACACCCAAAAATTCACATTTATGCCCTGTTTTGGAGGTTGGCGCTACGCTTTTGACCAGACTTGGGAGAATGAAGCTTTAGAGGTTCAAATCAACACCATTATGGAAAATGAGCATAGATATGGAAACTAGACAAGACATGATTTCCAATGAGCTATCCTGAGCTCAATTTGGACACCGAGAACCCATTCAAAAGTGGATCTGAATTTGGCATTGTGCTTTTCACCTTGGCGCTGCGCTTTTGACCAAATTTCCGAGTTTCCTGATATTTGTAAATTTTTTAAGTTTTTCTCAGTTTCACTTTGGAAAATAAAGTTTTAACAATGTAATTCAATCATGTAAATGTAATTTTTATGTTTTTACACTTACCTAGGGTAAATACATTAGGTGAAAACTCTTTATGAGACGTAATGAATCAGTTTCCAAAAAGTGAGGGATGAGTCAGTTTGACCTCCCTACACTCTAGGTATCAGTTCAATTTTTGGTGGAACGAATCCTTAGCTCATGTATTTGACCCTTGAGGTTGGGAGAAGTTGTTTTTAGGTCTATATCTTGTAATTTTTGACTCATTTCACAGGTTGGATGTTGTGGCATTGATTAGAGACTCTAGTGTAATCAGTATTTGGCAGGAATTTAATGAAAGAGTTGCAGCTATTTATTTGGGATACCTGTGGTATGGAAATTTAACATTGTCTTTTCTTTTGTTGCGTATGTGTGAAATGTTTTGTACTCTCCATGATCCATTTAATTTCTATTATATGTTGATTTTCAAGTTGATAACCAGAATACATCTTCTATGCTCTGTTTCAGGAAAATCTTCATAGTTTGTCTCACTTATTCAGTTTAGAAAGAATACATGAATTGTCTTGCTCTTTCTAGCACCTCACTAGTCTGATCGATCTCCCCATGAAAGCCTAAAGTTTTAGCCTTCCTACCTACCTTGCCCCATTGAATGGACTGCAATCCAAATCGTATTTTCCCTAACCTAACCTCTTTGACATAATTCACCCATCCAACAAGCCAATTCAAACAAACAAACTCCTGTACTCATACCTAGCCTAAAAACCTAATTCATCCAACCCTCTTGGCTGTGATTTTGTGGAGATATCCCTCTCTAGTTTGGTAGGGCTAAATACCAAGCTAAAAGATTGGTCTGTGGTTACCTCTGTTTGGAGACTTTCTCAGCCTTAGAGATCCAGTGGAGTGATAATAGAAGTAAATGAAAATCTCTCTCAGAGGGATTTTGCATGGATGAGGTTTGATTGTTCCTGCTACGGACCCAGATATGAGGAGTGACATGCAAATTTCTCACACTTATCATTTTCTTTGTGTCGAGTGTCCTGGCCTGTTGAGGTTTGAAACCATGAGTCAAATGAGAGGGAAGGATTATAATCGAATGATGAGATATGAGGGGGAAGAGGGGGCACCAATAGGGATGGAGGATGTGATGGGGGAAAATATAGCTAGAGGAGGGGTGAGGGAGGGGGTGATGAGGGGGCGAGGGAGGTGGCTAGTAGAGCGGGGTTAGAGAGGGGATGATGTGGAGGATGAAGAGTGGGAGGAGAAGAATGGGGGAGGGAACATAGGGAGAAAAGATGAAATATCCCCAGGGGTGGGAAGGGTCAAAGTGGATTAATATAAATTTTAAATTCAAGATTTGCAACTTTTGTTCTTGGTCTTTGGTGTAGGAGGAGAAAATTATCATCAAATTTAGGAATTTCATGCACAAATTTAAGGGATGGGTAGATAACCCTCAATTTAATTTAATTTGTTGCAACCTCCTTTCATTTGGAAAGCCATATTGGCTTGCATATTCACATCCTTGTTTATACCTCTTAAAATGTGAGAGACATGCAGTTTCTCAAAGAGAGGGAGCATGCCAATGGCTCTCTTAAGGATCTTATTTATCTTGTTATTATGGGTTTCAGAGTTTGAGTGCATGTGTTTTATGACTAAGAGAGAATCACCTAAGATATCCATTTCCTTGATTCATTTTTCCTGAGCTATGATGAGACCAAGGTATAATCCATAAGCGTCTACATGGTTATTTGCCTTTCTACCCAAACCCCAAGCATGCTGACCAACAATTATTCCATAGGGATTAATGATAATTCCTCCCCCTCCTACCACCCTAGCTCTATTGGAATACTTTTAATAAAAGTATTTGGGGTTTCAATTCAAGGTGTCTCTCTCTTGATGATTCATGGTATGTGATGAATGGGTTTAATGCTCTAATTTTGTTATTTAACTGAAGATTATTGTTTCATAGCTAGTGGTTGGATTATCTATTAGCACATGTATATTTCCTTAGGTATTGGGATAGAGTAAACAAATTGAAGCTATAAAATCTAATAGGTATCTCTAGGTCTCTAGTCTATTTGTGTGAATTGAACCACTTTGAAACTAATAATCTATCTTTCGAGTGTGTAGAGATTTTCAGGTGATTCAACCCTTAGGTAAGCACCCAAGTACATGGACTTTGAGGTGACCATACATTGTTTGGAATCTGAGTAGATCTAACAATTTATTATGCAGTGTCTTGACTTGTACATTAAACACAAATTATTTCTATCAATTGCTTTCAAAAGCTACTTGGGCTACAAAGACTATATCTACTAATTAGAGATTGAAATGTTTTAAATTGTGAATATTGTAAATTATTTATGCTAACCCTTGTATTTATATTTTAGTTTTTATTTTATATACTGACCATTGGGGGTTTTCAGGTTCAATTTTATTTACAAAATGTCTAGGATTTTTTGCATTTGTAGGTGGATAACTTTAGATTTGAAGGCCTTAAAACTCTAGATGTCTGTAGAAATTATATGCACTAAGCATGCATATGTCCAAGATCCACCTGATCTCACACTATTTAACTTTATGCAACATACTGAATCTATTCCACTTGTTAATCTTTTACGGAAAAATTTAATTGCACACACATGTGAAGCATAAACAAAAATTATCAATCGCACATAACATAGTTTTTAATCGGGAAAGCTTGAAGTTGAAAACCACAACTATATATTATGTAACATGGAGATCATATGAAAATCTCATACAAACATACAAAGCTTATCACAATCTCTCAGTACAGTACAATCGTCATACATTGTACAGGCCTAATATTGCAAATCCATGCATCGATCTATGCCACCTGCTAGCCTGCCTCCACTGCGCAATCTCTGCTGAAGAATAGCTCTGAATGAATTCAAATTACTCTTGAATTGAATGTGCAATCCTCATTGGCATCTCCACTATGTGTTGGATGCAATCAATGCATCACTAATAGTCACAACAGATAGTCTATCTTGCCCTTTCACCTATCTCTCCAGTGGTCTCCACTGAAACTGCCATGCATTGTAGTTAACTGATGTATTGTTCAGTTGATTAATGAGTTATTATTTATGAATTAATCAAATAATTAATTCACTCCAATCTCATTAGTATATCAATTAGTTAGACTAGATACAATTTTCTCAACTGAGTCTAACTGAGTTAAACTAAATACAACTCCATAACTACTTCTTCCAACTGTGTCATAACTCTGTCACTTGAGTTCTAACTGAGTCATCCATGCAATAGCTCCAGTAAACCCTCAGGAATAGCGTAATTCCTTTTGTCAGCTGCTGTGCCACATATGTGCACTGAACTGAAGTGCTCCAAGAGAATAAGTTGCTGTTTAGAGTATGATTATTACTAAGAGCTAATAATAATCGACATGCATCTATTTTTAGATTGAGGATCTATAAATAAACTTCACCCAATATTATAAAAATATAATTTCATCTATTTTTCCAACTTGATCAACCAACCACAAATCGCATCCTGCAACTTCTGAAATATGATCGACATGTCTAAAAATAGACTTGTGCCAAAAATAGCCTGCGGGCCCACTTAGTGAAGGCGACTCTTTTCACTAAGCTCATCATCTTGTTAATTATCAACACTCCCTCTCAATAAGATAGGGATTATCCTTCATCCCAATCCTGCCTCTATGGTATTCAAATTTGCTCTTGGTGAGCGCTTTCGTCAGAATATCTGCATCCTGATCCTCCGTAGGAATGTACTGAAGCAACATGATCTTCCGCTGCACACAATATCTAATATGATGATATCAGATATAAATATGTTTAGATCTCTCATGAAACAAAGAATTAACCAAGAGTTTGATGCAACTCTGATTATCACAATTAATCACCGTGGGATCAAAATGTGAACCAAACAAACCAACCAGAATCTTCCTCATCCAGATAGCCTCACATGCAGCTAAACTTGCTACCATGTAGTCCGCTTCCACTAAACTGAGTGCCACAGATATTTGTTTCCTGTTGTACCAAGAAACTGCCGTAGATCCAATACTGAAAATCCCTCCTGATGTGCTCTTTTTGTTTGCTGGGCTTCCTGCCCAATCTGCATCCGTGAAGCCATGCAAATTCACCTCATCCGTCTGTCTGTACCATAAAGCTGGTTCACCGCATAGCATATGTCCGGTCTTGTATTGACTAAATACATGAGCGAACCCACCAACTATCGATAAACAATGGAATCCACTACATCTACCGATGTAGCATCCTCTTTCTTCCAATTTCCTGGAAGAGGAGTGTCGATAGGATTGTAGCCTTGCATGTGAAACTTCTCCAGAATCTCCTGAGCATACTTGCGTTGAGACACAAACAGTTCACCTTCCCGCTACCATATTTCCAATCCAAGGAAATAATGAAGGAGGCCTAAATCCTTCATCTCAAACTCCTTTGAAAGATCTGCCTTACATGAGTGTAACAACTGCTCATCACCTGTTAGTATCAAATCATCAAAATAAAGTACAATGATCAAAAGCTTACCCTCAACCAAAATCTGGTACAGGTTTGCATCTGCCTCACTCTTGGTGAAGCCAAGTCCAGTGAAATAGCTGTCGATCTGAGTGTACCAAGCATGGGGTGCTTGTTTCAGCCCATACATCGCTCTTTTGAGTTTGCATACATGCGACTCGCTACTGAAGATCTCAAATCCTTCTGGCTGCTCAATGTACATCTCTTCCTCAATGATCCCATTAAGGAAAAAAGTCTTCACATCCATCTAATGAATGTGCCAACCCATCTACGCTGAGAGAGCAAGGATTGTCTGTATGGAAGAATACCATGCGACAGGTGCAAAGGTTTCTTCATAGTCAATCCCCTCAATTTGTGAGAAGCCCCGGGAAAAAAATCTTGCCTTATACTTCTCGACACTCCCATCAATAGCTTGATTTACCTTGTAGATCCATATTGATCCTACAACTGATTTTCCCACCGGCCTTGGAACAATCTCCCAAGCACTGTTTCTGACAATGGAGTCATACTCCTCCACCATGGCATATACCCATGTGGGCTCCTGTGCTGATTCTTCAAAAGAAGATGGCTCTGTCACAATACACTTTCTCATAAGAGCCATGTATCCAGTATATCGGTCAGGTGACTGTTTTGATCTGTGCTATGATGTAGGGACTCCTACATTCTGTGCCGCATCCACCTTCAGTCTCTCAGCTTCTGTGGTATGCTTCCTACCTTGTCTGATGTTTGGTTCTGAATGATTGGAATCCTCCACTCCATGAATCTCCTCCTGTGGCCGATTCACATCCAGAGGCTCATCTTTGGGAACAAGAAGTTCCTCTTCCGCATGCAAGTGTAGCTCCCTCTCAAGTGACAACTGCATGGCTTTCACCTCATTGAATTTTATATCCCGTCGCATAACAGTCATTCGACTGTTTGGAAAATAAACACGATAGTTATGGGGTGTTTTTGTGTACCCCACAAATATCCCAACTTCTGCAGTCGGCTCCAACTTCTTCCTGGCATCCTTCGTCACATGAATGTAAACAGGTGAGCTAAAAATATTCAAATGAGAAATATCAGGCTTCTTACCAGTAAAATCTTCCTCGGTTGTACTCATGCCAAGTACTCTATGAGGACAACAATTTTGCACATAAACCGCAGTGTTGCATGCTTCCTCCCACAAGTGCATCGGTAGGCCCTGGTCATGCAGCATCACTCGTGCAAGACCCATGATCGTTTTGTTCTTTCTCTCTGTGACCCCATTCTGCTGTGGGTTATGAGGCGCTATGAGTTCTCTTCAAATTACTTCTTTGCTACAAAAGTATTTGAATTCACCCGAGATGTATTCACCACCATTATCGCTCCTTAGAGCTTTCACCTGCTTCCCCGACTCCTTCTCCACCAATGCCTTGAACTCACAGAACTTTGAGAACGTTTCAATCTTCTTCTGCATGAAGAAGATCCAACATCTATGAGAATAGTCATAAAAAAATATCACATAATACCCGTGTTTCACTATTGAAGCAACCGAGAATGGTCCACACACGTCTGTGTGAATTCTCTCCAGGATCACCGAAGCACGGTTCTCCTTCTCATGAAAGGTGGTCTTCACAAACTTACCCATTGTACATCCTTTGCACTTATCTGATTGCACAAGAGTACCCTTGGGAAGTCCAGTAGAAATTTGCTGCAAAATTTTCAAAGCGCCATGGTGAAGATGGCCCAATCTCCTATGCCATAATTCGCCCTCATCCTGACTCACCACTTCTTCTTCTTTGCCCACCATTGTAGCGCAACCATCTACCTCTAGCTTGTAGAGATTCTTAATTGGAACCCCTATCTTCTTGGTTTGAACTGTTGTTTTATGTCGAAGGAAGGCTTTTCCCTCACTGAAAACAACATCATAATCCCTATCTTCCAGCATTGCGACTGAAACCAAGTTCTTCTTCAGAACTGGAACATGCATGACATTCTTCAACAAGAATGGATTACCGGACTCCCTCTCAAAGGTAATGGTCCCAATTCTAGTCGCACTGTACCAACCATCATCGCTTAAATCTATATGCATATGGAGGTCCTTCTCATCCAAGTCACTAAACAACTCTTTGTCTCCCGTCATATGGAAAGACGCACCACTGTCAAGATACCACACTGATCCCATGCAGCTTAAAACCAAGCATGTGATCAAGGAAAAATCCAGGTCAAATTGCGAGGCTAAGGCCTCTCCAATTTCATATCCAGCAGCCTGCTTATTCTTCTTCTTCTGTGGACAGTTAGTGGCGAAATATCCATGCTCGTGACAGTGAAAACACTTCACTTCGGAAAAGTCTTGCTTCTTGCCTTTCGCACCGAATTTAGAAGGAATTTTCTTCCCATTCCCTTTCCTTGATTTTGCAGCCAAAGCGCAATTCTCTTCATCTTCATTCTTTGATGAAGATCCATCCCTGGTACCCCGCCTTATCTCCTCTTGCACAAGATCCGACCAAAGTCGCTTCCATCCTGGAAGTTTCTCCCGTCCATTGATAGAGTCTTCGTAGCTATGCCAAATCTTCGGAAGCCCAAGGAGAGCCAAGCTCACCAAGTCTACTTCATCAATAGTACCCCCCAAACTTCCCAGCTCATCCTTGCAGTGGACAAACTTCATGAGGTATTTTGGAATACTATCGCCTTTCTGCATTTTTATTTTTTTGAGCTTGTCTTTAAGTGCCAATTTCCTCTGGTCACTTCTGCTTTGGAACAAGTCTGTCAAAGCCTTCCACATTAAGAATGGAGTGGATTTCCTGTGAAGGCTGGACACAATGTGGTCCTTTACACCTTCCAACAGAATCCTCCTCGTCTTTGTAGTCTTCTTTTTCCTTGCATCAAGTAATGCAGCATCGATAGATCCCGACTTAGGAACATCGTTATCGATGAAATCCTTCAGCCCATTATCCTCTAGCATCACCTCCATCCTGTCCTTCCAGGCTATGTAATTCGAGCTCCCATCAAGGGTATACTCCAATCTCAACCCATTGAAAGACATTTCAATGTATACTCGATGTCTGCACCAAGAATCTTCTGTAGCAAATTCGAATTGTCCACCAGCACAAACTCACTTCACAATTGCAATCTTCAATCAACAATGCTCTGATACCATGTAGAAATTATATGCACTAAGCATGCATATGTCCAAGATCCACCTGATCTCACACTATTTAAATTTATGCAAGATATTGAATCTATTCCACTTGTTAATCTTTTGCGGAAAAATTTAATTGCACACACATGTGAAGCATAAACAAAAATTATCAATCGCACATAACACAGTTTTTAACCGGGAAAGCCTGAAGTTGAAAACCCAAACTATATATTATGTAACATGGAGATCATATGACAATCTCATACAAACATAAAAATCTTATCACAAGCTCTCAGTACAGTACAATCGTCATACACTATACAGGCCTAATCTTGCAAATCCATGCACCGATATATGCCACCTGCTAGCCTGCCTCCACTGCGCAATCTCTGCTGAAGAATAGCTCTGAATGAATTTGAATTAATATTGGATTGACTGCGCAATTATCATTGGCATATCCACTGTGTGTTGGATGCAATCAATGCATCACTAATAGTCACAACAGATAGTCTATCTTGCCCTTTCACCTATCTCTCCACTGGTCTCCACTGAAACTGCCATGAATTGTAGTTAACTGATGTATTTTTCAGTTGATTAATGAGTTATTATTTATGAATTAATTAACTAATTAATTCACTCCACTCTCACTAGTGTATCAATAAGTTAGAATAGATACAACTAGCTCAACTGAGTCTAACTGAGTTAAACTAAATACAACTCCATAACTACTTCTTCCAAATGTGTCATAACTGTGCCACTTGAGTTCTAACTAAGTCCTCCATGCAATAGCTCCAGTAAACCCTTAGGAATAGCGTAATTCCTTCTGTCAGCTGCTGTGCCACATCTGTGCACTGAACTGAAGTGCTCCAAGAGAATAAGTTGCTGTTTAGAGTCTGATTATTATTAAGAGCTAATAATAATCGACATGCATCTATTTTTAGATTGACGATCTATAAATAGACTTCGCCCAATATTGTAAAAATAGAATTTCATCTATTTTTCCAACTTGATCAACCATCCACAAATAGCATCCTGCAACTTCTAAAATATGATCGACATGTCTAAAAATAGAGTTGCGCCAAAAATAGCCTGTGGGCCCACTTAGTGAAGGCAACTCTTTTCACTAAGCTCATCATCTTGTTGAATCTCAACAATGTATAGGGTTTTTGGCCTAAAATTTACCATATTTTAAGGGCCTTCTAGCCATTTTAAAATGTCTACATGGGTTTATCAGGGGTTTTGGCAGTTCACAAATTTATTGACAAAATTTGTGACTTTAAAATCGAATGATCTCATTTATGAGGTCTTGGATAGATGGTGATCGGGTGCTCTGTTAAGGCACTCCTTGATGTAAAGTCTTTGGTTGAATTCCCTGCCCCGATCGGGGTGATATATTGGACATGATGAAGATGTAATACTTCCATGCTTACAAAAAAAATCCAATGATCTCACTTATTTCCATTTGCAGATCTGTTAAAAAAGTTGGGAGGTCGAAAACCATTGATTGCAGACCTAATCTAGCTGATCTCAGGCCCTAAGGGTCCTTCTTTCTTTATTGCAAGGTTTTAAGCCCTTTTTCACCTGGATGCAGGCTTAGAAGAGGCCATAAGTCCTAGCCACGGGCCATTACAGGCCTTAAAACCATACCAAAATCTTATTTTTGGCATACAACCCTAATGAAAAGCATTGTTGACTCCATAAATTCATCATAATTTGCTTTTGGAACTAACTTATTGTATTTGGAACTAACTTGTTGTATTTGCAGGCCTTGTTGTACCACTCACTCCCTCTCACTGTTCATGTCATGCAAGTAATGAGGGTGAATCCAACTCGAATTGTGATGTGAGAGCATCTCCTCCTACTCCTATTGTAGGGTCCTTACTGGATTTCTTGTGTGGACACTTGGTTGCATAATGTCCATACTCATGGAAAAGAAGGAATTTAATTTTAGTGAGGTATTTATTCTTTCCATGGTTCTATCTAGATTCTACCTCGCCTTGGTCCTTCTTGCCTTTTCCAACTAGAGCACAATCTTCTTCCTTGTCATTTCTGGATGTGACACCTTTTCTAGTGTTTCTTCTAATCTCTTCCTGCACAAAATCATACCAAAGTCTCTCCAAATTTGGAAACTTGTCTCTTCCATTAACTGAATCTTGATATCTATGCTAAGACTTCAGAAGACCAAGGAGTTCTAAGCTCACAAGCTTAGATGGTGGCACAATCTCTCTTACTCCTCCAAGTTTATCTTTGAACTGAGTGAATCTGGCTAGATACTGAACAATGGTTTTATTTTTCAACAGTCGAATGTTCCTATTCTTATCTTTCAATGCCAATTTCTTGGCATCACTGCTACTTTCAAATAACTCTGGGAGGGTTTTCCACATTGCATAAGCAATCTGCTTTCCATGAAAAATCGAAACCACATGGTCTCTGACTCCCTCTAGGGTAATCCTCCTAGTTTTTGTTGTATCTTTCTTCCACTGTGCTAGTTGTTGTTCCTCAAATGCCGCTGTTTTTGGAATATCAGTTTGTGTGTACTCCAATACTCCATTTTCATCAACCACAACTTCCATTCTGTCTTTCCAAGCTATGAAATTCAAATTTTCCTTTAATGCATTCTCGAGCCTCAATCCAAAAAATACATTGTTCTTGTATTGAAGAAAATTCTTACATCAAAAATATGATATTCAAAATTTCTCTGAGAGAAGATCAAGAATATGGTTTCTATGTATTTTTCAATAGCTCTGATACCATGTAGAAATTACTCGAAATTTGTAATTGCTAATGAATTTAGACTGAAAAAATAGACAATTTTTTTCTACTCAATATGTGGAAAGAAAAACATACAATAGAAACACATGAAATCATTCAATCACAATGAACACAATATTTTTACAGGGGAACCCAAGTAGGAAAAACCCTTCCTTTGTTTGTATTATATTAGATGAGAAAAATCTATCTATTGTAATGACACCATTCCTTGAAGCTCAATGTGCACTACAATATTGATCTCTTCCTCCTGAGTCTACTCTGGAAAATACTTAGCCAAATCTAGGCTCCTCATCCTCCTATTTCCTTGTGCAATTCCTGAGGAAATTAGCTCCTAAAGAATAGGAAAAGCTCCTATTTTCTTGTGCAATTCCCAAGATAAAAGCCTCACTTTCTACATGTAAATTGTGTACACTCTCTAGTATACAAAAATAAATACATTGATGACTAAACTACGAAATCGAATTGCATGCATGACTAGGGATATTTTTAGTAAATTGACTAGTTAACTAAGATATGAATGAGTTAACAACAATTAAAACTACTCAACTGAACTCCTATTGACTCTATTCATGACTAGATCTCATATAATTGAGTTTCACTAACTATAACTCGACTAGATCGCTAGATATTAGCAATCAACTCATGCACAACTCTACTTCTTGCCCACAAAATCAAATTGACTAACTTAACTAAGTGAATTGGCCATGTAACTCCTACTAACTGCAACTCACGTCATCCTGCTGATGTAAAAATTTGAATTTCTCCATTTGACTAAGGCACAAGTCAAGTAACCCCTTTTATGTCTACAATTTAACAGGGTAAGCACCCAAGTACATGGAATTTGAGGTGACCACAACTTGTTTGGACTCTGAGCTTATCTAACAATTTATTGTGTAGGGTCTTGTCTTGTGCATTAAATAACAATTATTTCTATCAATTTTTTTCAAATTCTACTTGGGCTACAAAGAATATATATGCTAATTAGAGCTTGACAATGCTTAAATTGTGAATAGTCTAAAATAATTTTGTAAATTATTTTTGCTAACCCTTATATTTATATTTTGGTTTTCCTTTTGTATATACTAACCATTTGGTGTTTTTAGGTTCAATTTTATTTGCAAAACATCTGGGGTTTTTTTGGATTTGCAGGTTGATAAATTCATATATGAAGGCCTTATAACCCTAGAAATCTAGAATTTTGGGCCTAAAATTTACTGTATTTTGAGGGAAATATAGCCATTTGAAAAGGGTCACATGTGTTTCTCAAGGTTTTTGGCACTTCACAAATTTATTTACAAATTTTGTGACTGTAAAATCGAATGATATCACTTATTTCCATTTGGAGATCAATTAACAAAGTTGGGAGGCCAAAAAGTACTGATTGCAGACCCAATGTAGTTAGATGTAGGCCCTAACGGTCCTCCTTTCTTTGTTGCAAGGTTTCAATCCATTTTTCACCCGGCCGGAGTCGTAGAAGAGGCCATAAGCCCTAGATGCAGTCCATTACAAGTCTTAAAACCCTAGCGCGGTCCTATTTTTGGCATACAACCCTAATGCAAAGCATTGTTGACTCCATAACTTCATCATAATTGGATTTTGGCACCAACTTGTTTTATTTTCAGGCCTAGTAAGAAGTATTTCCAATTCACTTTAACTTTCAATTTCACATTTAAAATTGTGTATGCTATTGTTCTTCAAGTTACCCACGTGTGTACACAACTCTAGTGAATGCAAACTGCCTATATTCGGATAACTAATTTTTCATATGTTCCATCAAATGTTTATATTTGACCAGTGCATCATTATTTCATTATCGATTTATTAAGCATTAATCATGAGTAGTAAAGAGCACATATATCATCAAAAACAAGAAACATATGAACACCAAGATTTTAGGTGGATACACAATGTGGGAGAAAACCATCGCTGCTGTCATCTCTATCTTCTTCTTTTATTATAAAGAAAAATCCATAACATCTTGTACTGGCACAAAATATTACCAACATGCAGGCACCCACATGTAGGAGGTGTTGACGGGAAAAAATGTCCGGCCAACAACAGGGGATCTCCCTGGTATAAAGTCCCAATTAGACTCTAAACCGTTTGTGATAGGGACCCGTCTGGGGTGTGGGTCTGGCTACCGCTCAATATTCCTTTTCTTGGACACAAACGTGCCCTGGAAACTTATGAATACACAATTATTTTAACAATACAAGATGAATGATTGATGAGTTCTAGTGACATAAAACACTGTGAATAGCAAAGTGGATTAAAGTATGTAGCCAAAGGAGATGCTGTTAGCAGCATCTCATTAGGGTCATGATTGTAAATAAAGCTGTTCAAACCACACAAGAAATAGTTCTTTATGGTCAAACACCCTTCAATTCCTTAAGATTTTTCAGAGATAAAATCATGCTAATAACGAAGTTGCTAATAATTTCTTAATCAGATAAACTCATATCACTCATACATTAAGTGAGTTGAAGTGTACAGATGATATAAGAAGAAAGCACATATTAGTTAATCAGAAAATAGCATCCGACACATGAAACAAGAATATTCATAATGTTGGTACATGAGTTCTCATCAAATCCAATGGTGGAATCAAAACATTTGTTTGTATTCATTCTCCAAAATATGCATTCAATGCTATACAATTCTCTGTGCTCCTTTGGAGTCCCAAAAAATATCTTTCTACATTTCTCTAGAGGGAGTATTTATAGAAAAAGTTGACCCTTGGGTGTCCCTGACTTTTCGCCTTCTTGACTGTTGACATACTCTGCGACCCGAAGGGAATTTGCAACTTGCAACCTCGGATTTGAATGCAACCTACGACACCTCTTGTCTGTTGCGACCTACGACCCTAGGTCATGAGAGAAATTGGGTGATTTTGAGATCATGGACATCTACCTGTAGCTGTTCTTTGAGGTAATTTTGCCATGCTTGATAATATGCAGCCACTGGGGAGACCTGAGGAGTATCTTCTCTCAATCTGTGAAGGCACTCGAGAGCATTTGGGATCAAAGTCCCTCTCTTAATTATGAACTGATTAGATAGGGAGGCCAACTTGGTATAGATCTGGACCGGTGTCATGATGAATTGAACAAGGTTTTCTTATGATGACGGAAGGTCTTGAGAGGCGGCTGCTTGCCTTATGGGTTGTAGAAATGCTTGAATGTCTTGGGCGACTTCATCCCATGTTTTATCTTCGCCTAGTGCACCCAGAGAAGGAATGCGGTGTACTTCAGCCATTGAATCAATGCCGCTAATTAGATGTTCATATGCGGACATTACTTTCTCCAGGTCCTTGACAAGTTTCTCTTTGGATTGTACCTTTATCCGGATTTGAACTTTGTCGTTTTGGGTGCAAATCCAATCTTTTCTAGGAAAGGTGTCCTGAGCTTCCAGATACATGTTCCACCATTCTAGTATTCTATCCAAGGTAGTGGAAGCTTCCTTTAGCTGTGAGTTCCTCCTCTTGGTTTCTTCTTGTGCTTTTAGTAGTGGCGCGACTGTTTGTTTTATTGTAAACAATTATTCATATACTTGCTTCATGGTGGCTTCCAAAGTGACCATATCTCTTTGAATGGTAAGAGGCACTTCATTAGTAGGGGCATTATTAACCTGAAGCTGTTGGATTTCTTCTTCTAGAACCTTCTTTTCTTATTCTAACTGAGTTGTATTTTGTTTAGAGGCCTGTAGTCTATTCTGCAAAGACAAAATTTCGCTACTCATTCTGCTGATGTTTTCCTCTGTGGATGCTGCAAAAGCAGTACCAGCTGATGCAACCATAATTGGATTGGTCCTGGTATCCAAGACTATATCCTTTTCTGTTGTGGCCATGAGAGGTGCAACAAGGTTTCGTGCTAAGAATATTCCCTTCTCTTGCCTGATCTTCTGCGTGAACTGATCATAGGTAAGTCTTGTCAGATCGAGGAATTCATCGTCTTGATCCTCAGTGGCACCAAGTTCCGAGAGAGTAAAATGCACACTGGTCATAGGAGTTGTCTGGGGCATCTCAATGTGTGGCAGCTCTGTCTCTGTAGGAGGTGGCTTGCTACCTTCTGCTTCCTTGGAGGAATATTCCCTTGGCTTCTGACTTTCTTCCTCTCTTTTGCTCAACTTCTGCTTCATCTTGCTTTTCCTTTAGTCGGCACTCATCTTCTACTTTATCTTGCTTTTCCTTTAGCTGGCACTCAGTTTCTACTTTATCTTGATTTTTCTTTAGCTGGCACTCAGCTTCTACCTTTTCTTCCTCTTCTTTCCTCCTTTTTTCCTCTTCCTCTTTCCTGCGGGTTTCTTCCGCCTGCTTCTTCCTTTGTTCTTCCTTTAGTTGTTTCTTTCATTTATCCTCCTCTTCCTTCACGTTCTCCTCAGCTTCTTGTTGCGCTTTAGCCTCCTTTTCTCTTTACTGTTTAGAAGGGTTACCGCCTGTACCGGTCCTTTTCTTCTTGGCTGTGGAAGACGAGGCTCCTCCTAGCGTGTGGATTCTTTCCTCTAAAGTTTTATTATCTTGTTCCTCTTGATTGGTTGATTCTTCTGGCACAACCTCCCTGTCTTTGTTGTACCAGTTATTGATCTGATCTTTGGCTGGGCATTCTGTATGCTGGTAACTCCATTTAAATTTGGCCCATTTGCAATGGGCGGGGATGATTCTCTCAGGATCATACGTCTGGTGTGTCACGGGAGGTAAAAATAATCCCTTGATTTCCTCAGCTTCTACCTCTACTTCCCTGAAATATTTGGCTATGTAGGCACCGATAGTAAGCAGAAGAGTAGGCCATGGCTTCTTCTTGCCCTTGGTGAGAACCTTTGAAAAACTGCTCATCATCTGGTAACATACTTCTTGAAGGAGTAGTTTTTTGGTGACGAACTGGGGCAATGCGTGGGGTGCCTTAAGTGACCTAAAGACTATGATGAAATTTCTATCCATGACAGGAAACCAGTTGGCCACTCGGGTTATTGTCTCCATGGCTCGCTCGGACATGCACGGGGTATATTTGCCAAACATATTTCCGTAAAGTGCGGGGATGAAGTTGTGCGAGATCGACTCTATTTCTTGCTTATACTTGGAGTCCCAGAACACTTGCAACTCCTTGATGATTGGTTTTCCACACTTCGCATCCCAGTTGTGTGCCCATCCCTCCAAATGGCGCCTTGCGCATACTGCATATAACAGGTATGAAGCCATATAGAAATTAGATGCACATCCCTCGTCGGGTGCTTGTGCTGCATCAATGTTTGATATGAGGGCTTCCATGATTAGGTTGCCCCAATTGAAATGAGTACCAATTATAGTGACAACGTACATAAGGGGAATTCAAGTACCATTGAACATAGTGGCATCTGCTCGGCCATATATTCTGCACATCATGGCTGCCACCAGCTTGTAAGCTCTCCTCAGCCCCTCTGTCTTATATTCCTGATATTTCCTGTACTTGAACTTTTCGGTGTCCTCCCACCATCCTTTTAGGGTCTCTCCTATGGGTACTGCATGAGTGGCTGCCCATTTAGTGTTGAAAGTTTGTTCTCGAGTGGGGAGTGCATAGTATACTTCCGCATCCCCTCCCTTAGGTTGGTGAATGTTTTCCCTGCTTGATATCGAATGACCCACATTCTAGAGTCAACCTTTTGGAGGATCAATTCAATAATATCTGCGCATGGAAATATGGGTTGATGGGTGCCTGCATAGTGTAGTTTGTACCTTTTGACTTGAATGTACACTTGCCGGTCTAGAAGATCTAATGGGAAATCCAGCTTGATGAACCCCTGATATATTTGATACCAACTCACCTTGTCCCCCTTTCCGAGCACATAGGTGGTGTCTCTATATATGGGGGGTGGGGAAGGGGGCATGCCTTCTCCTGATATTTCTATTTATGGGCTCTTGTTCCTCTTCCAAATAGCTGGGAGTCCCATCTCGCTTGAGGCCAAAGAGATGGGCAGACACTAGAGCTTGGCTTCAATGTTCCCTGGCATGTTCATAAAACAATCCCACAATAAGACCAATAAAATTTACAGATGAATCATGCCACACATTATTTGAAGGGAGGCTTAGTCATGCAACTTGGCAACCTAGCGACCAGGTCACCGGTCGCTGGGTTGAGTCAGTTCGAAATTTCAAAGATCCGCGACTTGGCGACCAGGTCGCTGGGTCGCGTTGGCCAAGACTTTCAAGGAAGTGTGACTTGGCGACTTGGAGACATTGAGACAAGGTCTCTAGGTTGCTCCAATTTAAAAATATTAGTGAAGTGTGACTTAGCTACTTGGCGACCTTGCGACTAGGTTGCTGGGTTGGAGATCACGCTAGGGCTTTCTCACGGGTTACGCGACCGGAAATGGTTGAAATAACACACACAATGATCATAAGAGCTCATCTGGGCCTTAGAGGTTTTCCTTGGGTGAGTTAGGGAAGGTCCCTGGGGCAGATAGGCTTCAATAAGAATACAAGGAAATAAATGGGTGCATGTCATGAGGGAGGTGGGTAGGTTTGCAAAAGGGCTACCAGGGAGCTTGGTCGAGGGAAAAAAAGGGCTAAATAGGCTCGGGGCAAGAGCAGAATTGGAAACAATTAACTAGGAAGGAAAAAAAAGGAGGATTAGGCAACTTACCTGGGAATAACGCGCTCCAGCTGGCTTGTCTGAGGCATTACTCGATCCGTCACTTAGGTCAAATGTGACTTGTGCGACCCTTTTATTTATAAAGGGGTCACACGTGCGGATAATAAACGAAGGTCGCTAGGTCGCAAATTAGGTCAGGTAGATGAAAAGTGCGACCTTGCGACCTAGTGACCTGGGGGTCGCGAGGTCGCATGGTTACAATTCTTGGGTTTTGGACTTATCTACAACCTTGCGACTTCGCGACTTGAGGTCGCAAGGTCGCAAGGTTGCAACAAACATGATTTGATCGGCTCAGCGAATTAGCAACTTGGTTTTTTAAAAGAGTGGAACTGGGCTAAACTCTATCTCTTTGAAAGATTAGGGGCTCAAAAATTTAAAAGGGGAAAATTTTTGGAGGGTGTTGTAGCAGCTACAACAAATGGCGATTCGCTGGTAGGACCCAAGATCTATGCCGATGCTTCATCTCTGGGGGGGGCGGGGGCTTAGTCGACTGTTCCTTTCACCCCGTGGGTTCCACTACCTTCATCTTCGAACCTTACGTGATTGCTCCACCTATTTTCATGCCCTAAGGCATTGGTCCACTATGTTTACATACCTGGAGACCAGACGGAAAGGGTTGGAGTAACGTCAAGGATTTTCAGGATCTGGTATAGTTATTTCATCCTCATTGTGTTGCTTCGCTGCCAGCGAACCTGGTGGTCCTAGCGGAGTCACTGTCTAGGAGTCACAAACGTTTATCCATTGCCAGTGAGCCTGGTCAGTACCCTAGCGGAGTCGTCACATTGCCTATCTACGCAAGAAGCCTTTCTTAATCCTTTACCCTTTATTGATGTGCTAAATGCACTTATTTAAATGTGCTCAAGGCATTGATTTGACTGTGGCAAGTGTTTCCTAGGCGGATGAGGGATCCCGACTGATTTTGCTTGCAAGAGAGGTTGCTCCTGGTCTGTATGAGGACTCTTGGGTTTTCCCGAATATCCTTTCGTCACCTGAGTTTTGCTCTGTTCCCTTTCCGTCTAGTGACCGATTTCACCGAATTTTCTTTTACACAACAGCCCCTTGAGCCAACATACTAGGTAAGCTACCTACGCTTGGTTCCTGGGACTCGGTCGTGTTCTCCCCATTGGGTGTCTATCATAGGAAAGCTCGTGCCATTTCGCGTTTCTAGGGACGATTATTCACCAACATAGATATCAACACAACATGCCAATTGAGTAACTTCTACATTTCTCCTACAAATTGAGGCGATGAAGGGAAAATCTTACTAAGAGCCTGCTTGAAACAAGCGATTTATTGCAAACATGAAATAACGGAAAAAAAAATAAAAACAAACAAAACTATGGTATAGGGTGTGGTGACGGCCCCTTGGGGCTATCAAGTGAAATAGTGTTTAAGGTCGTGACCATTTACCGGGAGGACCTCAATCCTCCCCTCAAGGGTCTATAGCCTGTAAGTGTGGGAGCCGACCTTTTCTTTGATTTGGAAGGGACCTATCCAGAGGGCCTGGAACTTGGACTGTTTTCCTTTATCTTCTTGAGCTTTGTCCCATTTGAGGACAAGGTCGCCTACTTCGAAAACCTTGTTGCTGGCGAACTTCTTATCGAACCATCGTTTTATCCACCTCTAGTGGATGGCGAATTTTTCCCAGATTTTTAGCCTTTCCTCCTCTAGTTTCAACAATGTGTCTATTCAAGCCTGTAAGGCAGGGCAAGGAGTGCCATGATTTTCTTGAGATAATTGAAGGGCCAGGAGAGACAAGTTGGGAGGAAGGATAGCCTCTTTTCCGTACACAAGAAAGAATGGGGAGGTGCCCAAGGAGGGTTTGGGTGTGACCCGATCAGCCCAGAGGGCATTGTGGAGTGGGTTATGCCAATTTCGTTGTTAGGACAACAGAGTATTTTTGATAATCTAGATAAGGTTCTTGTTGGTTGACTCGACTAACCCGTTTCCTTGGGGGTAATAGTTGGCAGAGTGTTTTAGCACTATACCGTTTTCTAGAGCAAACTCATATAGTTGAAATGATGAAAAATAAGTTGCATTATAAAAAACAAGGGAGGTTGGAATGCCAAACATGGTCATGATGTGTTGAGTGACAAAAGCTATTACCTCTTGATCGTTGATTTTATGCAACGACATTGATTCAATGCACCTTGTGAAGTAGTCCGTAGATGTGAGGATGTACCTATGTTGCTTGGAGGAGTGTGGAAATATTTCCTTGACCAAATCAAGTCCTCACTACTGAAAAGGTTCTTCCACCGAGACAGAATGCAATGGGGCGGCTGGCCGTACTTCCTTACTTGCGAAATTTTCAAATTGTACGCATTTCCGAACATGAGCACGTTCATATTTGAAAAGAGTAGGCCAATAGAAACCAGCACGCATGATCTTGTGAGCGGTGGTGTCCCCTGCATAGTGCCCACCGTCCGGACCATTATGCAGTTCTGTTAAGACTCTCTGCACTTCATCATGTTCCGAACAACGTAGCAGAACCCTGTTGTGGTGCTTTCTGAACAACTTACCCTGAACTAGCTGATAGGATGCAACTTTCAATCTTATTGCACGTTTTTTCTAGGCGGTTAGAGTGGGGTCCATGATACCGCAACTCAGATATCGATGAAGATCGACATACCATGAGGTGATATTCTGCTAGGGTATATCATCAGTTTGATACATGTCGATTTCGTGGTCCCAACACCCTTCTTCGTTGCCTTGCTGGTTTGCAGCCTCAACGACCATTCGTCATAGCCCTTATCCCTTGATAGTATGTGTTGGCTTGAATTCCAATTCATACTCTTGAAAGCACGTCATCCAGTTTCCTCATCTCTCGCCTAGGTACTACTGGATGAAAAGTGAGTGAACCGCTGGGTGTGGTACAGACACTGTCATGTGATTCTTCAAGATATATGGCTTGAAGTGTTTGACCGCCTTGTACACTGCGTAGGCCTGCTTATCAATCTCTGGATAATTCATCTTGGTGCCCTACAAACCTACACTCATGAATGATATAGGCCGTTCATCATTACTGGCATATTTCTTAGTGAGGATGGCTGCAAGAGATGAGTCTGAGGCGAAGGTGTACAAGATAAAGCCCTTGCTGAAGTTCGGGCTCTGAAGGGCAGGAGCTTCGACGATGGTGTGTTTGATATTATCAAATGCTTATTTCTTAGGAGAATTCCATTTGAAGCTTGCGTTCTTGTTAATCATACCTTGTAGAGGTTTGACTATTTGGGCGAAGTCTGATATAAATTTTTGCACGAAGTTGATTTTCCCGAGGAAAGACTGCATGGATTTCTTGTTGCTTGGGGGAGGAATCTGGGTGATGAATTTCGCATGTTTTGGATCGACTACTATACCATCTGGGTTATGATGTGCCCTAACATATTTCCTTCGAAGATGGCGAAAACACTTTTCTTCGGATTGAGTGAAATCCTGTATTTTCAGTAGCTTTCAAAAATCTGCTTGAGGTGACGTAAATGGTCACTCCTATGCTTTGAAAATATGGTGACGTCATCAAGGTATACCACCACGGTCTGCCCCATTAGGCCCCGGAAAGCGATGTCCATGGCTCTTTGGAAGGTTTCCCCATCATTTATCAAGCCAAAGGACATGTGTCTGAATGCGAACGTTCCCCATTTAGTTCTGAATGTGGTTTTCAGCTGGTCGAGTTCAGCCGCGAGTACTTGGTTGTATCGTGAGAAACCATCCAATAACGAGAACATTTATGACCCTGATACAGCTTGCAGTATCTGCTCCAGGGGGGTACTGGGTATTTGTCTTTGTCCGAAGCTTTGTACAAATTTCGAAAGTCGACGCATAAGCGAATTTTGCCAGACTTCTTATGCACCGGAACCACATTTGACACCCAAGTTGAGTGTCAGACTTTGAAGATTATATGCACGTCCAAGATTTTCTTCAGTTCCTTTTAGATCATTGGCTCCAAAGTGGGGTGCACCTTCCTTAGTTTCTGCTGGAGTGGTTACACTCCTTCTTTCATGGGTATCACGTGTTGGATGATTCACGTATCATAGGTTCGCAACTCATCATATGTCCAGGCGAAAACATCTCGGTGCTTTTTGAATAACTCAGTGAAGGATTGCCTTTCTTGAGGGGTGCATTTAGTATCGAGGTTGACGAATTTAGGTTCCTTATCCGTTACGAGGTTTAGCTGTTGGTATGATAAAGTGGAACTCTGCACCTTCGTGTTAGGAGGTCTGCGAAAACGGTTCTGTAAATTGAATAGATTTTCAAGGGACACAATTCCCTTAGGTATGGGATTTCCTTTGCGGTCCTCTTGTTCCTTTTGCAAGGTTTGGTCATGATCTTCATCTTCTATAACTGCATCTCTGAACACGTTCATATTGAGCATGAAATCCAGTACCTGCTGATCATCATTAAAAATGCGCATATTAGTGACATTATCTGGTATGGATGGCTTGTAAATAATTTCAATAGAAAACCCATCTCTGAGTGGGGTGAACTTAGCAACAGCATTGGCGAGTGTATCAACAACTGCATTGTGCATTCTAAGTATAGATTTAATACCGAAAGCATCAAAAGCAAAAATTAAACACCATACCTCTTGCTAGTAACTTTTCAAATGCGGAGACAAGAAATGGATGGTGTTACGTACCTGGTTGGTGATAATATCAGAATCTCCAATTACCTTTAAACAACTGACTTTGAGATCTATGGCTTTCTTGAACCCGAGAATCAATGCTTCATACTCGGCTGTATTATTTGTGCACTGGAACTCTAGTCGACAAGAGATTATAAACTTGTTATTCTAAGGATCCAACAGGATACAGCCTGCGCCGGCCTCGTCATGGGTCTTGGAGCCGTCATAGTACAAGGTCCAAATTTCATCTTCTAATTTTACCAGGTTATCTGAGCACATGGGGGGCGTAATCGAGGTGGTGGCTCCTAGTGGGTATTTTTCCGAGGCACAGTGACCAAAAAATTTCTGATTGGACTTCTTAAGTGACCGGGGATTGGGGGGCTTGGTAGCACCCAAACACGGATTCCAGGAAACACATGCCAAGTCTTCCCGTGCGAAACTGACTAGTTCATTAGTTGCGTCCAGGTCTGTCACCGTGTGTTTCATGTAAGGTTCGCTTTCGACCTGGATTTTATTTTTGCTGCCTTTGTATGGGATCCATAGGTGGGAGCAGTCAGTGGCAAAGTATCCATGCAGCTTGCTAAACCAATCTCTGCTCAAAAGAAGACCATAGGCCTCGGGGATGTCCACAATCACTATGTCAATGCACTGATGCACCCTAGAGTTAGAGGATAAGTGGATGATGACATTATTCAATTCACCTACTGCAAGAACCTAAGATCTATTGAGTTGAATGATCCTGGCGTCAGTTTTCTCGGGGCAGATGTTTAGCTTCTTACATATAGACAAGGGCATAACATTTGTGGATGCACTAGAATTGACCAGGCAGTTGTGAACATTGAAGTTGAATATATCGAAAGATAGGAGAAAAGGGGATGTGGATCCCCTGGAATTTGTGTTAACGACATTCACGATAGATTGGGGGCTGGCAACACCTTAGGCAGACGCGGTACTTACGATTTTGGACGTTGATGGTTTGGCAAACGCTTTGAGGATAAGATCCCGCTGATTTGCAATACGAGCGAGTTCGTAGAGGGAGATGTTGGCCCGCGTTTTATTCATATCTTCGATAATGTTATACTCAGAATCTGGGTATGAGACAGGTTTAGTGAAGGTTTTCGGAGATCCTGATGATAATCTAGCCTTCTGGTTTGCTCGGGCATCGGTTGGGCTAGATTTTTCTGGAGTTGCAGTTTGGTTCTCTTTGTTGGGTGGAAAATTTTTCCGTAAGAAAGCTTTTCTTTTCTCCTTGAAAGACTGTTCTGGGACCGAGCCTTTGCTCCTTAAGCTGTAGTTTCGAGGGGTTTTGGATTTAGGGTCGTCAGCCAAGTTTATTTCCATTGTGGAAAGGGGGGTTTCCTCGTGGACCACCTTGAAGGCAAGGATAGCAGAACCTGCATCCTCATCTGGGGTAGATTCTTCCTCATTATCTGAAATAGCCTCCTCCTCTGAATCCCCAGGGGTTCGGTCTTCTAAAAGTTGATTCACCACAACGGTCATGCTATTGATCCACTGCGGGCAAGTTTTCTCTGAATGGGAGGCTTGATGGAAAGAACAAAAATTATCCTTGCCGATTTCTTCAACGTTGAGGCCAGCACTCTAGTTTGACAAAGGCCGGTTGATAGTGGGGTTATTCTTCCTGAAGAAAGTTTTCTGCATTTTGGCACCTGATGCAGAGTCAACGTTTCTCCTCTTCAAATCAGAGACTTCGTTTGTTAATAGCTTGAGAGACTTTGTGATACTTTCGAAGTCGAAAGGGTCTTTTTCTTTGTCTCCGGACTTATGAGTTGAGGATTGGGCTCTCTTCCTGGCCGGCTTTTAATCATCCCGACTGACATGGTCAATGGTTCCTATGGATAGCATGTCCTTTTCGACAGCAAGGGTGGTGATGTAATTTTCCGCTAGGGTAGCTCTAGCTTCGTGCTTTACGAACACGACAATATCCCGAGGGAGAGCCCGTGTGTAGTATTCAATGGTGATGGAATCATTTAGGGCCATATTCGGAGGGAATTTGTTCAATATTGTAGCGAAGCGTTGGTTGAAGTCTTTGAATTTCTCCTTCTTTTAGAATTTCAAGGTACTAAGTTCTGTGAGGAGCATAGAAGGAGTTTTGTCTTCCGAAAATTTTTGGAGGAAAGTACGGAGAAATTGCTCCCAGGAAGAAATGGAAGCAACAGGGAGAGACTGAAACCAAGTAGCAGCTTTATTTTCTAAATTATGAGGAAAGAGCCGACATGCTACATCGTCAGACTGCACCCTCATCATTTGTAAGGCCAGGTAAAAGTTACTTATGTGATCTTCGGCCAACGTACTTTTTTCGGGGTCGAACTTAGGGAGGTGCTTCTCAGGGTGTCGGGGCATGTCTTGGAGGGGAATGTGGAGAGCCAAGGGGGATTGTGCCATCCAAGCCAGTGGATGTACACGTCTGGCTTGCTGGTGGCGAGGTATGTAGACATGTCCCATTTCACTTTTCGATTCACTTCCCATGCCCGATACGGATGCTTCGCCCTCATGATGGGAGTGCATGTCTTGATTTACTCTAAGGTTTCCCATATTCCTAATATTTCTCCAGTTATAGAGGAAGGGAAATCTGTTTTGGTTTTGGTGGAGGCGAACAGTATGTTGGCCTTGCCCTCAACCTCTATCCCCCCTACCTCTATTTCCCCGGCCTCTGTCCCCCCTACCTCTATTTCCTCGGCCTCTCTCGGATTCTCCCCCAGGCGGGTTATTTGCTTAATTTTGGTCAGGTTGCGGGCCGGCATCATGTTGGGTTTCAGTAATGTCAGGGCTGCCTCCTTCAATCCCTTGAGGAATTTCGAGGGGGAGGGGGCTGCTAAATTACGCTCAACTGCATCTGCATAATATTCTATCATGAGACCTACCAACTGAGCTAGGTAATTGACCAGGGCTCCTTAGTGAGTATGGTTGGCTACAGGAGTTTGAGGGTTGACCAGGGAACCGGTGGCTGGGACGTTTTGCAAGCCTCTAATGAGCTCACGGGAAATTGGGCACAAGGCCCTCATCTGGTTTGAGGTGATATCATAGAAAGAGGGTTCTTCTTCTAGAGAATGTTCAGGGGGTGGAGGACCAGTGTTTTCGTACATGATATCCCCCTCCGGGATTTGCAACGGGATGTTACTTGTGTGATGGGAGCCTGCCATTCAGGCCCTCTTCTAGCGCCAAATCTATTGACGGGAAAAAATGTCCGACCAACAGCAGCGGATCTCCTCGGTATAAAGTCCCAATTAGACTCTAAACCGTTTGTGATAGGGATCCCGTCCGGGGTGTGGGTCTGGCTACCACTAAATATTCCTTTTCTCGGACACAAACAAGCCCTGAAAACTTATGAATACACAATTATTTGAACAATACAAGACAAATGATTGATGAGTTCTAGTGACATAAAACACTGTGAATAAAAAAGTGGATTAAAGCATGTAGCCAAAGGAGATGCTGTTAGCAGTATATCATTAGGGCCATGCTTGTAAATAAAGCTGTTCAAACCACACATGAAATAATTATTTATGGTTAAACACCCTTCTATTCCTTAAGAATTTTCAGAGATAAAATCATGCTAATAACAAAGTTGCTAATAATTTCTTAATCAGATAAACTCATATCATTCATACATTAAGTGAGCTGAAATGTACAGATGATATAAGAAGAAAACACAACTTAGTTAATCAGACAATAGCATCCGACACATGAAACAAGAATATTCATAATGTTGGTACACAAGTTCTCATCAAATCCAATAGTGGAATCAAAACATTTGTTTGTATTCATTCTCCAAAATATGCATTCAATGCTATACAATTCTCTGCGCTCCCTTGGAGTCCCAAAAAAGATCTTTTTACATTTCTCTGGAGGGAGTATTTATAGAAAAAAATTGACCCTTGGGTCTCCTTGACTTTTTTCCTTCCTGACTGTTGACATACTCTGCGACCCGAAGGGAATTTACGACTTGCGACCTCGGATTTGACTATGACCTGCGACTCCTCTTGTCTGTTGCGACTTGCGACCCCTGGTCATGAGAGCAATTGGGTGATTGTGAGATCAGGGACATCTACATGTAGCTGTTCTTTGAGGTAATTTCACCATGCTTGATAATCTACAGCCACTAGGGAGACCTGAGGAGTATCTTCTCTCAATCTGTGAAGGCACTCGAGAGCATTTGGGAGAAAAGTCCCTCTCTTGATCGTGATCTGATTAGATAGGGAGGCCAGCTTGGTATAGATCCAGACCGGTGTCACAATGAATTGAACAAGGTTTTCTTGTGATGCCGAAAGGTCTTGAGAGACGAATGCTTGCCTTATGGGCTGTAGAAATTCTTGAATGTCTTGGGCGACTTCATCCCATGTTTTCTCTTCGCCTAGTGCACCTAGAGAAGGAATGCGGTGTACTTTAGCCCTTGAATCAATGCCGCTAATAAGATGTTCATATGTGGACATTACTTTCTCTAGGTCCTTGACAAGTTTCTCTTTGGATTATACCTTTATTTGGATTTAAACTTTGTCATTTTGGGTGCAAATCCAATCTTTTCTAGGCAAGGTGTCTAAAGCCCGCGGATACATTTTCGACCATTCTAGTATTCTGTCCAAGGTAGTGGAAGCTTCCTTTAGCTGTGAGTTCCTCCTCTTGGTTTTTGCTTATGCTTTTAGTAGTGGCACGACTGTTTGTTTTATTGTAAACAGTTCTTCATATAATTGCTTCATGGTGGATTCCAAAGTGACCAGCTCTCTTTGAACGGTAAGAGGCACTTCATTAGTAGGGGAATTCTTAACCTTAAGCTGTTGGATTTCTTCTTCTAGCACCTTCTTTTCTTGTTTCGACCGAGCTATCTTTTGTTCATAGGCCTATAGTCTATTCTGCAGGGACAAAATTTCTCTACTCATTCTGCTGACGTTTTCCTTTGTGGCTGCTGCAAAAGTGGTACCAGCTGATGCAATCATAATTGGATTGGTCTTGGTATCCAAGACTATATCGTTTTTTGTTGTGGCCGTAAGAGGTGCAACAGGGTTTTGTGCTAAGCATCTTCTCTTCTCTTGCATGATCTTGTGCGTGAAATGATCATAGGTTAGTCTTGTCAGATCGAGGACTTCATCGTCTTGATCCTCAGAGGCACCAAGTTCCAAGAGAGTAAAATGCACACTGGTCGCAAGAGTTGTCTGGGGCATCTCGATGTGTGTAAGCTCTGTCTATTTCTCTATCTCTGTAGGAGGTGGCTTGCTACCTTCTGCTTCCTTGGAGGAATCTTCCCATGACTTCCAACTTTCTTCCTCCCTCCTCTTTTGCTCAGCTTCTGCTTCATCCTGATTTTCCTTTAGCTGGCACTAAAATTCTGCTTTATCTTGCTTTTCCTTTAGCTGGCGCTCAGTTTCTAATTTATCTTGCTTTTCCTTTAGCTGGCGCTCCGCTTCTTCCTTTTCTTCCTCTTCTTTCCTCCTTTGTTCCTCTTCCTCTTTCCTGCAGGTTTCTTCTGGTTGCTTCTTCCTTTGTTCTTCCTTTAGTTGTTTCTTTCATTTATCCTCCTCTTCCTTCACCTTCTCCTTGGCTTCTTGTTACGCTTTAGCCTCCTTTTCTCTTTTCTATTTAGAAGGGTTACTGCCTGTACTGGTCCTTTGCTTCTTGGCTGTGGAAGATGAGGCTCCTCCTAGCGTGTGGATTATTTCCTCCAAAGTTTGATTATCTTGTTCCTCTTGATCGGTTGATTCTTCTGGCGCAACCTCCCTGTCTTTGTTGTACCAGCTCTTGATCCGATCTTCGGCTGGGAATTATGTGTGCTGGTAACTCCATTTAAATTTGGCCCATTTGCAATGGGCGGGGATGATTCTCTCAGGATCATAAATACGATGTGTCACAAGAGGTAAAAAGAATCCCTTGATTTCCTCAGCCTCTGCCTCTACTTCCCTAAAATATTTGGCTGTGTAGGCGCCAATATTAAGCGGAAGAGTAGGCCATAGCTTCTTCTTTCCCTTGGTGAGAACCTTTGAAAAACCGCCCGTCATCTGGTAACATACTTCTTGAAGGAGTAGTTTGTTGGTGACGAACTAGGGCAGTGCGTGGGGTGCCTTAAGAGACCCGAAGAATCAGATGAAAGTGATATCCATGACAAGAAACCAGTTGGCCACTCGGGTTATTGTCTCCATGGATCGCCCGGACATGCACAGGGTATCTTTGCCAAAAAATTTTCCATAAAGTGCGGGGATGAAGTTGTGTGAGATTGACTCTATTTCCTGCTTATACTTGAAGTCCTAGAACACTTGCAACTCCTTATGGATTGGTTTTCCACGCTCCGCATCCCAGTTGTGCGCCCATCCCTCGAAATAACACCTTGAGCATACCTCATCTAACATGTATGAAGCCATATAGAACTTAGATGCACATCCCTCGTCAGGTGCTTGTGCTGCATCAATGTTTGATCTGAGGGCTTCCATGATTAGGTTGCCCCAATTGAAACGAGTACCAAATGTAGTGACAACGTACATAAGGGGAATCCAGGTACCATTGAACATAGTGGCATCTGCTCGCCATATAGTTTGCACATCATGGCTGCCACTAGCTTGTAAGCTCTCCTCAACCCCTTTGTCTTATATTCCCGATATTTCCTATACTTGAAATTTTTGGGGTCTTCCCACCATCCTTTAAGGGTATCTGCTACGGGTACTACTTGAGTGGCTTCCCAGTTAGTGTTGAGAGTCTGTTCTCGAGTGGGGAGTACATAGTATACTTTCGCATCCCCTCCCTTCAGGTTGGCGAATTTTTTCCCTGCTTGATCTCGAGTGACCCACATTATAGAGTTGACATTTTGGAGGATCCATTCAATAATATCTGCACACGGAAATATGGGCGGATGGGTGCCTACATAGTGTAGTTTGGACCTTTTGACCTGAATGTACACTTTCCGGTCTGGAAGATCTTCTAGGAAATCCGGCTTGATGAACCCCTGATATATTTGATACCAACTCATCTTGTCCCCCTTTCCGAGCACATAGGTGGTGTCTCTATATATGGGGGGTGGGGAAGGGGGCATGATTTCTTCTGAGATTTCTATTTTCGGGCTCTTGTTCCTCTTCCGAAGAGCTGGGGGTCCCATCTCACTTGAGGCCGAAGAGATGGACACACACTGGAGCTCAACTTCAATGTTCTTTGGCATGTCCATAAAAAAATCCCACAATAAGGTGGACATCATAATTATAACTATGTCAAGACCAATAAAATTTATAGATGACTTATACCACACATTCTCTGAAGGAAGGCTTAGTCATGCGACTTGGCAACCTAGCAACTAGGTTGCTGGGTCGCTGGGTCACTGGGTCGAGTCAGTTCGAAATTTCAAAGATCCGCGACTTGGAAACCTGGGGACCAGGTCGTTGGGTCGCTGGGTCACGTTGGCCGATATTTTCAAGTAAGTGTGACCCAGTGACTTGGAAACCTTGTGAGAAGGTCGCTGGGTCACTGGGTCTCTCCAGTTTAAAAATCTTAATGAAGTGCGACTTGGCGACCTTGCGACTAGGTCGCTGGGTCGCGGGGTCGAGGATCACGCTAGGGCTTTCTCACGGGTTACGCGACCAGAAACGGTTGAAATAACACACAAAATGATTATAAGAGCTCATTTGGGCCTTATAATTTTTCCTTGGGTGAGTTTGGGAAGGTCTTTGGGGCAGATAATGGGGCAGATAGGCTTCAGCAAGAATACAAGGAAATAAATGGGTGCATGTCATGAGGGAGGTGGGTAGGTTTGAAAAAGAGCTGCTGGGGAGCTTGATCGAGGGAAAAACAGGGCTAAATAGGCTAGGGGCAAGAGCAGGATTGGCAAGAATTAACCAGGAAGGAAAAACAGTAGGATTAGGCAACTTACCCAAGAAAAACGCGCTCCAGTTGGCTTGTTAGAGGTGTTACTCGAACCGTCGCATAGGTCAAATGCGACCTGCGCGACCCTTTTATTTATAAAGGGGTCACACATATGGATAATAAAATAGGGTCGCAGGGTCACAAATTAAGTCAAGTTGATGAAAAGTGCGACCTTGCGACCTAGCGACTTAGGGGTCGTGAGGTCGCATGGTCGCAATTTTTGGGTTTTAGACTTATCTGCGACCTTGCGAATTCGAAACTTGAGGTTGCAAGGTTGCAAGGTCGCAAAAAACATGATTTGATCGCCTCAGCGACTTAGCGACTCGATTTTTTGAAAGAGTGGACTTGGGCTAATCTCTATCTCTTTGAAAGATTAGGGGCTCAAAAATTTAAAAGGGGAAAATTTTTGGAGGGTGTTGTGGCGGCTACAATAGGAGGATATAACCTCCATTTGTTCTCCATCACCCACTAGAAGGGAGCTACAACCCATTGATCTTGTTTATCGACTCCTACTGGAGGGGAGAACCTAACCCGTGAACAAATTTACTAGTTACCACTAGAAGGAAGCTCTGACTCCCTTAGTGAAGGCTCCAACCCTCAACATCTCTTGTGGATCATGTTTCATAATATTTTAGATTGGATCCAACTATCTTAAACAAACATCAAAACCTGTAGGCAACTTTTCATCAAATTTTCACACTGGAACCACGCCCAATGTTATGCTCAATACCAATTAACCACTCTAAAACCAAATACTAAATCAAATCATTCAATAATTGAACAATCTAAGAATTATAGAATATTGAATCACCATAACTGGATCATACCAATGCACAACCACTCATCAATATACCAAGCCATAAATAAATCCATTGAGTAACCAATCATGAATAAATATAATATCCGCTCTGTCATCAACACAATTAGTGCAAAAACTGAACGTATTTACTTCAAAATGCATACAGGACTACTCTAAAGAAAACCTACGTATATATTCACTTCCTCTGAATACAACCCGCGTACAGATCTCATATTAATGAACATTGGACCATTAACTAAGTGAATCACTATAACAATGAACCAACCACTGAATCAAGTATTGAACCAATCACTAATCGTACCCAATCACACTTTGTATAAAATCCATATATATTCAACTAATCTTGAAATATCCTAAAACAAAATAATTTAATATTTTCTACAAATTCCGGAAACCAATTACGATCGCATAATCACATTAATAAGAAAGAGAAATAATTTCAATAGCGCAACACAAATATTTATATGCGGAAAGCCTCAGCTAAAAACCCCACTATATGTATATTTCATTAAATCAAGAATATGAAACAATACAATGCTTCTCTCAGGATTGAGATTTCTTTGCACTATCTCTGATTGTCTCACACTAATCCCAACAAGTTTGGCCCAATACTTAACCAATTTATTGCCTCTAGGTTGCTCAACCTTGCTTATGCATTCATGAGGGAATTGAGCCCCTATTATTAAGGGACTTCCAAATAATTGATTGCGCAATACATCCAAGGAATCCTGTTGACCTGATGCATGACCTGTACAATTTTCTATTTACACAACTAACAATATAATTCCATTTAACTCCAATCTCAACTGGGTCTTCCTTAGAACTAACATGAAAAACTATTTATATCAAATTATCCATTATCTGATTGATTACTGCATGTGAATTAAATTAGATTTAATGCACTGGACCTCTCACTAGCTCATCCATCACTTAGAACTAGTTAAACTAATTGTACTCAAATAATTAAGTTAAACAATTACAACTCAAAATAAACTGCAACTGGACCCACTAAAAATTAGAGTGAACTCTACATGCCTCTAATTTTACCCCTAACTCAAATTTACTGAGATAACTAAGTATTCCCAACTTATTTAACTCGTACAAGCTATCATGTGATGTGGAATTATAATTTCCTTTCAATTTAGCTAAGGGAAAATTAAATTAGAAGCCTATTCTTGTTGCCAATCTCAACATTCCCTCTCAATAAGAAAGTGATTTTCTGCTACCTCGATCCTGCCTCTGTGGAACTTGAATTTGCTTCTTGACAGTGCCTTCATCAAGATATCTGCATCCTGCTCCTCCATGGGAATGTACTCTAATAACATAATCCTCCTATGTACACAATGTCTGAGATGGTGATACCAAATATCAATATGCTTGGACCTGTCATGAAAAACTAGATTAATCGAGAGTTTGATGCAACTATGGTTATCGCAATAAATCGCCATCGGACACACCTATAAGCCAAACAAACCAACAAGTATCTTCCTCATCCATATGGCCTCACATGCTTCCTGAATAGCCACCATGTACTATACCTCTGCTCAGCAAAGTGCAATTGATCTCTACTTCTTGCTGTACCAGGAAACTGTTGTTGACCAAATGTTGAAGATTCCCCTTGATGTTCTCTTCCTGTCGGATGACTCCCTACTCAATCTGCATCTATGAAGCCTTGAAGCTTCACTCCCTTTGTCTGCTTGTACCATAGGCCAAACTCTATAGTGCCTATGAGGTATCTCAACACATGCTTTCCTTCCTTCCAAAATATCTTGGTAGGCTTAACCATAGCTTGAATAAGCTGGTTAACTGCATAGCATATGTTTGGTCGTGTGTTCACCAAAAATATGAGTGAACCCATAAGTTTCATGTAGATGGTAGCATCTACTACTTTTCCTGAAGTAGCATACTCCTTCCTCCAGTTTCCTGCTAGAGGAGTCTCCATGGGTTTGCTGCCCTCCATGTGGAACTTCTTCAGAATCTCGTCGGCATACTTTCCCTGAGATTCAAACAAATCCCTGTCTCTTTTCCAAATTTCCAATCCCAGGAAATAGTGAAAGAGCCCCATGTCCTTCATCTCAAATTCTCTTGCAAGATCCTCTTTGCAAGAATTGATGAGCTGCTCATAACCTGTCAGTATCAGATCGTCTACATAAACTACAATCATCAAAATTTTACCTTCTACCATAAGATGGTAAAGGTTCGCATCTGCTTCACTATTGGTGAATCCCAACCTGGTGAAGCAGTTGTGATCCAGGTGTACCAAACACGAGGTGCTTGTTTCAGTCCATACAACACTCTCTTGAGTCCGCACACATGCGACTCTTTTTCGAAGGTCTCAAAACCTTCCGGCTTCTCAATGTACATGTCTTTCTCTATCACTCCGTTGAGGAAGGCTATCTTTACAACAATCTAATATATCTGCCATCCCATCTGTGCTGAAAATGAAAGGATGGATATGATTGATGATTACCTTGCGACTGGTGAAAAATTCTCATCGTAGTCAATCCCCTCAACCTGAGAGAAACCTCTGGCCAAAAATTTGGCCTTATGTTTCTCTAGACTCCCATCTCCTACCTGCTTCACCTTGTAGATCCACCTGGATCATACAATTGATATCCCCTTTGGTCTTGGGACAACTTCCCATGAACTGTTTATGATAATGGAGTCATACTCCTTGACCATGGCATCAACCCAAATTGGTTTCGACACTTATTTCTCGAAAGAGGATGGTTCTATCTCTACACTATCAATCATAAGAGCCATGTAGCTAGTGTACCGCTATGGGGACCTTCTCTACCTACACTATGATGTGGGTGCTCCCACATTCTCTCTAGCATTAAGCACCGACTTGTCAGCCTCTCTGGTGCGATTCCTTTCAATTTTGGATGTCTCTACATGAATGGGTGCTTCAACTCTCTGTTCCTCTGCTTGTGGTTGCTCCACATATAGAGGTTCTTATTTTGAAGAAAATATATCGTCAACTACATGCAACTTAAGCTCCCTCTCAAGGGAAATTCTCATGGCCTTTTCTTCATCGAATTTTACATCTCTTCTAACCATTGTCATCCTATGTTCTAGAAAGTACACCCGATAATTGTGAGGTGTATCGGTGTACCCCAAAAATATTCCCAACTCAGTTGTTGGCTCTAGCTTATTCCTAGCATCTTTGGTTACATGGAAATAAACTGATGAACAATTTTTTTTTAAATGTGCCACATCTGTTCTTACCTTAAACAGATTCCTCTAGTGTACTCATCCCATGTATCCGATGAGGACTTATGTTTTGCACAAATATTTTTGTATTACATGCTTCAGGCCACAGATGCAATGGTAGGCCTTGATCATGCAACATCATTCATGCTGCTCCCATAATAGTTCTCTTCTTCCTTTCTACAACCCCATTTTTCTATGGGTTATGACGTGTTATAATTTCCCATCGAATTCCTTCTGAAGCACAAAATTTCTTGAATTTTTTCGAGACATATTATCCACCATTGTCGCTTATGAGATCCTTCACCTTCTTCCCTATATATTTCTCGACAAGTGCTTTGAACTCACAAAAATTTGAGAACGTTTGATATTTCTTCTGCATGAAGAATATCCAACACTTGCATGAAAAATCATCTACAAAAGTCACATAATACCGGTGTTTTTTTGTGGAGGCTATCGATAACGGTCCACACACATCAGAGTGAACTCTTTCAAATATCGCCTTTGCTCAATTTTCCTTGTCATGAAAGGTCACTTTGGTGTATCCCCAGTGTACATTCTTTGCATGTGTCTCGCTACTCAAGTACACCCTTGGGAAGTCCTATATAAATCTACTGCATGATCTTCAAAGAGCCATGGTGTATATGGCCCAAACTTCTGTGCCATAACTCATCGATGTCTCGTCTCTGCACCTTCCATGCTTTTGTGCTCAAGGCAACATAGTCTTATACATCCAATTTGTAGAGGTTATTTAATCGAACCCAATATTCTTCACTTGTACTGTGGCTTTATGACAAAGGAACACATTTCCTTTGATAAATATCACATCATAGCTACAGTCTTCCAACATAGAAACCAAAACCAAATTCTTCTTTAAACCAAGAACATACATGACATATTTTAATGTGAGAGGAGTATTAGAATCCATCTGAAAGGTAACTGTACCTATGCCAGTAGCATTATACCTCCCATATTCTCCCATCTCAATGTGCATATGGAGATCGGTCTCCTCCATGTTGTTGAATAATTCTTTGTTGCTGGTCATATGGAATGGAGCTACACTATCTAAGTACCACACAAAACCCATCACCGATGAAACCATGGATGTGGTGAGGGTGAAATCCAACTTGAAATGTGAAGAAAATTCTTCACCTTCCTCTCCTCCTATGGGTTTCTTGCCGGTCTTCTTGCATGGAAACTTTGTAGCATAATGTCCAAGCTCATGAGAGTGAAAACATTTTATCTTTGACAAGTCTCTCTTCTTGCCTGCCTGACTGGAATATGATTTGGAATGGGATGCCTTCCCTTTCTCTTTCTTCACCTTTCCATCCAAGGCACAGTTCTTCTCATCATCATTCTTTGATGAGGATCCATCTCTGGTGTTCCTTCAAATCTCTTCTTGTACCAAGTTAGACCATAATCGCTCCCACTCTGGTAATTTATCCCTCCCATTCACCGAATCCTAGTAGCTTTTATAGCTCTTGGGAAGGCCTAGAAGTTCCAGGCTCATGAAATTATCCTAAAAAATTGTCACACAAAAAATTCCAAGTGCATTTGGACATTGAATGAACCTCGTCAAGTATTTTGGTATCATGTCACCCTTCTCCATCTTGATATTTCTGAGATTGTCCTTTAGTGCTAGTTTCCTCTGGTCATTGTTATTCTGAAAAAAATCTGTTAAGGCCTTCCACAGGGCATATGGAGTTTTCTTTCCATGAAGGTTCGAGACAATATGATCTCAGACTCCTTCTAACAGAATCCTTCTCGCCTTTGCTACGCTCTTCTTCCATGCATCAATATTTTGAGCATCTGCTGTTGCGGGCCTGGGAATATCTTTGTCTATGAATTCCTTCAGTTTGTTGTTCTCTAACACTACTTCCATCTTGTCATTCCAAGATATGTAATTCAAACTACCCTCAAGGGAATATTCGAGTCTTAATCCACAGAAATACATCATGATATACTACTGGTCCCGAAGAATAAATTTGCAAATTCGATTAATCAGTTAAAAAAAAACTCGTATTCTTCTCTTCTATAGTGATTCCTGTTCTAATACCATGTAGAAAATCCACATAGATTCAACTGATCTTGTTATATGCTAAAACAAAATACTTGAATCTATTCTACAAATTGCGGAAACCAATTACAATCACATAATCACATGAACAAGAAAGAGAAAGAATTTCAATCACACAATACAAAGATATACCTGAGGAAAGCCTCAACTAAAAACCCCCCTATATTATATTACATTAAGTCAAGAATATGAAACAATACAATGCTTCTCTCAGGCTTGAGAGCTATCTGCACTATCTCTAAATGTCTCACACTGATCCCAACAAGCTTGGTCCAATACTTAACCAATTCCTTGACTCTAGGTTGCTGAGCCTTGCTTACACAGGGCCTGGGGGAATTGAGCCCCTATTAATTAGGAAATTCACAATAATTGTTTGCACAATACTTGCAAGGTATCATGCTAACATCATGCATGAACTGTACAACTTTATAATTATACAAGTAATATTATACTTCCCTTTAACTCCAATGTCAACTGGGTCTTCCTTAGAACTAACATGTAACAAATATTTATAGAGAATTGTCAATTATATGATTGATCACTGCATGTGAATTAAATCAGATTTAATTAATTGGACCTCTCACTAGCTCATCCATCAGTTAGAACTAGTTAAACTGATTTTAACTCAAATAATTAATTTAAACAATTACAACTAAAAATAAATTGCAACTCGACCCCCTAAAACTTAAAGTGAACTACACATGCCTCCAATTTGACCCCGAACTCGAATTGGCTGACCTAACTTAGTTAACTCATATAATTTCCTTGTAATTTAATTAAGGGAAAATTAAATTAGAAGCCTCCTATTGTTGCCAATTTCAACACACTTCTTTCACATTCTAACTGATCAATATACCAATCCATAACCAAACATATCAAGACTTTGTTGACAGACAACAAAAAATAATACAAACTTCAAAAATTTAATCAACATCCAAACATATGTAAACAACCTATATCAAATAGCAATATAAAGGAAAATTATCTCAGAATATATACACAATTAGTGTGAAGCATGTCTGCACATGTACACGACTATCTAGAAGAAAACATCCATACATATCTTAAATAACTGAATCAACTTCTTCGAAGCAAATGATAACTCATGGAAAAACCAGATCTTGCACACATACTGCCAATCATCACATATTATTGCATAATCATATCATACCATCACTATAATCACAAATCTAATATTGTTAGCTACACAAACATAAATATATTAAGCAAGTGTATTCATTATTCTTCACTTCTCTTTCATATCTATGCTCTATGCTCCCATGATTACATAAATCACTCAAGAAATTGCGTTTACATATTGACCCAATTTGACACTAATTACCCAAAATAATGGGGTTACATACATGAAATGACTTGATCCTAATAGTCCATACATGGCTAGATTTTACAATGATTACAACATGGGTCTTTTCATGACCTTTACATCAAGAGACATATATGACATTTATAACCCTAAACAAGAATCTTGACAATGAAGTAGCAAGACCATGCTATTCATCAAGAATCACCATGTACCATATAGGAATATGCACCATAATCATGTAATAAAAACAACATAATTGGCATAATGAAAACAACATGAATATCCTCATCATCAAATAATACAATGTAGCATCAGTCTCTCCATTATCAACATGTAACCAAATATGCAATGCTTCCAAGCATCACCAAGAAATTGTAGGAGAAGCATAAGACTATGTAATAAAGTTTTTACATCAACTCATCCCTTGAAATCATGTCATCAAGGTCAACACACTCTCTCCATATATAGGAAGATTCATAATCCATAAGCAACAATATCGATCTCTTGAACCATAACACCATAGGTAGCATATAGATGCATCAATAACATATGTGGAAAATGATAGTAGCCTGAGTGTTGCTAAACCCACATTCTCACCATAATGCATATAAGCATGCATGCCCAAAAATAATTCTTTTAAATGGGTCAAACGCTAATTGCGGAAGCTTTTCAAATTCAATCTTCTTTATGAAGATTATTCCACTTTTAATGCATGGTTACAAAACCCAAAAAATACAACTTCATACATAGAAGCTGTCTCCTTTCATTCAAATGTGATTATAAACCACAAACAAACCCTTTTATCAAAGGTTCTTGTCCTTACATTTATTTCCAAGCGAAATACCTTATCTAAGCCCTTTACTCTAATATGATTCTTGTCTTCGTATCAAATATTATTTATTGGATCACAACATAATCAACATGCTCTTTAATATAATTTATATTATTCAAAGTCCAACATATATTTATACCTTGCCCACAAGGTTTTCACATATATTTAAGATTTTCACTCCTATGGTTTAAACCCATTAACCCATATAAATATTGGCTATGGTTTCACAAATTCATTTTCCATTCAAGATTCGACAAAGTTAAAAATTTATGTTCTAAAGTTATTAACTCACCATTTTCCATCGATGACACATCTCAATGTTTCATTTGCATATAAAATATGCACCACAGCTCCACCATGCGTACTTTTGCCACCATCGAACGGTTGACACCTACCTGCATTTTAACATAATGATCTAACAACCATCGCGTAACTAAATTGCACACTTTTTAAAGTTTCAAACCTTTTGTTAATCCTTACGCATCTTCTGTTGCAAATGCCATTGGATCTCCGATGATCAAAATTGAACGGCCATCGCATTCAAATTGTTTCCGATATTTTTCAAACAAAAATCACGTGACTAAACAGGTTTTTAATTACCACTACTGCAACGTGTCATATGCTAGGCGTTATCGCATTCCTTCATGAAATTACCACTTACCATTCAGAAACTGCGCGAACCCACTTGTGGTTTTTGGAAACCATCTTTCCTACTCACTGTTCCTTTACTTTCTCTGCGTCTTCACTTAAGATTCTACTAACTCGATTTTCCGCATAAGGTCAGGTTCCATACCATTCGACCCATGGCTTTAATCCAACGTTTACGCAGGTTCTGTCTTAATTACTCCACTGAGCCATTCCACCTTCGACAGGTTCCGAATGTATAATCGCACCATGTTTAAACACAGTTCTGATCCGATATGGAAATCGAAATGCAATGTATCATTGCATAAACGAAGGCCCTTTCCTCCGTTTCTCTTCAATGGGACCCTCTTCACGGCTTCATTGACCAAAACGCCTTCTCGTTTAATTCTAATTCCGCTGTGCCATCAAAGTTTCATTTCATTGATTTATAACTCCTTTCATTGTTTGCTTCCTGTACAGTACCATCCGGCAAACAAAGATCTATTCTCTGTTGTAGTTTAAAATGGTGATTGCAATTAATCTCCATTACGGTAATAATTCAACCAGAACACCGTCCATCAAACCAAACTCATTGTGATTCTTTTAAACCTTAATTTCTCGCCTTCCATTCAATTGGGCTGAATGTCAAATTACAAAGTCATGCCGAATTATGAATTAAAAATTCATAATCCCACCTACGTCATCGATCCTTGCAGTGATCGATGACTGCAATTTCCTCTAAACCCTCAGAAATATATGTAAACCTTATCCATTCAGCTCAATCACAATATTAAGCTTGTCTTGACAATTTCATCAATATGTCAACGATGTATAGAATCACCATTCAAACCATATTATAGAGTTCATTCAAACATCTACTCATAACTCGAGTATTCCACACACAGAATTAAATCAATCCATGCACGCATAATTCATAATCAAATTATTTCATATATACAAATGGAATCAAATTACACAGTTTTCTCTGGCCTGATCTTCAATCAATGGCCCTTTCTACAATTGCCCGTAGGCTTACAAACAAAACTCTACTTCTACCCTGTCTCTACTACCTCCTTTTCCTTTGAGGCTTATTATTTTTATACAAAATAATCCGAACAAATTTAGTTTCAGATCCTCAATCATCTCAACAAAATCCTTAAAATCTTCAAAGTCCTAGAATCTATATTTTATCCCTAAAATCCTCATTAAATCATGGAATTGTTTCTAACTTAAGATTTACAATAAATCTTTAAATCCTTATGAATCTCAACTATCCTATTTCCCTCATGTTCTCCAATCATTTAGGAACATTTAAAAAATCCTTTCAATAATTAAAATCACTCAAAATATTAATAGTTACATAAAAATAAATATTCTTTTAAAAACTCAAGACCCCCTATGTCTATTAATTTACAAAGGATTTTCTTGAACCTAAAGCCCCTGCATCAAAAACCAAGAGTACCTCTAGCATCACGAGCCATTACGTAGAATATAACTAACCGCAAACACCATCAACCAACATCTTTAGAGAACATACATATTTTACTTATAAAGTGTAACAAGTAGGATTAGGGCACCATTAATAACTTCACCAAATGAAACTCAAGCAACATATGGGCATCTCCCATAACTTCACCACATGCAATCCAGGCATCCATGAAATAGAGACAAAAACATGTATTTTCAATAGTGAGTAATGAAATAAGATTAATGACAACACTAATAACCATGTACTCATCATAGGTAACACCATACTCAAAATTCCATAATGCTAAAAATGAATTATTAGAAGTATAGAATATGCTTCCCCTGAACCCATGCCAATCAAATCTGATCATATCCTTCTTGCCAACAAGAAATGCATCATATAAACAACAATAATTGGATAATATTTTGCAACAATTCATAACCTCATCATGAACCAACATCATTCCTAAGCAGCATATGGGCATCATTAACAGTCTGCGATGAATTAGTATCAAAACCAAGATGCCAATAATGGACTGGTGAAACATATGAGAAGCTCCCCCTAAATTCGCGCCACTTCTTTTTCATCATGAAGAGGCATATACGACTATCTAGATCAAATACCACATATACACGCGATTGAATTTCATAAGAACTGTGTACATAATATAAAATGCTGATTTTTATAGACAAACCTCCCTTTGAACATGTCATTTTTGTTCCTGTTCACATTATTCATCAATGCAACATCAATATAAATTCATATGAAATCATGATCTAAGTACACATGCATAGCTCCCCCTAAGATCATACACCATTTATCCTGTGGAAATAATAGTCATCATCTGTTCTTCATGAGCTTATGTACCTCAAATTCAATTCTGTAGTCACTGTTAGAAATATAATTTTAAGAACAATGGACCACAATAGGGACAATCTTCCCTACATCTATGATTGATGTTCCTTCTTCCTCCAAATCTGCTTGCAATTTATAATAATGTGCTTGAACTTGTGAAACTTATCCCATTTGTTGCTTCCAATCCAGATTCTTGAATTGCAATCAGTAAACTTATGCCCAAATGAGTTACAAGAAAAATAGTATCCATGAAACCATCCTTTATGCCTAGGGACTGCTCTTGACTTTCATCAGGGATATTTCCTTTCATATGTGTGACTTGATTCAGTTTTATTTTGAAAATCCTTATGCTGGTTCTTGTCATTAATTTTTGAATATGAAGCCATGTGGTTGTATCCAATGTCTGTCTTGATTAGAGGAGAGTGTTGTTCATTGATAATCTTCTCTAGTGATTTGGATGCCTTTACCCATTTTTTTGTCTTCTCATAATATTTCTTTAGAGTCACACTTTTTTATTATATTTTTTCACAATGCCTTTCCTTTTCTTGAAGTTGTTTTGCTAAGAATTCTGTTCTTCTAGTGGCTGCTACTAATCGAGTCTTTAGCAAGTTCATTTCCTTGACAATACTATTTTCTTTGTTTCTAGTTCTTGGTTTGCATTCCTGAGTCTATCAATCTTATTTAATGTTTTCACTAAATAATATTCTATACAACTATTTGATTCACTAGTTGATTGATCTTTAATAACCATAAATATTTGGTAGCAACTGTTAGAATCTGAATTTGAATCTTCCTGATCATTAGATGTGATTTGAATATCTTCATTAGAATACAAGTTTTCTTGGCAAAAAACTTATTCCTGGCATTTTTCTTGTCAACATCCTTTCCATTTTACTTCTTATCATGATTTTATTTATATGGTCATTTGGATGCATAATGACCTAATCTTCCACAAGAAAAACATTTAAAGGGAAGCTTACCTTTAAATTTACTAGTTCCCACTTGCAACTTTCTCATGAAATTCACTTCTTCCTCATCTGAAAGGTAGATTGTATCTTTAGGCTTTTCTTTTTCTTTCCCTTTGTATGTGTTTTTGAATGCTGATTCTCTAACACCTGATGTATCCCCATTTTTCATCTCCAAATATGTCAAGATCCCATGGAGTTGTTCAATGGTGATATTCTTTAAATCCTGCATTTCTTCAATGCCAGAGACTTTGGAATCGAACTTTCGGGTTTGTGATCTCAAGATATTTTCAACAACAACATTTTCCTTTATTTAGTCACCAAGACTTTTCATTGCGTTAACAATTTTTTCTACTCTAAGGAAAAGGATTGCAATGATTTCGTCATCGTGCATTCTAAGAGACTCATACTGAATTCTAAATGTTTGAAGTTTAGCACTTTTTACCTTAGTGTCACCTTCATAGCTTTGATAAAATTTGATCCCATATTTTCTTTGCGATTCTCAACTGCATGTATTTCACAAACTCAGATTCGACAAAACCTCCTAAGATAGCATTTAATGCATTTACATTGTTCTCATATTGCTTCTTTCTTGCATTATCTGTGGGAATGGAGGTTGGGTATTGATATCCACTTTCAAAATTTTCCCATACATCAGATCCTAGTGCCTGCAAATATGATCTCATTTTGACTTTCCAAAACATAGAGTTACTTCCATTAAACAAAGGTGGCTTTGCTGAAAATACTCCTTCCATCTTCCTTCTCCATTTACATCTCCCTTTAGATCTCCCTTTAAGAGATCAATCTTCTTCTGAGGAACCTGCAATGATACCAATTGTTAGGAAAAATACTGATTGGGGGGGGGGGCGGTGAATCAATATTTTCAATTCACTTTAACTTTCAATTTCACATTCATAATTTTGTACAATGTTAGCACTCCACTAGTTCTCCGAAGGCTGAGAAGGAGACCAACAAAGGTAACCACATACCACTTTGACCTAGTAGTTAGCCCTACTAGGCTGAGAGGGCTCTCTCAATGATATCACAACCAATTTGACTTGATCATGAAAGATATTAGGCTAGGTATGTAGATTAGGGTTTGATTTTGATTTTTGAGGTTTGTGATGGATGGTGAATTAGGTCTAGGGAAAACTAGGTTAGGGCTCTGAAAATCAGATTTTCAAATATGTAATGGGGAAAGGTAGGCACACACTTTAGCACTTTAAAGGTATCTTGGTGAATATGGCATATTTACAAGGTTTCAAAATGAGTATGAACATCATGAATTCGTTTATATCAGAAGAAAATGAACATAAATGTGAAAGCTTCTCCAAAACAGAGCGTTGAATCAATGAATTATTCTTATCAAACTTAGAAATAAATCACATAAGAAATGGAAATGAAGATGGAAGGTGAAATACATTCAAACATATGATAAAAAGATAATAAACACTGCTAAAGCACATACCACATGAATTCCACCACAATAGCTGCAAATTCTGTCAATTGGTTCTTGCCAAATCACAAAATACACTAGTGTTCCAAGCTAAATTCCACATCATCCAACATTTGAAACTGATTACAATGGGCCTAATATAGCCACTGAGGTCGAAATCCTCCCTTGGAGGTCGAATTTTTCAGCAATAAAGTCAAATACATGCATCTATATGAAGTTTGCTACACACTACGGAGGTTACACAACAAATTGCTCCTTTGTCTAACCATTAAGAGACATCCTCAAAGAAATAAATGGAGGATAAGACACCTATTCAACTCCATTTTTAAAATTTACATTTAAATTTTGACTTTTGCATTCATCCACATTTACCTTTTGACTTTTACAAAAGTCAAACTAGGAATTGTCAAAAATTACACAGTGAACATTTATTTAAAATCTCGGAAAATTGCAAAAAGCGCAGCGCCCTATTGGAGACCATTCTTAGGAACCTTCCTGAAGTCAAAATTGAAATCTAAGAGAATGGTAAACTAGCCATGTCTGTCTAGTTTCTAGAACATCTTTAATTTTTAAAAATTATCCATGGGAAGTCCTTAAAAAACTCATTCTCCCAAGACTGGTCAAAAAGCGTAGCGTGGCCTCAAAAAACAAGGCAGAAAGGTGCTTTTTAGGTGGTTTTTGACCATTTTATCCCTGTAAAAGTTGACGAATTGGGCTGCCAGGTGTCCAAAGTTGATGTAGGGATCATAATATATCCAACCATGTAGAGTATGTGCCATTTGGAGCTCTCCAGAAAAAGCATAGTGTGGCCCACACTACGCTTTTTGCAAGGTGACTGTGCCAAAAAATTGCCAACTTTCTGGGTTTTCTGGAACAACAGGACCCAAATATGGAGAGATATCTCACTAACCATGAATTTTTTTTTAAAACTGAGATATTTTTTTGGTATTTTTCATGTTGGGAACGTACACGTCCTCTAGTTTCCCAATATTCTTATCTGATTGTCCACAATATTCTCTTAAAAAATGTGACTTAAATAGGACACTGCACAGTCAGAAAAATAGGCTGTGAAGATCTGAATGTATCTCTCATTATTTAATACCTGTGTAAAATATGAATTTGGTTATTGTAATTTGATATGTGAGGAACAAAAAAATTCTCCAGTTTCCCAAGATTCATCTTTGTTTGGCCAAAATATGGTTTGCAAAAATATGACTAAACATGACATTTCTGGAAAATGTGCCTTCAAATATTTTTCCAAATTTCCCAAATTTTCTCCAAATTTCATCAAAATTGCTCCAGAATTGCTTCATGGAGACTTGAGATGGTATGCTATGCTATCATGGATGCATCAATAATCAAATCCAACTTATCCTTCTCTTTCTTCTTGATTAGGGTTTGTAGTTTTGAATCTTTAGGTCTTGGTTCTTGAACCATTTCTCACCTTGATTAGGTATCCATGTGGCTGCTGCTATGATGTCAGTTGAGATAGTAAAGGTTACCCCTGCAATAGTGAATTGACCTTTCTTGAGGCCGGCGACAAACAATCTGGTCAATTCACGATGATATTGCACTTTTTTGACTAAATCACAAAATTCAAAACACCCAACATGATGAAAATACTTGACTGCAAGTGGTGATTACAATAGCTCCTAAGTATTCGATGGTTCATATATTGACACTTTCCCACCCTTTTTATAAGTTTTCTTCTCCTTCTCCATAGTATACAAGGATAGCAAACACAAGGGGAAAAATTGGGGAAGGGAAAAAAGGAATGGGATAATGGGGTTAGGAAGAAGGGATGAATGTGGGAAAAATTTAGGAGGTGAGTAGGGTTGTTAGGACCTTAGGTAAGTGGAGGGAGGTGAAAAGGATTAGGTAATAGGGCTAGGGAATTTTTACACAGGCCTATACTATTGGCTGCCCAAAAATGTAGCTAGTAGGGATAGGGTTTGGGGATAGGTTTTAGGGAATGAAAGTTTGAGAGGGGATTTAGGGTTTTAGGGGTGTATTTAGGTGTGTAGGAAGTTAGGGTATGGAAGGAGAGGTAGTGTAGGGTTTTAAAATTAGAAAAATACAGTCTTCAAGAAAAGCATAGCGTAGGAAGAAATTAACAAGTTTTCCACCATAGGAATGAAGAAACTGAGTGAAAGAGGGTGTGGAGTGCTTCAAATTACTTGTTTTACCCTTGTGAAAGCTTGTGTTGGGCTTGGATACCTTATGCAAATCTTTAGAATTATTTTAAGACAAAGTGTAGCACCTTTGCAAAAAGCACATCGCCAAAAGGAAAAGCGCAACACTAGAAGGAAAAGCGTAGCGTGAGATTGATGACCACGTTTGGAGGCTTTCATGAACTCTAAATTGAGCTCATGATATCTCATTGGAAATATCTCTATGGCTTCTACACAATGGACCCCTCAAGCATTGAAAATGGTCAAGTATAGCCCCTCAAAAATAAATTCTCCCAAGACTGGTAAAAAAAACGCAGCATGGCTGAGGAAAAGCATAGGGTGAGATTGCAGACCACTTTTGGTGGCCTTATTGAACTCCAAATTAAGCTCATGATAGCTCATTGGAAATATATTTTTGTCTAGTTATCATTTGAATCATCAAGTAGGTCATTGGGACACTCTATGATAGAGAAAATTAATTTTCCCAAGAGTACTCTAGAAGTCTAACAACTCTCTCGTAGCAACTATATTTTGGGAATTTCTCCCAAATCATGACCTTTTGTAATCTGAATTTTTTGAATTTTCTTTGGATCATTGAATGACAAATTTTGAATTTTTGGACACTTATTACATATAGAAACATTAAAATTACATTTAAAAATCAAAATTCACTGAAGAAATTTGTTTTATTACCACTCTTCCAATTTGCCAGATTTTATGCATGAAATGACAGTTTTGGTGATCTTGAAACCCCAATGACCTAATGGAGACACTGAAATGAATGAGGTCATGGTGGTGATGACTAAAATGATGATGAAAATATCTAAATTATGATACACTCAGCTGAGTGATGATAAGGACCGACATGTGAAAACTTTGGAAGGAGTGGAAAATAGTCCTAGACCTAATACCCAATGACCAAATTTTTTCTTGAAGACCTAATGAAATGAGAAAAATTTGACTATGAAACCCTAACATGACATGATAAGAGCCTTTTTGATCACCGGTGACAGGATGTACAAACTGACACTAACATTGGCTCTGGCCGGGGATGTCAGCTCCTTGGAGGTGTCAAGAACACCGTAGACCAAGTAGCCTTACCATTGGGCATGGAGTCAAAAACAAAATACGAGACTCGATATTGAAAACTGACTGAAAAACTGAACTGTGAACTACTGCAAACTTTACTGGAAGATACTATTTAAAACAAATGTTGAGAATTTAGGTTATTTATCACACCTACTCTAACTGATCCATACATCACCTGATCAAGTGAAATGAAATAAGAAATGCAACCATGTAAGCATTTTCTCTACTAGTTGAATTCTCTGCAAGTGCTTTCTCATAAGCAATAAGGGAAAACTACTGAAAGGCAACTCCCATGAAAACTTGTCAACAGATTAAATCTTAATGAAATTTCAAAGCATGAGCCCACCAGTTGACCTCAAGAATGCTACAAAAGGATCTTCATAGGAATAAAAATTAATTTCCAGCCCATCTAATACATTAATGCTCTGCTCTAGGTAGTCTTTATACCTTGATTGTAAAATTTTCCCAATATCCATGCTTTCTAGATCAGTGAAAATATGAGAAATATTTTGTAACCCGTTGTGGATCATTTTTGATGAAACAACATGATATTGTATAAAATATTCATGTTCCACACTTTCCAAGTGTCCAATGAACATGTGCTTCCGATCCATAAATACAAGAGAACTCACCTTCCTTAATGACTACAGTAAGTTGAAAAAAGGATCCTGAAACTCGTGAATGACTAATTTATCCTGATGTTCAACAACAAAAAATGAATCCTCTTCATTAATCTCCTGATATGACTACACATATTTGTATGAGCTTTGTAATGAGACTCTTGCTGAATAATACAATGAAGCCGACTATCGGATCAAAGTTTTATAATCTCTGCTTTGAAGCTCATAACCAACTAATGGAGAAGGACTTTGATTACAAATATCATCCAAAAAATCGACTATTGGATCATGGAGAACTTGAGAAGACTGTTGAAAATTACCATACATTGGTTCCAATGAGATTAGATGATTTCTATAGGCTTATGATTCTTTATTTCAGAGATATTATGAAAATTTCTCCTAAAAAACTAAAATGAGTCAAAACTTAACGGTAAAAAATCATCCTATATCAATTCATAATATGTTTCAGGCTCTAAGATTTCATATGTGATTTGAAACTCAATATAACTTAGTGGCTGTGATTCTGGAGCGAAAGAAGCTTACATATCACAAGTGACCTCCTCAACTAGTTGATGAGAAGGATTCTCATTTATACTACTGACAACTCACTTATCTGCATGCTTATAGTTTTCTCTTATTTTCGAAAATTAGGAGAAACACAAGGGTAAGGAGTATTGATCAAGAATTTCATTGTGTTATTCATGCTCAATATCCAAACTGAAAGACTGTTGATTTCTAATCTTGTGAAAGTTTTCTCTTAGAAATTGAAATGAAGTGAAATTCAAAGGCAAAGAGCTTTCACTTACTTTGAATTTTTCTGCATTCTCTTCATCACTGTCATGATTGATATGTATAGGCTGAGTGCTATATTTGAGCAGTTGTAATTGAACTTCTCCCTCCTAAAAACATGTCGATGATTGCTTTGAAGAGTCAACCTCAATTTTGACAACATAGTCATCATCATACTGATCCTACTTGGGTAAATCATCAATATAAGTAATGTCATCAAACATACACATTAGATCAGCAGATTGATTCTCATCGATTTGATATACAAATCCATTTTCATGATTGTCCATAAATGAATACAAAAAACAACAATTTTTGATCTATGGTAACTAGGATTAGCAGAAAAATGTTTAGGGCCAACAACCTCTTCTTCTGCAATAAGTGGGACATAGTGTTGTAAAACATAAAATTCATCTCTCATGGTGATATTTTGCATTAATTTTTTCATGGTACTTACCAAAATGTCGAGGTTTACTTATGAAGATGTCAGGTACTCCTTTTCTACGTTCTCCCTTTCTTCTGCCTTCAAATTTAACCTTTTGACTAGCAAATTAGCGTCCACATCTATTGCATTGTCATGTATTTCTTCAATCATTCTAGCATTCCTTTCTCTCAAATGAAATTCCATTTCCAGATGAAAGGCATCCGGATAGTGTAAGATAGCTAAAACAGGAGGCGATTTTATATTAGCAGGGACTGAATGGTATACTTGATTAAACCTAGCTGAAAAGTGTTGCACTGTTTCTCCTGCCCATCTTTTCAAATGATTATATTCTTCTAAAATCAGAAAATGATTCCTCTTAATCACCCATTTATCAAGGAAGAATTTCACACACTGATGGAAATAAAAAATTCTTGAAACTGGCAAGTTTTTGAATCATTCTTGGCTTCGCTTTGCAAATATAGAGCAAAGATACTGATACTAACATCATCTTCATCAACCTCAAAATGATCAAGAAAATTTCCAAAACCCTGAATGTGTTTATCAACAATGATGTCACCATATTCTCCGCCAAACCTAGGAAGATATTTGTAATAGTTTTAAGGGAAATCATGGAGTATAGGAGGTAATATGAGTGGCTTTTATATATCTTGAATTTTACAAGGGATAGGAGTATGTACAGAAGATGTAAGATTAGTTTTGATCACTTCAGGTTCATCAAGCGAAAGATGATCATCATAAGATTCAGAAGAAGGATCTTGATCGAGAGCAAAGGCATAAGGAGAATTTGAATCCACAATTTTCAGAGGGAAGGAATCAAATACATATCTGGGATCTTTTCTCAAATACAATATACTTTGAAACAACTCTTTGATATTCTCGGGAAAAGAGAAAAAATAATTCAGGAAAAATAACACGATGTCTTGAATGAAAGTCCAAGTTGAATACCTAATCTTCCCATGTTATCTTTTCATGTTTTTGTTGGCAAGGTTCATCCTCTAGTGGAGTCTTAGATTTGATTTTGAAATGAATATGGAGTCGCCAGGTGAATGATTTCAGCCTTTATGTGTTCGATCATTGTTGACCATCAACAATCAGATCTGATACTTGTCGTTCTTTCCCAGGGAAGATCTGTCAACTTATTCCCCGACAACAACGCCAAGATGTTAGTACTCCATCAGTTCTCCAAAGGCTGAGAAGGAGACTAACAAAGGTAACCACATACCACTTTGACCTAGTAGCTATCCCTACTAGGCTGAGAGGGCTCTCTCAATGATATAAAAACAAAATTTGTTTGGATCATGAAAGATATTAGGCTAGGTATGCAGATGAGGGTTTGAGTTTTATTTTAGAGGTTTGTGCTGGATAGTGAATTAGGTCTAGGGAAAACTAGGCCAGGGCTCTGAAAATCAAATTTGCAGAGATGTAATGGGGAAAGGTAGGCACAAAATTTAGCAATTTAAAGGTATCTTGGTGAATATGGTAGATTGATAGGGTTTCAAATTGAGCATGAACATCATGAATTCGTTTATATCAGAATAAAATGAGCATAAATATGAAATCTTCTCCAAAACAGAGCGTTGAATCAAAGAATTCTACTTATCAAAATTAGAAATCAATCACATAAGACATGGAAATGAAGATGAAAGGTACAATAAATTCAAAAATATGATAACAGAAGAATAAACACTGATAAAGCACAAACCACATGAATCCCACCACAATAGCTACAAATTCTGTCAATTAGTTCCTGTCAATCACAAAATACACTAGTGTTCCAAGCTAAATTCCACATCATCCAACATTTGAAACATATTAAAATGGGCCTCATATAGCCAATGAGGTGAAAATACTCCCTTGGAGGTCAAATTTTCCATCAATAAAGTCAAATACATGCATCTATCTGAAGTCTGCTACACATTAGGGAGGTTACACAACAAATTCCTCCTTTGTCTAATCATTAAGAGACATATCCTCAAAGAAATAAATGGAGGATAAGACACCTATTCAAATCAATTTTTACCTTTTACATTTAAATTTTGACTTCTACATTCATCCACATTCACCTTTTTACTTTTACAAAAGTCAAACTAGGAATTGTGAAAAATTACACAGAGAAAATTTAATTAAAATCTCAGAAAATTGCAAAAAGTGCAGTGCCCTATTGGAGGCCATTTTTAGGAACTTTCCTGAAGTGAAAATTGAAATATGAGAGAATTTAAACTAGCCCCATCTGTCTAGTTTCCAGAACATATTTAATTTTTTTAAATGACCCATGGGAAGGCCTTCAAAAGCTCATTCTCCCAAGACTGGTCAAAAGCGTAGCGTGGCCTCAAAAAACAAGGCAGAAAGGTGTTTTTTAGGTGTTTTTTGACCATTTTATCCCTGTCAAAGCTGATGAATTGGGTTGCCAGGTGTCCAAATTTAATGTAGGGATCATAATATATCCAACCATGTAGATTATGTCCCATTTTTAGCTCTCTAGAAAAAGCGTAGCGTGGCCCACACTACACTTTTTGCAAGCTGACTGTGCCAAAAAATTGCCAAATTTATGGGTTTTCTAGAACAATAGGCCTCAAATATGGAGCGATATCTCACTAACCATGAATTTTTTTGCAAAATTGAGAGAGGGTTTTTGTATTTGGAATGTTGTGAACATACACCTCATCCATTTTCCCAATATGCTTTTCTTATTTTCCACAATATTCTCTACAAAAAGGTGACTTAAATAGGACATTGCTCAGTGAGAAAAATAGGCTATGAATATGTGAATGGATGTCTCATTATGTAATACCTGTGTAAAATATGAAGTAGGTTATTGTACTTTGATATATTTGGAACAAAATCCTTCTCCAGTTTCCTAGAATTCATCTTTTTTGGCCAAAATATGTTCTTCAAAAAGATGTTTAAACAGGACATTTCAGGGAAATGTGCCTTTGAAGATTTTTTCAAATTTCCCAAATTTTCTCCAAATTTCCTAAAAATTGCTCCATACTTGCTTCATGGAGACCTGATATGGTATGCTATGCTATCATGGATGCATCAATAATCAAATCCAACTGATCCTTCTCTGTCTGCTTGATTAGGGTTTGTAGTTTTGAATCTTTAGGTCTTGGTTCTTGAACCATTTATCACCTTGATTAGGTATCCCTGTGGATTCTGCTATGATGTCAGTTGAGATGGTAAAGGTTACCCCTGCAATAGTGACTTGACCGTTCTTGAGGTTGGTGACAAAAAATCTGGTCAATTCAGGATGATATTGCACTTTTTGGACCAACTCACAAAATTCAAAACACCCAACAAGCTGAAAACACTTGAATTCAAGTGGTGATGACAACAACTCCCGAGTATCTGATGGTTCATATCTTGAAACTTTACTACCCTTGTTCTAAGTTTTCTTCTCCTCCTCCATAGTAGAATATGATAGAAAACCCTAGGGGAAAAATAGGGGAAGGGAAAAAAGGAATGGAATAATGGGGTTAGGAAGTAGGGATGAATGTCGAAAAAATTTAGGAGGTGAGGAGGGCTGTTAGGGAACTTAGGGAAGTGGAGGGAGGTGAAAAGGATAAAAATAGGGCTAGGGAATTTTTACATAGGCCTATACTCTTGGCTGCCAAAAAATGCAATGAGTAGGGATAGGATTTGGGGATAGGTTTTAGGGAATGAAATTTTGAGAGGGGATTTAGGGTTTTAGGGATGTATTTAGGTGTGTAGGAAGTTAGGGTATGGAAGAAGAGGGAGTGTAGGGTTTTCAAATTAGAAAAACATATTCTTCAAGAAAAGCGTAGCGTAGGAAGAAATTGTAAAGTTTTCCACCATAGGAATGAAGACCTTGAGTGAAAGAGGGCATGCAGTGCTTCAACTTACTTGTTTTACCCTTGTGAAAGCTTGTGTCAAGCTTGGAGAACTTCTTCAACTCTTTATAAGCCTCTTAGGAAAAAGTGTATCACCTTTGCAAAAAGCGTAGCACCAGAAGGAAAAGCGCAACGTGTGAAGGAAAAGCGTAGCGCTAGAAGGAAAAGTGCAGCATGAGATTGCAGACCACTTTTGGAGGCCTTCCTGAACTCCAAATTGAATTCATGATAGCTCATTGGAAATATATATCTGTCTGCTACACAATGGAACCCTCAAGCACTGAAAATTATCAGATACAACCCCTCAAAAATCAATTCTCCCAAGACTGGTAACAACAATGCAGCATGGCTCAGGAAAAGCGCAGAGTGAGATTGCAGACCACTTTTGGAGGCCTTATTGAACTCCAAATTGAACTCATGATAGCTCATTGGAAATATATTTATGTCTAGTTATCATTTTACTCATCAAGAAGTTCATTTGGAAACTATAATAGTGAATATGCATTTTCCCAAGAGTACTCCAGAAGTATAACAAATCTCCTCTAGCAACTATATTTTGGGCTTTTCTCCCAAATCATAACCTTTTGTGATCTGAATTTTTTGACTTTTATTTGCAACATTGAACTGAATATTTGGAATTTTAGGACACTAATTACATATATAAACATTAAAATTACATTTAAAAATAAAAATTCACTGAAGAAATTTGTTCCATTACCACTCTTCCAATTTGCTAGATTTTATGCATGAAATGATAGTTTTGGTGACCTTGAAACCTTAATGAACTTATAGAGACACTGAACTGAATGAGATCTTGGTGGTGATAACTAAAATTATGATGAAAATATCTTAATGATATGGACCAAAATGTGAAAAGTTTGGAAGGAGTGGAAAACAGTCCTAGACCTAATTCCCAATGACCATATTTTTGCTTGAAGACCTAATGAAATGAAAAACATTTGACTATGAGACCCTAAAAGGACATGATAAGAGAATTTTTGATTACTGGTGACAGGTTGTACAGACTGGCACTAACATACACTGTTGTTCTTCATGTAACCCGAATGTGTACGTGACTCTAGTGAATGAAAATTGCATATATTCGGATAAATAATTTTTCATATGTTCCATCAGATGCTTATCTTCTACCAGTGCATCATTATTTCATTATCCATTTATTAAGAAATAATCACATTGAGCATTAAATAGCATATAGATCATCAAAACACAAGAAACATATGAACACCAAGATTTTAGGTGGAAACCCAGTGTGGGAGAAAACCACTGCTGCTGTCGTCTCTATCTTCTTATTTTATTATAAAGAAAAAATTCATTACATCTTGTACTAGCGCATACTCTTACTAGTATGAAGAAACCCACCTGTAGGAGGTTGCAACCTCCACTCATTCTCCACCACCCATTGGAATGGAGCTACACCCCCCTAATATCGTTTATCGGCTCCTACTGGAAGGGATCACATACCCCTGAAAAATTTACCAGCTACCACTAGAAGGAAGATATGACTCCCTTCCCGAAGGCTCCAACCATAAAAACTTATTGTGGACCACATTTCGTAATATTTCATACTGGATACACCTATCTCAAACAAACATCAAAACCTGTAGGAAACCTTTCATCAAATTTCCACACTAGACCCACACTCAACATTATGCTCAATACCAATTAACCACTCTTAAACCAAATACTGAATCAAATCATCCAATCACTGAACAATACAAGAAGCATATAATACTAAATCAATACTGAATCACCAAAACCAAATCATACCAATGCATAACCACTCATTAATATACCAATCCATAAATCAATCCACTGACCAACCAATCTTGAATAAAGATAATAACCACTGTATCATCAAAACAATTAGTGCAAAACCTCATTATATTTACTTCATAATGTATACGTGATCGTTTTGAATAAAACATACATATATACGTGATTCCTCTGAATACAACCTGCGTACAGATCTTAGTTTATTGAACACTATACCATTAACTAACTGAATCACTGTAACACTGAACCAAACACTGAATCAAGTATCGAACCAATCATTGATCATACACTGTCACACTTTTGCAACATTATAATTGATCAATATACCAATCCACAACCAAACGTATCAAGTCTTTGTTGACGTACAACAACAAATAATACAAACTTCATAAATTTAATTGACATCCAAACATATGTAAACAACACAGATCAAACAACAATATAAATGAAAATTATCTTAGAACATATACACGACTACTATGAATCATATCTGCGTATGTATGTGACTATTCAGAAGTAAACCTGCGTACATATCTTAAATTACCGAATCAACTTATTTGTTGCAAATCATAACTCCTGACAAAATCATATCTTTGAGTACATACTGTCAATCGTCACATATTACTGCATAATCAGATCATACCATAACTATAACCACAATTCTAACACTGTTATCTACAAAAACATAAATATATTAATCAAGTATATTCATTAGTTTCATTTCAATTTCATATCTAGAAAATATGATCCATCTCCTTTCTCACAAACGCACACCTATTCCAGATCAAATCACACATGAACAAACTATTTACTTGCACATTTAACACCTTGATCTCCATCTTCGTATATAGATTTTTCCTTAGCCAATACCATCGGAAAATTCTTTGGAAAAGCTAATGGTATTCATTGATGGGGTAAAATAAACAATACCACCAAACTTACTATGGAAAATTACCATGGTAATGACCCCTCATATCCAAATTTCCATATTTTGGTTTATGTACGCGACTTTTGTTCACATGACCTACATATGTATGAAACCCTTCTTCATAGGAATCACATATGCTTTTAAAAATTCACATTTGTCATCCTTATGTAACTGAACTACCATTTTATTTCCATATCCTTTGTAACATTTGTAGCAATATTACTGATATCTACATTAGTTCCATAACCATCATATTATAAGCAAGTTGACATCAAGCACATATTTTTCAAGCAAGTTTCCATCAAGGATAACACATTAGCCACAATGCCAACATAGCATTCACTGTTGGGAGAAATTATTTTGTTATACCAAGGCTTAACATCAAATTTGTATCATTTTTAGACCCCTTCTATTGCTCAAGAGAAATCCACAAATTTTTTAGGGCCTATTATTCTTACAAAATTGTCAAGGGCTAACATTGTTGTTGCAGGACCAACACTTATCATTACAGGTAAAATTTTTATCAAGGGGTTGATCACTCGTTTCTTAGGTTTGAGCATTTGGATCTTTCTTTGAAGGCTATCTGCAAGGCCTAGATCCTTGAATTGGCTTGGGCATAAGGTATTTTTGAGTTCTATTTTGTACTGCATCAAATACAGGGTTGCACAATGTTATTTCAGGATTTTCATTTGAACTTTTGAGATGTTACATCACTGGTTATGAATAGTATGTTTTCACTTGTTGCTTAAATTTGATATATCAGACTTTGGAGGAATAACGTTGGGACTAGGGGCCTTGTTACCCTTGACCGTTAGCCATTACAGACCTTGCAATTAACTCAGATTTGAAGAAAAAAAAGGTTTGATAATAAGAGGCCTAAAATCAATAAATATCGGTCACACATTAACACACAATGTTTAAAACTATGCGTGACTGATTTAGATTAACTGTGAGCGATTTACGGGTTATATTTCTTGACAGTAGGATTTTCTAAAGTCTAGTGCAAGTTATTGATCACTAGAGTATACTATCTCTTGTCTTGTGTTGTTTGAATAGTAATATGTGTTTGTTTGTAGGCCTAACAAATCTAGTTTAGGGATAATATATTGGTGATTGCAGGTTAAATATTTTACAATAGTCCTTGAGGTTTAATTTTCTTCTCTATTCTTAGCTGTCTTGTTAAAGATCTAAAACCAAGCTAAAAAATGAATTAATACACTTAAAATCTAAAAAAAATAAGCCTAAGAACTATAAAGAGCATCACTCATTGATTAAAATGTTTGATCATTATGGTTTTATTTCTCTTACAAGTTATTTTGGACTGATTTAGTAGTGAGTGTGGGCTAATCTAAAGTAGCATCAGTGTTCACTCAAAGTCTGGTATATTTTGAAGTAATTATCATGTTCTTGCAGCATTGGATAAGTTGATTATATTGGTACTCTTCTTGTCTTAAGGATAACCCTTTTTCCCTTCCTTACTAACTACATTTTGCATAGTAATATCCCTCTTATGTCCTTGTTTTGTTAGAATTTGTTACATCTTGTTAGCATTCTCATTGTGCTTAAGAAACATTAAAGTCTCTGTTGCTCCTAATTGCTAAAGTATAAGAAAACTATTCTAATTCATTCACTAATAAACTCTAACAAACATATTGGATAATTGATATTTCTAATCTTGTTTCATTGAGATTAAGTGTTCTCTAAAGTGCTTCATTCATTTGATATTGTCATCTTGTAGTCTTGTGTTAAAGGTAACATTGTGAGCATCTTGATTTCAAGTGATTTAATATTTTCATATTGGAGAATTTCACATCTTTGTAATCTCATTGAAGAAAATCCAATTTAATTGCATATTCATTCTAAGTTAGAAGTGCATATCTTAAATATACCTCCAAGCATAAGCTTGGTTGCAAGAGAGATAGGACCACCTTCTTCACACAATTTAAGAAGTCTAGACCCTCATTCGTAGTTAGCACAGTGACCATGTAGTTCTCTTGTGGGCACTCCCTTGTAGGAACAACGACACTTGGGTGGTTAGAACCCCACAGGAGGTATCGTTAATGAGGCCTTAGCCTCCTTCCTTTTGGATTCTCTCTACAACTTGCGTTCGAGACTAGCTTCAAAATGATTGAATTAAATGATTCACATAGGCTGGGCATCTAATTAAAATTAACCAAGGTATTGTATTACACAATAGATTTAGGTCCAACACTTCATTTATGATCGAATTTGCATCTTGCAACAACTGTTCATCCGGTAACTTGGAGTATTAATATATACTGTGAAAGTAATTAATTCAAAGGAATTTGTCTCTCATTCATAATCTTAAATAATCTAATGACATTGTGCTTAATAATATCACTCTCTGCTAAATTTTAACTTAGGTTTCCAAGCCATTCAGTTGTATCTCCTAGAATTTTTGGTTCCCAAAAAATCTCTCATAAAAAAATTAATAAGGAATACCCCTCTTAGCCTGCATTTGGGAGATAGATTAAATGGAGAGCGCATGGATCAAAGTGACAACCTCTGCCTTGAGTATTGTCGCAATTCTATGTATAATTTGAGCGACAAAATTTTCTGGCGTCGTTTCCGGGGATAAGTTTCTTGTTCTCAACTTCTTCAACATTTCTCCACGACTATATTATTTCTCTTATTCAACTAACGTTTGGTTTTTCATCTTTAATCTAGCACCATCACAACATTTTCTGGTACCATTTCCGTGGATATATTTTTTGTTGTTGTGAAATCAGCTCCAAAAAGAGAAGAAAAGAGATATCAACGCCTTAGAAATAAGCCACTTCGAGGGGGAAACCTCCAATACATTACATGAATGAACAATTCTTGGATGATTCAAATTACAAAACCTCCTTTCTATATATAGGAGTCCATGGGCCCAAAATGTAATCCTAGTGGGGCCACAATGTAATCCTAGTCGACCTAACAATAATAATTTAAGGGCACGATAATAACAATATGGGGGTTACAAGGGTACAATAATAACAATAAGGGGGTTACACTAACAACAATAAGGGACTATACTAGTAATATAGGGATCTAACATGCCCCTCTCCTTCAAAAAAGTGTTGTCCTCAACGTTTGAGTAGCTCTGGGTGATTTTGTATAAAATTCTCATCCTCCCATGTAGAATCTTCAATGGGTAAGTTCTTCCACTTGATGAGATACTCTGAAATTGATCGATTCTGTGGCTATCGAGTTCTTGTTTCTTTGACCGCTTCAGGTTCCAATATGATTTTTCCTTCCTCATCAAGTTCTCGCAATATTGTTTGAACTAGAAGATTTTCACCTATAACCTTCTTTAAGCATGAAACGTGGAAAATTGGATGCACTCGTGAAGAAACAGGAAGCTCCAATTTGTATGCCATAGTACCAATCTTTTGCAACACCTTGTAAGGACCATAGTACTTTGGCGATAATTTATTATCCTTCTTAGCTTGCTTGTGGGACATTTTTTTTTTATGGTTGTAGCTGTAAAAATACCCAGTATCCTACATCAAAACTTCTCTCACTGCGATGTTGATTTGCCTGTTGTTTCGTTCGATTTTGTGCCAAATTAAGGTTGTCCTTTAAGAGTTGGAGAAATTCTTGTTGATGCTTGATTTGATCTTCCACTACTTGAACCTTCGAATTTTCTCTTAAAGATGATGTGATGGATGGTGGATGATATCCATAAAGTGCCATAAATGGGGTCATTTTTGCTGCAGTATGGAAGGAAGTGTTATACCACCATTCAACTAGAGGTAACCACTTGACCCATTGTGTTTTTTTATTAGATACAAAACAACGAAGATATCCTTCCAAAAATTTATTTACTATCTCAGTTTGATCATCGGATTGAGGATGATAAGATGAGCTATGAGATAATTGAGTACAAAAACAAGAAAATAACTCCGTCCAAAAATTTCCAGTAAAAATGGGATCTTTGTCGCTCACAATAACCCTTGGGTTTCCATGTAGCTTTTGAATTGTGTCCATAAATTTAGTATCAACTGTACTTGCTTTAAATGGATGAGATAATGCAAAAAAGTGTGCATACTTGGTAAGTCTATCAACAACCACCATGATGACACTCTTTCCTTTAGGCTTAGGTAAACCTGTGATAAAATCCATTGAAATATCCTCCCAACGTTGACTTGGAATGGATAAAGGTTGTAGAAGACCCGGGGTCTTAATTGTCTCAACTTTATTCTGCTAGAAAACCAAACATTCCGCCACAAAATTTTGAATATTAGATTTAAGGCCATCCCAAAAAAATTCTTTCTTCACCCTGTGGTAAGTTTTTAAAAATCCTGAATGTCCTCCTAAAGGAGAAGTGTGCAATTCCAGAAGAATATTTTGTTTTAGTTGGGAATTCTTACAAAGATATAAGCGATCTTTGTACCATAAGGAATCATTTTTCCAACTAAATGTATCAGATGTACTAGGATCTTGTTGCAACTTTTGAATGAATGTCCATACATATTTTTCCTTCTTCCATTCATCTCTTGCTTCGGTTATCCAATCTGGTTGGATAATAGAAATGGCACAAAGCAATGCTTCCACCTCTTCATTCTTTCTTGAGAGTGCATTGGCAACAACATTTAGCTTCCCCTTTTTGTATATTATTTCAAAGTCATAACCCAACATCTTTGTGACCCATTTTTGCTGCTCTTCTGAAGATAGTCTTTGTTCCAAAAAGTGTTTAAGACTATCATGATCAGTTTTTACCTTGAAGTGTCTTCCCATTAGGTAAGTTATCCATTTCTTTAGTGCATGCAGTATTGCTAACATTTCCTTCTCATAAATAGGTTTCTGTAAATACTTTCCTTTGATTGGACGACTTTCAAAAGCAATGGGTCTTCCTTCCTGCATTAAAACTGCACCAATTCCATTTCCTGAGGCATCACCTTCCACAATAAAGGTTTTTGTGAAGTCTGGTGTAGCTAAGACCGGTGCTAGGCACATTGCCTCTTTAAGACGTTCAAAGGCCTTAGTTGCTTCAGGAGTCCATGAAAATGCATCTTTCTTCAATAATGTTGTTAGAGGTGCTGCTATTCTCTCATAATTCTTAACAAACTTGCGATAATACCCTGTTAACCCGAGAAATCCTCGCAACTACTTTATGGTTGTGAGGACTTTCCATTCCTTAATGGCTTTAATTTTGTTAGGGTCTACCTTAACACCCTCGTGAGATACAATATGACCCAGATATTCCACCTCTTGTACTCCAAAGAAACATTTGGATGTTTTTGCATATAATTGTTTCTCCTTCAATAGTTTGAGCACCCTGTCAACACGTTGAACATGATCCTTCCAAGACTTGCTATAGATTAGTATATCATCAAAAAATACTAGCACAAATTTTCTAAGGAAAGGTTTGAAAATGGAATTCATCAACCCTTGAAATGTAGAAGGTGCATTGGTAAGGCCAAAAGGCATGACCAAAAATTCATAATGACCCTCATGAGTTAGAAATGTTGTTTTTGGAATATCTTTAGTCTTCATTCTAATTTGATGATATCCTGAATGAAGATCCAACTTGGTAAAATAAATTGCTCCATGTAATTCATCCAATAATTCATCAATCACGGGAAGAAATTTATCTTTAATGGTGAGCTTATTGAGCTCCCTATAATCCGGACACATTCGCCATGATCCATCCTTCTTGTGTACCAATACTACAGGAGCAGAGAAAGAACTTTGACTAGGTTGAATTATACCCGCCTCTAACATTTCTGCAATCATACGTTCAATTTCGCTCTTTTGGAAGTAGGGATATCTATAAGGCCTGATGTTTGGAGGAACACTTCCTGGAATCAAATGAATAGCATGATCATGATCACGAATAGGTGGGAGTCCTTTGGGAGTTTCAAACACCTTGGAATGATTGTCCAAGACTTATTGGAGATCTACATAAATAGATGATTTTTATGTCAGAACTTCTAGTGAGCATAATTGTGCAATTACGCCTCATTGTTCTTTCTTTAGAAGCTTTGTCATGACATTAGAGCTTATTATCCTTCCCGGCTTCCCTTCAATACCCCGTAATTCGACTTCCTTTCCTTCTGAAGAAAATTTCAAGAAAAGTTCTTGAAAATTAAAAGCTACCGTCCCCAAAGATTGTAACCATTGTACTCCTAGTACAACATCGGCACCTCCCATAGGAATGGCAAGCATTGGACTAGTCAATACATATTCCCCCATGGTTAGCTTGATATTATGGCATTTTCCAGAGCAATTTATGGTTCCTCCATTTGCAACCATCACTTGACATTCTGGTGCTGGGTATAGGAAACAATTTAATTCCTTGGCTACCTTACAATGAATAAAATTATGGGTGCTACCTGAATCAGTCAACACTATTACCTTTTTCTTCTTGATTTGTCCTTCTATCTTGAGAGTTTGAGGAGTGGTAATTCCTGCCAGTGCATTACACGATATGGTCGGATTCATTTCTTCCTCTTCTAGGGTTGGTTCCTGGTGTATATCCTCTTCTTGTTCATTTTCTTCTTCCTCTTCACAATCTATGTAAAATAATTTCTTGTCAGCACACTTATGACCTTTAGTGTATTTGCTATCACAACTGTAGCAAAGCCCTTTTGCTCTTTTTTCTTCCAATTGTTGTGGTGTCAACCTTGTGGGTTGTGGAAATCTAGGAGTAGAAACACTTCCATCTTTATAGAAGTGAGTGGTAGGCTTCCTTGTCGCCATAATTTTACATTCAATTTTTCTTGCCAACCTGAATGCCTTCTCCAATGAATCAGGTTCCAAAATGTGAACTTCATGTTGGATGTTATCCTTTAAAGTACCTATGAAGAGATCAATCCTATGTCCCTCTGGAATATCAGTTACCCTTATATTCAATTTTTGGAAGTCCTCATTGTGCTCTCCCATTAAACCATTTTTTTTGAGATCTATCAATTGGCTAAAGAAGGTGTTTCTCTTTGTATCCTCATAATGTGCTATCATTTCCTCCCTAAAAATTGACCAAGTGACAATTTTTTTACGGGAGCAAAGCCATCGATACCATACAAATGTATTTTGTTCTAAATGTAAAGTTTCAATGCGTATCTTTTGTGTGTTTTGCACATTATGGAGATCAAAATATTGCTCCCTCTATTGTATCCATGTTATAGGATCCTTTCCATCAAACTTCCTCATATCCATTTTTGGAATATGGTGGTTCTTTCCGCCAACATTAGATTTTATGAAATCACAATTAACATTTATTTTGTTCTCATCATGAGTTTCCTCTACTATATTTTCACCATTAGTAAACATTTCTTGTATCAACTTTGTCAAACCTTCCATGTCTGCTTTTAGATCATTCTTCATGTTTTCCATTTTCTCATCGATCTTAGCTTCCATGTCATCCATCTTAGATTCCATGCCAGCTTCCATGCCATCTATCTTAGATTCCATGCCATGATTCAAACCATCCTAGATTCCACACCTTTCTTCAAACCATGCATCTTAGTTTCCACGCAATTCTTCAAAACTTCCATGTCATTTTTTGTTGCTCTTTGCGAGAGAGAAATTTGTTGCACTTGCTCTTGTAATTTTGATATGTCATGTTGCCCTTCTTCGTCTTAATGGGTCATATTAGAGCTTTCTAAAGGCCATTTTAGAATCCAATACTGATATCTATTCTACAATATGCCTTTGGAATCAATTAAACTTGATTCTTCTAACAAGACTTACGCAATTTAGAAAAAAAAATACACACCTTCTACTTGCTTTTGAGGAGCTCAATATTGAAATTGAATTATCTCTATAATTGCAGACCCTACATATCTTAAATTCAGCCCTGTATTAGCCCTCTGAAGCTTCTTTCAAATTCCATAGGTCTGATCTGATTTGGATCCTTCAAGTCAAAGTTATTTCCAATCTCCCACAATGACCCAATTTTGGACCAGTTCAGTAGAGTGAACTTGTAAGACTTACCACGCGTCACTGTTTCTTCCTTTGGCTTTGAAATTGATAGAACAAAAACTATAGTCCGTGTACTTATGGACACTTTTTACAACATTCCAATCCGATGCTCACAGAGATAGCTATGAAGATTTTCCCAAGATAACCTCTTTGAGATGAAATTCAGAAGCCTCAAAAAGCCATCACTTCCACAGATCATATCTCAGAAAATATTGCGAACCAATATCTGAAATTTTTCAAAAATGTTCCTCAGGATTGCGGCTTCGCACTCTAAAAATTTCAGCTTCTTAACCTTCGTAGAAAAAAAGTTATTACGAAAATACCACGATGACCTGTTTAGGTGAAATTCAGGAGCCTACAAAATGACCTAACTTGCACAGATCATATCTCCGAAAATATTGCGAACCAAGCTCTGAAATTTTGCGACGATCTTCCTCAAGAGTTTGGATTCATACTCTAAAAATTTTAGATTCTGAACCTTCGCAGAAAAAAATTTATAGTGAAAATTCCATGATGACCTGTTTGGAGCAGCGAAACCCTAGAATCTCAAAGCTCTGATACCAAATGTTGTGAAACCAGCTCCAAAAAGAGAAGAAAAGAGATATCAACGCCTTAGAAATAAGCCACTTCGAGGGGAAACCTCCAATACATTACATGAATGAACAATTCTTGGATGATTCAAATTACAAAACCTCCTTTCTATATATAGGAGTCCATGGGGCCACAATGTAATCCTAGTGGGGCCACAATGTAATCCTAGCTGACCTAACAATAATAATTTAAGGGCACAATAATAACAATATGGGGGTTACAAGGGTACAATAATAACAATAAGGGGGTTACACTAACAACAATAAGGGACTATACTAGTAATATAGGGACCTAACATTTTTTGTTCGTGGTTCTTGACTAACTTTTCAGTTTTTTCCTTTTGGATTTTAGAGTTAAATTCATGTTCAAGTGACGATTCCACTTATTTTATTTTCTTCAATAATTTTTGTTGAAAAATGCAGCAAGAAATTCTTAATTGATTTTGCCTTGATTAAATTAAGAAAATTTGAATTTCCACATCAACAGACAACTTGGATGCAATTAACTTGTGTGACATGGATCCTGTCTCCCAATTTACGTAGTGAATTCGAGTTGGAGGAGTTAGAGTTTAGTTAAGCATGTTTGATCGCTAATCTGTAGCAATCAAGGTCAGTTGTCTAAGGTTGTTTTCAGTTAAACTAGTTCTAACTATTGAAGGAACTAGTGGAGGGTCAGTTAAGCAGTGGGAGTTTAGTCAAACTCATTGATCATCTAGTTAATTGATCAATCAACCCAAAATATCTAGTGCATGCAAAGAATTTGGGTTCACAAGGATTGGTGGACATTCTAAGGCAATGTAACATCAATTTTATATTTTTCTTGAGTGTACAACTATTACATGTAGTCAGATGATCATTCTAAGGAATTGCACAATCCATTTTTGAGAAATTACTCAATAATAGGAGCCTAATTTCTCAAGGATCAACACAAGGAAATATAATCTAGAGAAGAGGAAAAAATTGACAAATTCTAGCTCATAAATTATCAGTGAGCAGAGAGATAAGTTCTGCACTTGCAGGTTGTGCTCAATTGAGAAAAAAAATTATAATACATCTCTATTCATCATATTAATGCAAGTAGGCATTGGGTTTTTTAGCAGATTTATTTCCCCAAGAAAAATTCTATTTGAATATATGTGATTTATTATTGCATGTCTGATATTTTTGTACTAAATTGTGAATTAATGTCCACAGAGCAATACAGTAGGTTTGTGTCTTGTGGTTTTGATTAAAACTTCATGAGAAGTTGAAAATTAAAGCATAATTTCTACATGGTATGAAAGCAAGATTCACATTAGAGAATGAATTTCGAATTTGTTTCTCAAGAGGCTTGAATTTGTAGTTTAGTGTAGCAGGATCTCTTTAGAGATGAGAATATGACCTTCAACGGGTCGAGTCTAGAGTATGCCTTGGAAGGTAGCTCTAATTTCATCACATGGAAGGATCACATGGAGATGGTATCTAGAATGAAAATGGATTGCTAGAATACATCAAGACAAATGTTGTAAAACCACAAGCATCTGATGCCCCGAACCTTAGTCAATGGAAGAAATATGTAGCCAAGGAGAGGAGAATAATATTGGAGGGAGTATGAGATCACATTGTCTCAAATATCCATGGAAAATAAACTTTATTTGCAATGTGGAAATCAATGACATAATTATTCGAGAATATTAGTTACCACATGAAGTTGGCACTCAATGATAAAATTCGAAATATCAAGATGCAAAATAATGACTCTGTTTTTTAGTATATGAGTAGGTTCATAGAAGTTCATGATGAACTTGGCGGGGTTGGTGTTAATGTTGCAGAAGATGACATGGTAAGACTATCCCTTTCTGGCCTTCCCAAGAGCTAGCATAGCTATCAAGATTCGATGACCAAGAGGGATTAACTACCAAATTGGGAATGCTTATGGTCTGATTTGGCACAGGAGGAAATAAGGTAAAATACCAGAGATGGGAATTCATCCAAGGGAGAGGATGAGGAAAAATTTGCATTGGTTGGAAAGGGAAAGAAAGGAAAAGGGAACAAATCTCAATCCAAACTAGAATCCAGCTAAGGGGGAAAGAAGAAATATTTGTCGAAAATTAAATGCTTCCATTGTCATGAATTTAGGAACTATGCCAAAAATTTTCCAAACAAAAAGGAAAACAATAAGACCTCAGGAGGAGCAGTAGGTGAAGCTTTGGATTCAAATTTATAGCTTGAATTTACCCTTATCACATGCATGGCCAATACATTGATGGGGAACATGTCGTACTTGGAATCAGGTGCATCGTTCCACATGATAGGGTGTACAAAGTTTTTTAGTGACGTGGAAGAAAAATATTTGCTGATGCACATTGAGATTGGGGACGATGGAAGGTATAGCACGACTAGGGTTGTTATAGTCACCTTTCAGAGGGAGTCAGGATCCCCTCTTAGGCTCAAGGATTTCATGTTCATTTAGGGACTAAATAAAAATATCATATTTGTTTTAGTTTTGGAAGACCGTGGTTATGAAGTGATTTTAAGCAAAGGAAAGGCATTCCTGAGATAGATGGCCACAAGATAGATGGAGTAGATTATGGGTCTTGTGAAGAACCTATATAAGCTAGATGTCGAAGACTGTGCTGCATTAAGATGGCATAGAAGGTGAAAAGTTGCGATGTTAGTGAACTTTGGCATAAAAGACTTGACCATTTGCATCATGGTGCCCTGAAGATTATGCAACAAATAAAAACATGCCTCCCCAAAGGAGCACTTGAGCAGCATGATGTATGCAAAGGGTGTACTTTAGGGAAGTAAACAAAATCTACGTTCCATGATTGGGACAAAAAAGCACATGCAGTCCTTGAAAGGATTCACTCTGATTTCTGTGGACCTTTCTTGACAGAATCCATTGCCAAACATAGATATTTTTTCTTTTTTATTGATGAATTCTCACGGAAGTGCTGGATCTTATTCATGCAGAAGAAAGATGAGACATTCTCCAAGTTCGTAGAATTCAAGGCACTGGTCGAGAAATAAATTGAAAAGAAGGTGTAGGTTCTCAAGAGCGATAATGATTCTCCTCAAAGGGTTTCACTCTAGGGAGTTTTTTAACATCCCTAATTATTTGTGTTTGTAAACATGAATAATTGACAAAAATTTTCTCCTAGATATACCCCAAAGCTAGGGTGTAACTCATTGACAAGGTCTTAGCTGAGTCCTAGTGTTATCAAGTGAAAACAACTCCAAAAATAGAAGAAAAGAGATATCAAAGCCTTAGAAATAAGCCACTTCGAGGGGACAACCTCCAATACATTACATGAATGAATAATTCTTAGATGATGCAAATTAAAAAACCTCCTTTCTATATATAGGAGTCCATGGGGCCACAATGTAATCCTAGCCGACCTAACAATAATAATTTAAGGGCACAATAATAACAATATGGGGGTTACAAGGGTACAATAATAACAATAAGGGGGTTACACTAACAACAATAAGGGACTATACTAGTAATATAGTGACCTAACATGCCCCTCTCCTTTAAAAAAGTGTTGTCCTCAACGCTTGAGTAGCTCTGGGTGCTTCTGTATAAAATTCTCATCCTCCCATGTAGAATCTTCAGTGGGTAAGTTCTTCCACTTGATGAGATACTCTGAAATTGATCGATTCCGTAGCTGTCGAGTTCTTGTTTCCATGACCGCTTCAGGTTCCAATATGATTTTCCTTCCTCATCAAGTTCTGGCAATATTGTTTGAACTGGAAGATTTTCACCTATAACCTTCTTTAAGCATGAAACATGGAAAATTGGATGCACTCGTGAAGAAGCAGGAAGCTCCAATTTGTATGCCATAGTACCAATCTTTTGCAACACCTTGTAAGGACCATATTACTTTAGCGATAATTTATTATCCTTCTTAGCTTTCTTGAGGGACATTTGTTTGTATGGTTGTAGCCATAAAAATACCAAGTCTCCTACACCAAAACTTCTCTCACTGCGATGTTGATCTGCCTATTGTTTCATTCGATTTTGTGCCAAATTTAGGTTGTCCTTTAAGAGTTGGAGAACTTCTTGTTGATGCTCGATGTGATCTTCCATTGCTTGAACCTTCAAATTTTATCTTAAATATGATGTGATGGATGGTGGATGATATCCATAAAGTGCCATAAATGGGGTCATTTTTACTGCAGTATGGAAGGAAGTGTTATACCACCATGCAACGAGAGGTAACCACTTGACCCATTGTGTTTGTTTATCAGATACAAAACAACGAAGATATCCTTCCAAACATTTATTTACTATCTCATTTTTACCATTGGATTGAGGATGATAAGGTGAGCTATGAGCTAATTGAGTACCCAAACAAGAAAATAACTCCGTCCAAAAATTTCTAGAAAAAATGGGATCTTTGTCGCTCACAATAACCCTTGGGTTTCCATGTAGCTTTTGAATTGTGTCCATAAATGTAGTAGCAACTGTAATTGCTTTAAATGGATGAGATAATGCACAAAAGTGTGCATACTTGGTAAGTCTATCAACTACCACGAAATGTAGAAGGTGCATTGGTAAGGCCAAAAGGCATGACCAAAAATTCATAATGACCCTCACGATTTCGAAATGCTATTTTTGGAATATCTTCAGTCTTCATTCTAATTTGATGTTATCCTGAACGAAGATCCAACTTGGTAAAATAAATTGCTCCATGTAATTCATCCAATAATTCATCAATCATAGGAATGGGAAATTTATCTTTAATGTAGAGCTTATTGAGCTCCCTATAATTCGAACACATGCGCCATGATCCATCCTTCTTGTGTACCAATAATATAAGGCCTGATATCTATAAGGCCTGATTTTTGGACATAAGGATATCTATAAGGCCTGATGTTTGGAGGAACACTTCTTGGAATCAAATGAATAGCATGATCATGATAACGAATAGGTGGGATTCCTTTGGGAGTTTCAAAAAACTTGGAATGATTGTCCAAGACTTTTTGGAGAATTGGAGAAATTGATGATTTTGATGTTGGAACTTCTAGTGAGCATAATTGTGCAATTACGCCTCGTTGTTCTTTCTTCAGAAGCTTTGTCATGACATTAGAGCTTATTATCTTTCCCAACTTCCTTGCGATACCCCGTAATTCGACTTCCTTTCCTTTCAAAAAAAGTTCTTGAAAATTAAAAGCTACCGTCCCCAAAGATTGTAACCATTGTACTCCTAGTACAACATCAACACCTCCCATTGGAATGGAAAGCATTGGACTATTCAATGCATATTCCCCCTTGGTTAGCTTGATATTATGGTTTTTTCCATAGAAATTTATAGTTCCTCCATTTGCAACCATCACTTGACATTTTGGTGTTGGGTATAGGAAACATTTCAATTCCTTGGCTACCTTATAATGAATAAAATTATGGGTACTACCCTAATCAATCAACACTATTACCTGTTTCTTCTTGATATGTCCTTCTATCTTGAGAGTTTGAGGAGTGGTAATTCCTGCCAATGCATTACGCGATATGGTCGGACTCATTTCTTCCTCTTCTAGGGTTGGTTCCTGGTGTATATCCTCTTCTTGTTCATTTTCTTCTTCCTCTTCACGATCTATGTAAAATAATTTCTTCTTAGCACACTTATGACCTTTAGCATATTTGTTATCACAACTGTAGCAAAGCCCTTTTGATCTTTTTTCTTCCAATTTTGTGGTGTCAACCTTGTTGGTTGTTGAAATCTAGGAGTAGCAACACTTCCCTCTTTATAGAAGTGAGTGGTAGGCTTACTTGTCGCCATAATTTTACATTCAATTTTTCTTTCCAACCTGAATGCCTTCTCTAATGAATCAGGCTCCAAAACGTGAACTTCATGTTGGATGTTATCCTTTAAAGTACTTATGAAGAGATCAATCTTGTGTTCTTCTGGAATATCAGTTACCCTTATATTCAATTTTTGGAAGTCCTCAATGTGCTCCCCCACCAAACCATTTTGTTTGAGATTTATCAGTTGGCTAAAGAAGGTGTTGCTCTTTGTATCATCATAATGTGCTATCATTTCCTCCCTAAAAATTGACCAAGTGACAATTTTTTTACGGGAGCAAAGCCATCGATACCATACAAATGTATTTTTTTCTAAATGTAAAGTTGAAATGTGTACCTTTTGTGTGTTTTGGACATGATTGAGATCAAAATATTGCTCCATCTGTAGTATTCATGTTACAGGATCCTTTCCATCAAACTTCATCATATCCATTTTTGGAATATGGTGGTTCTTCCCACCAACATTAGAGTTTATGAAATCACAATTAACATTTATTTTGTTCTCATCATGAGTTTCCTCTACTATCTTTTCACCATTAGGAAACCTTTATTGTATCAACTTTGTCAAACCTTCCATGTCTGCTTTTAGATCATTCTTCATGTTTTCCATTTTTTCATCAATCTTAGCTTCCATGTCATCCATCTTAGATTCCATGCCATCTTCCATGCCATCTATATTAGCGTCCATGCCATTCTTCAAAACTTCCATGTCATTTTTTGTTGCTCTTTGCGAGAGCGAAATCTGTTGCACTTGCTCTTGTAAATTTGATATGTCATGTTGCCATTCTTCGTCTTCATGAGTCATAGTAGAGTCTTCTAAAGGCTTAATGGGAATTGAATTATTTTTAGGGGGCCATTTTAGAATATAATACTGATATATATTCTACAATATGCCCTTGGAATCAATTCAGCTTGATTCTTCAAACAAGACTTATGCAATTCGGGAAAAAAAATACACACCTTTTACTTTATTTTGAGGAGCTCTATATTGAAATTGAATTATCTCTGTAATTTCAGATCCTCAATAACTAAAATTCGGCCTTGTCATATCCCTCTGAAGCTTCTTTCAAATGTCACAGGTCTGACCTGATTTGTATTCTTTAAGGCAAAGTTATGTCCAATCTCCCACAATGACCCAATTATGGACTGGTTCAGTAGAGTGAAATTGTACGACTTTCCACGTGTCATTGTTACCTCTTTTGGCTCTGAAATTGATAGAAAATGAACTACAGTCTGTGTAATTGTAGCCTCTTTTTACAGCATTCCAATCCGATGCTCAGAGAGAGAGTTATGAAGTTTTTCCCACGATAACCTCTTTGAGATGAAATTCGGGAGCCTGCAAAAGACCTAACTTCCATAGATCATATCTCTGAAAATATTGTGAACCAAGCTCTGACATTTTGTGACTATGTTGATCAGGATTTCGGCTTGTCTCTCTAAAAATTTCAGCTTCGGAAACTTTGTAGAAAAAGTGTTATAGCACAAATGCCGCGATGACATGTTTATGTTAAATTCAGGAGCCTGCAACAAGCCCTAACTTCCAAAGATCATATCTCGAAAAATATTGTGAACCAAGATTTGAAATGTTGTGATGATGTTCCTCAGGATTTTTTCTTCGTACTCTAAAAATTTAAGCTTTTGAACCTTCGTAGAAAAGAAGTTATAGCAAAAATTCCACGATGACTAGTTTGGAGCAGCGAAAACCCTAGAATCCAAAGCTCTGATACCAAATGTTGTGAAACTAGTGCCAAAAATAGAAGAAAAGAGATATCAACACCTTAGAAATAAGCCACTTCGAGGGGGAAACCTCCAATACATTACATGAATGAACAATTCTTGGATGATACAAATTACAAAACCTCCTTTCTATATATAGGAGTCTATGGGGCCACAATGTAATCCTAGCCAACCTAACAATAATAATTTAAGGGCACAATAATAACAATATGGGGGTTACAAGGGTACAATAATAATAATAAGGGGGTTACATTAATAACAATAAGGGACTATACTAGTAATATAGGAACCTAACATAGGTTTTCAACATTTATGTTATATGTCAGTAGATTTATATTTCATTTCTATATGGTTAGAGTAGAATTTCTATTCCAGTAGTTGATGGTATATATGATAATTTTGATTTATATTAGAATGGATATCTACTTGATGTTTGTTTGTTTTCTTGGATACAATATTTTTGATTCTCACATTCCTTCGATGAAGCAACATGTCCCCAAGTAGAGCCATTTGTTGACCACATACATGTCAATAATTCAAAGAATCAGAGTACATAAGTTTGGTCAATTTTTTTTAGTCATTATCATCATTGTAATCCAAAATTATTCTTTTATATTGTAAAAATGTTTCTAGCATGATTTTAAAGCCATGTAACAACACCTAGGTAAGCCTATGATTCTCCTCAAAGGGTTTCACTCTAGGGAGTTTTTTAACATCCCTAATTATTTGTGTTTGTAAACATGAATAATTGACAGCTTTTTTCTCCTAGATATACCCCAAAGCTAGGGTGTAACTCATTGAAAAGGTCTTAGCTGAGTCCTAGTGTTATCAAGTCAATGTATTTTTATCATACTAGATCATGTGTCTTGAGTCACATAATTTGGTTGAGTCTTGAGGTGTTTGTGTCTTTCCCCTTCTAAGGGTGATTATTTGTAATATTGTGATGTAAAAGTGTTGTATAGGAATATTTTTGGTGAATGGTTCCTCATAATTAGAACACCATTACCAAAATATGTTTTAGACCCAATTTGAGGGTGGAAAATGTGTAATCCCCCTTTAGAGTCTTTTAATTATTTTTTCTGGAAAAATTAAAACAAAATAATTAGGCAGAAAGTTAATTAACTTGTATCAAAAAAATTAATTGATGGAAATTAAATTCTGTCCAAGTGGAAAATCATAAAAAATCCTTGGGTCCAAAAGAAATAAATCTTCCACTACAATGAAAATACCTTCTAGTGGAGGTTATAATAGAGGTTTTTAGTGTTATAAAGTTGGAAAAAATTGTCAAAAAAATATCTGCTAAAACATCTGTTTGTGATAGCGTATGTTTTAGTGAAGATTTTAATGGAACTTCGTCACAACTGAAAAAACCTGGGTGACCAGAGGTTTTAGAGGACGTTTTTCTTTGCAGTGCGCTTCATGGAACAAGTAGCACTAATGCACTACATATATAAATGCAATAGGCGAGATACATAACCAAAATCACCGAGGCATTAAATGGAAAGAATGCTAGTGCGTAATATATACTGCAATGGTGTTAATAGATAAAAAGCCACCAGACATTCTTGTATGGAATGACATCGGTGCACGCAAAAAATAATTGCTGAGCTGATGCTTTTGTTTAAACTAGCAGTGCCAATGCGTATCATTTGTATAAATGGCTTGATGTGTTAGTTATATAAAAGTTCCAGTGTTGTTACTTTTCATAATGCATCGGGTTGGAAATAATATTTTCTAAGACCAATGCGCTAGTTCAATGAAAACACTAGTGCATTAAGAATTACAATGCACCAAGGCATTACTTTCAAACAATAACGGTCCTTAAAGAAATAAATGCCTTGGTGTTGTCATTTTCTGAAAGGCACCAATCATGCAAAAATGATGCCATCACAGTTCTTTTATATAAAATAACACACTAGTGAATTTTTATGTTATAACTGCATCAATTTTTTATATAATATTTGCTGTTTTTTGGAAACATCGATCTGTGACAGTGCAATTATTGTAAGTTTCAAAAATTTGTTATCCATAAATCTACATATATCTTATAATAGTATTCATATAAATTAAAATTTGGTTATTGCATTTGTATATGATGTTTGGATTAATTTATTATATTATCAGAATTCACATCTCTTCATTATAATATATAATCATCCATATATTTAATAGGTGGTGTAAAATTTCACAATGACATTGAATAACACAATATAATAAATTAAAATTTATTTTATTGTAAATCAATAAGAGGCTCTTTTTCATACAAAATAGGATCGTTATTGGTAACCATTTGTCTTTCAATTGGGACATTATATCCATTACATTAAACAAAATGTTTGATTTTCACAGACAATTATTTCAAAAAATACAACAAGTTGCATTGATATCCAAATAGATGATGATTCTTCACTGGAATTGTTGTTAGTTCTCAAGCTACTTCCATGAATTGGGTTATTTGGTGGAATGTTTTTTTGATCGCATCAATTATTTTCTTCTTCTTGATCTTTTTCGATCTGCAAACATAAAAATAAATTTTAATGAGTGTATCTACATTGGTGTGAATAATAAAAAATGAAATAAATAATATACATAAATGTAAATCGAATAGCAATGTACCATAGCAAGAAATGACTCATAAACTGTACACATGGTTTCAAAAACAATTCTTGTGCCTTGTTGCAACAAGTCTTCTACTGGCATAGTTCCATTGTTTCTTGCATGTTTTAAACCCCACTATAAAGCATAGATTTAATATAAATGATTTTTTGTTCCATTAATTAAAAACTCAGAGAAGTAAAACAACATAAATAATTACAAATTCCACAGTTAATTTTTGATATGCCAACATATGCTCACAACCCTTATTTAACCCAATGTAAATCAATTCTTCTAAAGATTCTTCTTTGTATGTTAGCACCTATTTGAAGACCTTCAAAGATGGTTGCTGTAAAACAACTTAAAATATACCAAAATGAAACCTTGAGTTGTTATAAGGAAATATTAACAATTACTCACAAAATTTGAAATTAACCAGTTTCTTCCTTGTCGTCTCATTTTATGTGCTGAATGAGTTCCATCTTGTTTTATTTTCTACAAAAAATACCTGAAAATTAATATTTAATGATAAGTTTTTTTTTTTTTAATATGTACGAGGTCAATCATGATCACATACATTTGAAGCATGCTGCTTTTGAGATGGCTCCTCATCTGATGCAATTATGTCCATTTCTTTGACCATCTCCTTTTACACTTTTTTGGACATTCCTACTGACATGTTTCACCTATCAGCGCATTGATTATTTGAGATTTTCATAATCTTCCCGAAAAAGTTAATAAACTATTTTTATAATAATATATTAAAACTAAATATAACAAAATCGATATTAAGAAATGAATGGTTTGTAGTAATGTATACGTATAATTATAGAAAATCATTTTAATTAGAAATATTACCTTTTGAATGATTCTTTTTTGTTGTTGTAATGTTTTTTCTATTGCAAGTTTGACATGTCTCATTGACCATTGCTCTAGAAACACTTATTGTAGTTTAGATATAAATTGGTTATTAGAATCATTGGATTGATTTTTATATTGTAAGTATAAATTACGTCTATATGTTCATTCCACTAGATCCCTCATAGTTTTTTAAAAAAATTCCCCCCCCCCCCTTTCATTAACCTCTAGCACCACTCCAGATGAGCTAAAGATTGATTTATCATCATTTACATGTTATATAATTTTTCTTTTCATAGAAAAACATTGATATTTTCCTTCATTGTTGCTCCCTCTAGAACATTAAAATTATATGAATTAATAAATTGTTTGAAACATGTTATCTAATATTATTAAGTATATTATTAATGAAAAAATTTAGAAAAAAAACTCATATTGAATAGTATTTTTTCATTCACCTGATTCACCCTTCTACAATTTTTCTATAAGGTTTTTACTCTCTTTTGCACTTACATTAGAAATAATATTATAATAATTCTTCATTTTGTGGCTCTGCATGACACACACCAACCAATACATATTAGTTAAACTTACATATAGTTCAAAAATATTAATTTTGTAAAGAATTTACAAAGAACTTGCATTCTTTTTTTTTTATGTGGTATCATTATGTCAATCAATATTTTTGTTACTTGACACCTTATGAGACATGTTTGTCAGTATACAACCTATACCATTCAATACATAATCCATTAAATATATTTTACAAATAAATCAAATATTTTTCAGCCAAAAAAGCTTTGGTAAGAGGTGCATTTATTTGAATCAACGCACCGATATTTTTATCCCATTAAATACAACGAGGAGTTTAATTGTTCATCGCCACTATGGAAAATTAATTTTTTAAAATAATTTTAAATTATGACAGTGTGACTTGTAAGTATAAACACACCACAATGATTTAATGGTGCTATTTGGAAGAGGCGCGCTGGTGCATTATATTACACTGGGAGAAATGATGAACATACTCGATAGAATAAAAAATCTTATAATATTCCGGTATTTTGTATTACACAAGGAACACTGATCCGTTATATTATAGAGGGTGCACCACACAACATATAACCATTTTAAAAAAAATGGAAAGGGCCGACATGGTTTGAATCTAACTCAATAAGTGATTTCCTTATTTTACATGTTAAACACCTTATATATAGTAAGTACATAAACCCATGAAATATAAAATTCCTAAATTGAAAAATCCTAATGGTGAAGTGGTAGAGGAAGTTAAACCATAAGGTGAAATTGTGCAAGAAGAAGCAAGGGTTTAAGGTAAGTATTTTTTATTTTTTATTTTTTATTTTTTTAAAATCAAATTTAAATAGGAACACAGAACGAGACAAATTTTACTAGTAAAATCTATATTAAATTTTTTATCATATAGGGTTTTTATTTTTTATTTTTTTATTTTTTCTTCTGAATTGTGAATAAATCTAACAGAAATTGAAAAATATTATAATAGTAAAATTTTGAATTTTTTCTATCCATAGTTTTGAGCGAATCACCATACCTTTCAAATTATGATGTTTCAGTGGATCCAAAATATTTTGCAGTTGCATAGAGCTCCCAATATGTCTCTCTTGCAAATTATCTCTCTTTTAATTAAACCATAGCATAAATTGTAAATTATTTTATCAGTAAAATAAACAATAAAAATCTAAATTTTTTTACTATGCAGGGTTTTGAGTGAATCACCATATCTTTCAGCTTTTGATCTTCTGAATAGTTCTGTTGCTCTAAAGTATTTTTTTGATGCACAATGCTCCTGGTATGTCTCTCTTGCAAATCACTTCCTTGAAATTTTGGGTAACATAATGAAATAGTAAATAACTTTTTACTATTTGAAAGGCTTTATGAAATTAAATTTCAAAAATCAATTTCCGTTCGTTTTTTAATTTAAAAAAGTAAAAAATTTGCATTTTTTTTCTCTGTACATTGGTGCATTCAATAGTCTAAATCACCAGTTTGTTTATAAATAGAGCACACTGACATTGCCAGGGCCCCAAGTTTTTTCAATGCAATGACATGATACATATTTTTTTACGAAATCCCGAAACGATGCAATTAATTTTTTTAACGCAATGGTGCAGTTTCTATTTAAAAGCATCGATGCTCTAATTGTTATAAGAGCATCAAGTTAGTTGAATTCGTTTTTATTTTCTAAAATTCAGAAACAAGTGTGTAGCAGTGCTGTTTATTTTTAAACACATCAATGCGTTTTTGTAGAAGAGTGCCAATATGATATTTTTTTTTAAAATATTTTATTTGAGAATTCCTGAAACTAGTGCGGGTATTATATGAACGCACCAGTGCTGGTACAATTTTAAATGCATTAGTGCGCTTTGTTCTTATAAGCACACCGGTTGGGTTTAAAAGCTATCTGAAATTTTAATTTTACATAAAATGACATATTAATCTCAAAATATACTTTAGGATGCATCCACATAAATTATAATAGTTCATAATATACATTTTCCGCTTATAATCGTATTATTCTTGAAAAATGGTTTGAAAACTAGATTGAAATTCAGATTTCGGTTATATGGTTCTCGAGATTAATTTTAGATATGCAAAAAGAATTATTTCTGATTTTTCTCAAATGCAGGTACAAAATCTCAATAATATCAAATGGCCAATTCTTCAAATCCCAACTCATTCCACATTGTTGATCAAAGTCCTTCACATAGTTATCCCTTTCCATATCCATTAAGTTCATATTTTATTTATATCTTGATCATCTAATTGAATTTTTTTTTTTTAATCTATGTCAATTTGAATAAAAATGTATCCAAATTTGCAGGATCCTAATTAAGAATCGAGTTTAGATGCATCAAATATTTCTCCATTTCAAAAACGTTGGAAACTCTGATCAAGAGCAACATATTGCAAGCAATTGGTAGATGAAAATGGAAAGATACAATAGATCATTCAAGTGGACTTCTCTTCATTCCAATGTATTATTTTTAGGTTCAAGTGGTGGGACACATTTGATCGGAATAATGTAAAGGAAGATCACGATAGTGAGCTGATATATATCAACTCTAGAAATATGTGGCATGAAGCTAGGGAGCCTTATGTTTCCAAAAACACTGCAACCAGGTGTTTTTTTACCCATATGTGTTGGATAAGGATAGGTGGTTCGTATTAAGACATAACCCTAGACCAAAACATGTTTTTGAGAACAATGTTATCATGCCAAGTGAAGAAGATAATTAGGGTGATGACAATGGAGAGTGATATGTATTTGTATTATTCATCATTTATACTATTTTCATATGTTTTTTTTTCCTTTATTTTGCTAATTATATTGATTTTTTATTCGTCTTGTTGGCATTTTATAATATAATTGGTAAAATTCACAAACATTTTTACACATTTTTTTGCACTGGAAACATTTTACAGTACTTAAAACTAAGTATTTCCAATTGTGTAAAATATCTATGATAATAAGGATTCAAGGCCTCAACCATTCTCAAATAGGAAAATGAGAACAAAATAATGAATTTAGAAATAACATTGAAGATTTAGTCTCGATTTAGATACTTATTTTTTTAGTCACATGTTTTTTATTCTTATTTAGTTCAAAATCAATATAAGTCATCATGTAGTGATAATTCTATGAAGACTTTAACAATGAAAAATTTGTGTATTAATATGTAAATTTAAATTCTCGACATGAGAGGTAAAGTCATGTAAATACTATATTTAAATTACAGTTATTGCAACATTATGTAAACTAAATGGAGGCCTTATGCATGTATAAAATATTGATTACATATTTTTATGGACCATAAGAGAAACATATGGGCTTACATGGATGCACGAGAGATTTTATTTTTTTGTTCATGGATAATGGAACAATTTTGACTTTTCTTTTCTATGGAAATTATAAATAAAATTTGAATTAATAAATATTTTATGGGTAAGAATTAAATGATAAATAATGTGATGGTGATTAAGAAGCATTTTTTTGACTTTCGAATGACTCGGTGATAAATTTTTCTTTCCTGTTTAGATTATGTAAAATAAATATATATTTTTATGTATTTATAAGCAAATTTGAAAGGCACACCTGCAAGTTTTCACGGTGTTTGGTGTGTGAGTGCTAAAACCCATGAAAACCTAATCTGATATCTTTTCTCCATAACACTTCCTTCTAATTTCATTCTTATTTACCATTTGAACTGGAAACGTTTAATGAAGTATAATTTTTTCATAGTTCCATTTATGAAATCCATGGCGCCATGGAAATTTGTAGCAAGGACCTCTGAGATCCAGGTAAGACACTAGAGTGTGTATTGTAGGATAATGATTATGTGTTCTGCATATCTCTAGCCTCCCATGATCGGATCATATTGTATGGGTTCACCATTTTCTCCTTCTTCTGTTATTTCTCTCTCTGTTGTCATCTCTGCTACGTGATTGACATATAAAATACATCAGCCTCATACATTAAATACTTTTTTTTTATTAAATGGAAAATTTATTTATTAATATGGAAACATAAATTTCAATTCAAAAAAAAATTATCAGTGCGCCAAAAACACAGTCATGCAACGACTTTGGTATGTTGTAAAATACAACTGCACCAAAATCAGTGCGCACATACGTATGACGCACCACTGTCGGTTCACAAATTTAAATTTTCATAGTAGTGCATTACACTTAAGCACCGATGAACACATATAACTTTTTTGCACCAGTACAAAACGTTCACATTATTGAACGAATCGAGCTATAGCTGTATTTTTAAATATTATTTTTTTAGTGCGTTTGGTAAATAGGATCGCTCTGGTGTGCATAAAACATATCAAACACACCACATTTATGATGGTAAGAGGAATTTGTTTGACTTTCAAATAGACTTGGTGATGCATTTTTATTTCCTATTTATATTATGTAAAATAAACATCTATTTTTATGTACTAAGAACTAAATTATTTAAAGTATATGTCTTTATCATTGTGAACATGATGAAATATTAGTTAGGAGAAATATGAAAATATGAATTTTAGTGACTATCCTATGATAAGTATGTAGAAAAAATAATATTTTTGAGTTGTTCATTAAAAAATTCAAATATATTATTTGTCAAAGCTTAAATCTAATATAGTATCATTTTTGTATTATTTAACTCATATTTATTATTAAGAAGAGTTAAATTTAAACCAGTAAAATATCAAATAAAGAGCCAAAATAGCACCAAAATGTTATATCTTTATTACTAGAAAAAAAATCACTTGTCTCTTTAAGGGAGAACTTCCAATAGGGCAAATCCCCAACTAGAAGGAATTTCACAAGCCCTATTTTACATTTCTTGATCATCATCTTTAAAGAGAGAAATTTCTTATTTAAATTGGTAAGAGTTGCTATAAATATTAAATTTAAATTGCTTGAAAATTTCATAAGTTTAGTAATAAATTAAATTATATATATATAAGTTATATTAAATCTAAATTAATTGTGCTGAGAGGCACTATACAAAGGCACTATACAACTTAGTATGGGAGAGATGTTATCACGTAACGTTACATTTAAAAATGATAAAATAATAATTTAAGTTAACAAATTAAAAATTGTAATAACAAAAGAAATTAATGTTGCCATAATTACATTACTTCATTTTACAACTTTATATAGACATATAAAGTAACCGAAAGTTTAAAAAAATAGCTTTTATTATAAGGAAGAAATGTAATGAGTTAAAAAATATAATTTACTTTTTACTACAAGGAAGAAATGTGATTTTTTCTCATGATAATAAATAATATTATTGATATTACATTATGTGTAAATCATTTTACTTGCATGTGATATTTAAAACAAATAAATATTTATAACAAAAAATATTTTCCTTGTCAACCATAAGAAAAATATTTCAATGTCCATATTAAATAACATATTTTTATAAATATTTTATATAGAGAAATTTTTTTCTTTTTCTTATATTTTCACTTGAGTGATAAAGATTGAGAGAATTCATATTCCATTAATAGTTACTTTCTAATTCAATTATGGGGGATATTTGTAATTTTTTCAATGTTTAATACGGATTTGATATATAATATTTTAGAAAATATTAATAATAAAAACAATTAAATGTATGCAGACAGGGAAAAAATATACATTTTAATGTGGAGAACGTGAATTCTAAATAAAATATTTCGATGTCAACTACATAAATATGATACCAGCCTAGATCCATGTTAACTCTGGATCTACCCAGCACCTAGAGGGATCAAATCTCTTTTCACTCGAAAAGATGTTTGCATCTCAAGAGATTTGATCCCACTTGGCGCTTGGTAGATCCAAAGTTAAGATGGATCTAGGATGGTTATAAAAAATTATGCCTTAAGTTTTTAAATTTAACAATAGATTGAATTTTATGAACCAAAATTTAATTAGTTAAATTGTGTTTTTGAATAATTTATTAATAATAATAATGTTTAATATTAATAATAGAATGAGTTACACATTTTCGTCTTATTAAGAACTAACTAAATTATTTTACCTTTAATTATTTTTTCCTTATGAGTATTGAAATACTTTACTAATTAAGTTAGATTGAATATCAGTAAACTATCTAAGCAATAGAAAAATATTTATCGTAATTTTACTATCATAGTTTAGCCATGTTAAACTTTTCAATTTATAAAAATATCTTTGCATTTTTTTTAAAGTAATTCGTTTTGCATGCAATTTCATATATTAAAGTTTGATATAAGTTCACGAATACATAATCTATAACCTATGGAAACCTAATCAGATCTTCTTTTTCTCCATAACACTTCTTCAATTTCATTTCATTATTATTTTACCATTTGAACCGACAATGTTTAACAAAGTATAAAATTTTCACATTTCCATTTATGAAATCCATAGCACCATGGCAGTTTGTGGTAGGGACCTTTGACATCCAGTTAATACACTTGGAGTGTGTATTATAGGACAATAATTAGGTGTTCTCCCTATCTCTAGCCTCCCATGGTCACACCATATTTTATGGGTCTGCCATTTTCTCCTGCTCCTACTACTACTCCCTCTACTGGTGTCTATTCTACATGATTGACATATAAAATACAGAAGTCTCATACATAAAATACATTTTTTTATTATTAAATTGAAAATTTATTTATTAATATGGAAACATGACTTTCAATTAAAAAAATATAAATCATCGACACGCCCAAAACACAGTCACGCATCGGCTCTGATGCATTGTCAAACACAATTGCACTAGCAATGGTGTGCACATACATAGGACACGTTTTTGGTTCACAAATTTAAATTTTCATCGTGATGCATCACACTTACACCGATGAACATTATTATAATTTTTTGCACCAAAGACAAACGTGCTCACACATGGGAATCCAACTCGAGCTATACCGTATTTTTAAATATTATTTTGGTGCGCTTGGTAAGAGGGGATCAAGCTCGTGGTGTGCATAAAACATATCAAAACACACCACATTTATGATGGTAAGAGAATCTATTGACTTTCAAATAGACTACATGCATTTTTATTTCCTATTTATATTATGTAAAATAAATATCTATTTTTATGTACTAAGAACTAAATTATTTGTAAGTATATGTCTTTATCATTATGAACATGAGAAATATTAGTTAGAGAAATATGAAAATATGAATTTTAGTGACTATCCTATGATAAGTATGCGGAAAAAATAATATTTTTTGAGTTGTTCATTAAGAAATAATCAAATATATTATTTGCCAAAATTTTAAATCTAATATAGTATCATTTTTGTATTATTTAACTCATATTTACTATTAAAAATAGTTAAATTTAAACCATTACAATAACAAATAAAGAACCAAAATAGCACTAAAATGTTATATCTTTATTACTAGAAAAAAGTTCACTTGCCTCTTTAAGGGAGAACTTCCAATAGAGCAATTCTCCAACTACAAGTAACTTCACAAGGGCCTTATTTTACATTGCTTGATCCCCATCTTTAGAGAGATAAATTTCTAATTTAAATTGGTAAGAGTTGTTATAAATATTAAATTTAAATTGTTTGAAAATCTCATAACTTTCGTAATAAAATAAATTTTATAAAAGCAATTTTTCTTTTTCTTTTTTCTAAGTTATATTAAATCTAAATTAATTGCGCCGAGAGACGTTCTACAACCGAGTATGGGAGAGATGTTGTTAAGTAACGTTACATTTAAAAATAGTAAAATAATAATTTAAATAACAAATTAAAAATAGTAATAACAAAATGGCAACCATAATTACAATACTTCAATTTACACCTTAATATTATATAACTTTATATAGAGATATAAAGTAACCTTTAACTTTTACTGTGAGGAAGAAATGTAATGAGTAAAAAAATATAATTTACTTTTAACAACAAGGAAGAAATGTAATTTTTTCACATGACAAGAAATTGTATTTTTGATGTTACATTATGTGTAATTCATTCTACATTCCATTTAGGTGTGATATTTAAAACCAAAATATATTTATAACAAAAAATATTTTATTGTCAACCATAAGTAAAATATTTCAATGTCCATATTAAATAACATATTTTTATAAATATTTTATATAGAGAAATTTTTTTCTTTTTTCTTATATTTTCACTTGAGTGATAAAGATTGAGAGAATTCATATTCCATTAATAGTTACTTTCTAATTCAATTATGGGGGATATTTGTAATTTTTTCAATGTTTAATACGGATTTGATATATAATATTTTAGAAAATATTAATAATAAAAACAATTAAATGTATGCAGACAGGGAAAAAATATACATTTTAATGTGGAGAACGTGAATTCTAAATAAAATATTTCGATGTCAACTACATAAATATGATACCAGCCTAGATCCATGTTAACTCTGGATCTACCCAGCACCTAGAGGGATCAAATCTCTTTTCACTCGAAAAGATGTTTGCATCTCAAGAGATTTGATCCCACTTGGCGCTTGGTAGATCCAAAGTTAAGATGGATCTAGGATGGTTATAAAAAATTATGCCTTAAGTTTTTAAATTTAACAATAGATTGAATTTTATGAACCAAAATTTAATTAGTTAAATTGTGTTTTTGAATAATTTATTAATAATAATAATGTTTAATATTAATAATAGAATGAGTTACACATTTTCGTCTTATTAAGAACTAACTAAATTATTTTACCTTTAATTATTTTTTCCTTATGAGTATTGAAATACTTTACTAATTAAGTTAGATTGAATATCAGTAAACTATCTAAGCAATAGAAAAATATTTATCGTAATTTTACTATCATAGTTTAGCCATGTTAAACTTTTCAATTTATAAAAATATCTTTGCATTTTTTTTAAAGTAATTCGTTTTGCATGCAATTTCATATATTAAAGTTTGATATAAGTTCACGAATACATAATCTATAATAAATATTATTTCATAAAAATAAACATCATGATGATAACCATATAAAAAAAATAAACACCATCTAAGGTACACATTCGAATTCACTAACATCTCTAATAATATACACCTCTAACACATATAGACTTGTCATTGGTTAATACACAAATTTAATAATCTAATAGGGCATCATCATCGTGATCACATCTAACAAAACACAATCATTGTAATCTAACATTATCACCACACATATCCCCAAATTAATATAAGTCTCATGTCAAATAACTGGTATCACATACACATCTATTTGCAAGCACTTTAAATGAACATAACTAATATGACCTAAAATATACACATCAATACGAACATATAAATTAAGTACATAAACATGAACAAAAAAAATTATATATATATATATGCAAACAAGTCAAATAACTACATCAAGTCAAATAAGTGCCATCAAATATCTGATACAATAGATGTAGTAGTGCCAGCCTGGTCTTCAGTAGAAGATGATGGATGGTCAACTACTTCCTCAACGCGGTCTATCGAACTCTGAGGTGGATGTTCTGCTTTGTCAGGAGGAACATAAGGCTTGTTATATATCCTTGACATCTCATCATTAGACGAAAGACGAGGAGGTGTACTAGCAGAAGGATCACAGAAACCCTTACGACCATGATCTGATGGGGTGGTACTACCAAGAGCATCATTATCACCACCCTCATCATCATGATCACCAACCTCATCTGATGTATCTTCCCTTGCATTCCTTGCATCCCTCATCGCTATCAATACCCTACTAGCTCCAATGATATGTCTCATAAAAGACATAATCTCTCATAGACAGTCCCTATACAAATCCACAAACCTAATATCTACACTGATATCTCAAGTCCTAGAAGGGCGGAATCCAAAAACATGGCCAATATATCGCAGTAGTCCATCCGAAATTGCAGACCATCCCTACAACCTTGAACGTCCACGATCCCCTTAGGATGTGCCTCACCCTCTTGGGCCTCGCCCATCTCCTCATATCCTCCATCCGGTGGGGGAGGAGGCATGTCTCCATCAAATATGTTGATGTCTACAAAATAAATAGTAGAAAAAAATAATCAGACAATTTCATTAAACAATTGTTAAGGAACATGCTAGAATAATTTTCTTATAATTCATTAAAACAATAAAATGAAACTAGATTAATTTAAAGAAAAATTTAATATTACTTCTATCATTTGGAGGCACAACCGAAGTGAATAGTATGTTGGGACATTGTCTCCAATCAATACCTTTGTACATAAACGTCAACACAACAAATTCATGGTCATCCTCACTGGCTAGTAGCACTAGTGCCTTGGCAAAAATTCTGGCCAGATATTTCGGTAGGCCCCTCTTGGGCATCATCTGCCCCCACATGCACATTCAGACTTGAGTGATTGACCGAGGAGGGTGACTGTCAAATGTAGTCCTCGTCTCTTGAAACCCCTCAAAAAAGAAACAAAAAGTCTCTCAAGAGAAAGGGAAGGTTTCCCTCCCATGTCTCAACACATGACATCTCTCTAAAGCCATGCAAAAATACCTAAAAAAAATGGCAGATCATCTGATGCAACGATGCACTTGAACCAAAGAATCAACATAATAAAAAAGAGGGAAAATAATGTGCTTCCCATCACTACTAGAGTGCGCAGTGGTGGTGACTAATATTGAAAGGCACCTAACCTCATGTGCATTAATAGATTCAAGAGCACTGTGTTTTTTATTTTTAAATAAAAAATATATCATGGTGTTTTTCTTAAGACGTCTCGAGGTGTTCTAATACATGTACCACATCGGTGCTTTGTTTGAATATAGCACTGCTCTATTTTTTAAAAATTAAAAATTGCCTAGCAGAGCTATTTCGAAGACACCTCGGGGCATTTTAGTACCTTTACCGCACCTACGCATCGTTGGAAAATAATACCACATTTTTTTGAAATTTAAAAAATATAGCAGTACTACTTAGTGGTATGCACCGGGACATTTTACTACATGAAGGGTGTTGGTGCTATCGATTATTCAAGCACCAATGCGTTGTGTTACTTAGCGCACCGTGTTTTTTATTTTATAAAAATAATTTCTCCACTTTGCACCATGTTATATGCAACACCAATGCTTGTATGGATAGTGAAGCATCATTGTGTTTTTATATTGTAGACACACCATTAAAAAAAAATCTGGTAAAACATCCATTCACCCACCTCTGCTAGCGACCTCCGCAACAAACATATTTTTGGGCTATTTTTATAGGGGTTTCTGCAAAAACCTCCACTAGAAGGTATTTTCCTTCAAGTGTTCTAGGGTCATCTGTTAAGAGAAAAATAAAATTCTTAAGAAAAATTGACCCTTTGGAAAACGGTGGTTAAGTAAAAGAGGATTCTTTGAGTTAAAATTTCAAAATATTATTTTTTGGACCTAGAAAAAAGGGCTTTATCGAGGAATTCAAAATTTTCCTCCAAAACAAAGGAAAACATTAAAATTTTGATTTGGAATAAGAAAATTTTCTCCATCAACTAAGGATATTGATTTTTTTCAAATAAGATCAATGGATAAAGTTATTTTGACGAGGATTAAGTCATGTATCAAGCAACTAGCCGTTATTTTCCACTTGGAGGGGTTTAATCCTCTCATTTTTTCTCTATAAGGAAGACATTGAGCTCCTCATTATATGAGGTATTGAGATAAGCTCTCCTAGAATAATTTTAATAAAAGTCTTTGGGGTTTCAATTCAAGGTCTCTCTCTCTTTATGATTCATGGTATGTGATGAATGGGTTTAATGATCTAATTTTGTTCTTTAACTGAGGATTATTGTTTCACAACCAGTGGTTGGAATATATATTAACACATGTATCTTGCTATAGGTATTGGGTTAGAGTAAACACATTGAAGCTGACTGATCTAGCAAGTATATCTAGGTATCTAGTCTATTTGTGTGAATCAAACCCCTTTGAAACTAATAATCTATGTTTCGAGTATTTAGAGATTTTCAAGTGATTCAACCCTTGGGTAAGCACCCAAGTTCATGAGCTTTGAGGTGACCACACCTTATTTAGAATATGAGCTTATCTAACGATTTATTATGCAAGGTCTTGGCTTGTACATTAAATACAATTTTTTTCTATCAATTATTTTCAAAATCTACCTCGGATACAAAGAATATATCTACTAATTAGCTTGAAATTTTTTAAATTGTGAATATTGTAAAATAATTTTGTAAAATAATTTTGATAGCTGTTGTATCTACATTTTGGTTTTCCTTTTGTATATACTAACCATTTGGGGTTTCATGTTCAATTTTATTTGAAAAATGTCTAGGGTTTTTTGGATTTGCAGGTGGATAGATTCGTATTTGAAGGCCTTAAAACCATAAACATCTAGGATTTTGGGCCTAAAATTTACCATCTTTTGAGGGTTTTATAGCCATTTGAAAAGGGTCGCAAGTGTTTCTCAACTATTTTAGCACTTCACAAATTTATTTACAATTTTTGTGACTGTAAAATTGAATGATCTCACTTATGTCCATTTGTAGATCAATTAACAAAATTAGGAGGACGAAAAACTCTTATTGCAGACCTAATCTAGCTAGTTTCAGGCCCTAAGGGTCCTCATTTATTTGTTGCAAGGTTTTAAGCCCTTTTTCACTTGTTCACAAGCTTAGAAGAGGCCATAAGCCCTAGTCATAGGTCATTATAGGCCTTAAAACCCTAGCACATTCTTATTCTTGGCATACAAACCTAATGCAAAGCATTGTTAACTCCAAAAATTCATCATAATTGGATTTTGGAACTAACTTGTTGTATTTTCCAAGGTTTGGTGTGGTTAAAATTGTGAAATTTTCAAATTTAGGGTATGATCTAGTAAATTGTAGGTTTGTGTATCATCATTAACATAGGTTTTACTCTTTGTATACTAACAAATTTTGTCTACAAGGATAACATTCACTACTAGGAGAATTTATTATCTTATACCAAGGCTTGTTATCAAATTTATATCATTGTTAGCCCCCTTCTATTTCTCAAGAGCAATCCAAAAAAATTTTAGGGCCTATTATTGCTGCAAAATTGTTAAAGGCTGATGTTGTTGTTGTAGGATAAACACTTATCACTATAGGAAAAATGTTCATCAAGGAAGGTTTTGATCACTCTCTTAGGTTTGAGCATTAGGATGTTGCCTTGAAGGCTATCCGCAAGGCCTAGAGCCTTGATTTGGCTTTGGCATAAGGTATTTTTTAGATACATTTTTCATTGCATCAAATATAGGGCTAGAACAATGTTATTTCGAGAGTTACATTTGAAATTTTGAGAGGTTACATCACTGATTATGATGAAGACATTTCAATTTGTTTCATAAAGTTTATATATTAGAATTTGGAAGAAGAACGTTGGGCCTAGGGACCTTGTTACCCTTGACTGTGAACCATTGCACACCTTGCAATTAACTCAGATTTGAAGCACAAAAGTTTTTATAATAAGAGGCCTAAAATCAATAAATCTTGGTCACACATTAACACACAATGTTTAAAACTTTAGGTGACTGATTTAGCTTAAATGTGAGCTATTTACGGGTTATATTTCTTGGTAGTAGGGCTTTATAAAGTCTAGTGCAAGTTATTGATCACTGCAATATACTATCTCTTGTCTTGTGCTGCTTATATACTAATATGTGTTTGTTTGTAGGCCTAACACATCTAGTTTAGGGCTAATTTATTAGTGATTGTAGGTTGAAGCTTTTACACTAGCCCTTGAGGTTTTCTTTTCTTCTGTATTCTTGATTGTCACGTTAAAATATCAGATATAGAACCAAGCTAAACAATGACCTATTACACTTAAAATCTAATAAAATAAGCCTAAGAAATTTAAAGAGTGTCACACATTGATTACAAGGTTTGATCATTATGGTTTTATTTCTCTTACAAGTGATTTTGGGAATGATTTAGTGGTGAGCGTGAGATGATTTCAAGTAGTAGCAATTTTTACTCGAAGTTTGGTATATTTTGACGTAATCATTGTGTGCTTGTAACATTGGATAAGTTTATTATATTGGTACTCTTATTGTTTTAAGGATAGCCTTTCTTCCCTTCCTTACTAACTGCATTTTTCATAATCATATCCCTCTTACATCCTTGCATGGTTAGAATTTTTTACATATTGTTAGCATTCTCATTATGCTTAAGAAACATTAAAGTCTCCATTGTTCCTAGTTGCAAAATTATAAGAGAACTATTCTAATTCACTCACTACTAAGCTCTAACAAGCATCTTGGATAATTGGTATTCATAATATTGTTTCATTGAGATTAATTGTTATCTAAAGTGCTTCATTAATTTTCTATTTTCATCTTGTAATCTTGTGTTAAAAGTGACATTGTGATCATCTTGATTTCAAGTGATTTAATATTTTCATATTGGAGCATTTCACATCTTTGTAATCTCATTGAAGCAAATCGAATTTAATTTCATCTTCATTCTAAGCTAGATGTGCATCTCTAAAATATACCTCCAAGCATAAGCTTGGTTATAAAAGAGATAGGACCACATTCTTCACACATTTGAGAAGTCTAGAACCTCATTCGCAGTTAACACAATGACCTTGTAGTTCTCTTGTGGGAAATACCTTGTAGGAACGAAGGCAACAAGAGGTATCATTAATGAGGCCTTAGCCTCCTTCCTTTGGGATTCTCTCTACAACTTGTGTTTGAGGCTAGCTTCAAAATAATCGAGAGGAAGGATTCACCTATACTAGGCATCTAATTAAAATTAACCAAGATATTGCATTACACATTAGATTTAGGTCCTACACTTCATCTAGGATAAAAATTTCGTCCTGCAACAGCTATTCATCCGGTAACTTGGAGTATTAATCTATATTATGCATGTAATTAATTCAAAGGAACTGGTATCTCATTCATAATATTAAGTAATCTAATCACATTGTGCTTAATAATCTCACTTTCCATTAAATTTTAACTCAAGTTTCTAGGGCATTCAATTGTATCTCCTAAACTTGTTGGTTCCTTACAATTTTCTCATCATCTCATTCATATGGACTGCCCCCCTTAGCTTGCATTTGGAAGATAGCTTAAATGAAGAGGGCAGGGATCAAAGTGACAACCCTTGCCCTGGGCGTTATCACAATTTTGTGTACAATTTGAGTGACAACATAACACATTGGGGAGCTTTGCCAACTTAGGGAGTATACTACCTCTTACGGAGTTGTGAGAGTTGCATATTTTCTGAAGGAAACCTACCCACCTTCCCAATGGAAGAGTGCAAATCAGAAGATAGTTGGCTAAAGGGTGAGATATTCATAACTAGCTAATCTTACAACACTACCTTTGAGAAAGAAGAATCCAAGTGGTAGATGATAATGGTAAATTGAGATGGGGTTATAAATAATTAGGCACGTTTATAATAAAGGAGGCCTATGAACTGGTTGAATACTACTCGAATATACTCCAGAAGCTATTATGGAGGAATTTCTAGATAGTTAAATTGTGGTTGAAGGTTACCCACTTGCTTTGGGTTATCAGACGCTAGAGACTTTTAACTTGAGATCACCTCCAACGCAAGGGATTCATTGGGCCATCCTGGTGCCCAATAATTTGGCACCACGAGAAGAAAATGAAGCACTTATTGAACATGTGTGAAACAACATAGGAGCTATGGAACATGGTTATGATCCTGTTTGGTTATTTGGATCATACACCTAATAGCCTCTAGGAAACCATAAAATATTGGAGGATGTCCTTATTTAAAAATCCAGTGGTCAATTGAGCTTAGATTTTGGTCTTGGGATTTATTCTCTAAAACCTTTAGAAGGAACGTAACAAAATCATTTTTAAAGACAAAAGAACTCCAGTTCAGGTTGTTTGGAAAACTTCGATACATAATGCGAGGGAAACAATTCTGTCTAAAAATTGGGATACAAAAGATTGGAAATTTCAAGGGGCAGAAACATTAATTTCAAGAAAGCTAGAGACATTGCAAGATATGATGACAACACTTAAGAATTTGACTATTAGAGCTCCTAGTTCCTCCTCGTCTGAGTTTTCCTTTCCACTAGAGGGATTTGTTAAAATAAATTTTGATGGGGCTTCCAAAGGAAATCCAGGCCCGTCTAGATATGGGTTCATCCTTTAGGATGACTAGGGAAACTCTTTAGGTGTTTTTGCTAAGCATTGTGGGTTACTACCAACAATGTGGTTGAATTCAATGCATTGGAGAAAGGGTTGTTATTTTCCAAAGTATGGGTGTTTCTAGAATCCATATCATAGGTGACTTGCAAATGGTGATTAGTGTAGCCCAAAAACTCATCAATGGCTCCCTTGAATCAAGAGTTTTTAGTAGCTAACATTTGGAGCTTCTGGTATCATGTATACATGATTTGATTCTCTCCTTCCCATATGAAATTACGTCCCACACACATGACATTGAACATAGAGAGAACCTATCTAACTAATTGGGTTGATCAAGAGTCCAACCTAGAATCATCCTTTTTCGAGCCTCTACCAATGAGTCAGAGTGACCTTTTTTAATTTTTAAGTATTCTCGAAAGTGAAAAGTTTTCCCTGATGGTGGTGAAGAATGGTGATACAAAAGGGACGAAGGGGCCTCACTACCCTCCTCCACTTGGAATAAATTTTAACTATGCGTGTCAAACATTCTTTTTTTTGGAAGCGCCCGACAATATTTCTAGAGAAGGGGGGGGGGAGATTATATAGTAGAGAAAACTCTACAAGGCGATGTTGGCTACGTTTGGGTATGGAAGTTAAGGTGGTGGGAGTAGTTGGAAGCCTGGTCAAATAGGGTGGAATTATGTATGTTCCAACACCTGATACACAAGCTATTGTGGAATGGGAAGGAATTCGAGCCGACTCTTGTGGCGACATCAAATTGTCCTCTACAGTTCTTGAGCAAGAGGTGCTCCCCCCTAGTTCTTCTTTTGTGTCTTCATGGTTTTGTTGAGGTGACAAAGGTGGGGCTCCAATGAAGGGTCATATTATATGGGGAGCATGTTAGCCTTCTATCTTTTGGTAAAGTTTTTGGGCCTAATATCTTGGTTGGTCTAGGTTTACCTTGACTGTTGGTTTTCTTGCATTTCTATTTATATTGTAGGTCTGTCTTTGGGAGTTATAATTATTTCTGGTGATAGAATTTGGAGGACCCTGGTGGCTAAGGGAAAGAAAATTCCATGCTCACTGGTGTTTTGGGCACTGGAGACAGGAATAGGGCATGCTGCTAGACCTCTTGGGATTATTTCCAACTTAACATCTTACTTTTCTTTCTAAATGTAATTTTAGGAAGTAATAGGCCACAACAGATTGTGTCTTTCTCTTCTTATTTTTTGGATATTTTCCGCATATTCTTAAAGATTTATACTGGTCCTAACTCCTATTTTAGTCTTGGAATATTCTAGGGAAGAGGGGGGGGGGTGGCTCGAAGGTCTCGTATCCAGAACAAGTTGTTTCAGCTATTTCACCACGACTTCTAGAGGAAACAAATGGAACTATGCTGGGTGGATGAAGGGGTGGCGAATTATGGAGTTGGTGTGAGGGGAGGACATCTGGGGACAAGCCATGGGAGGTGGGATATTGGATGGTGATTAATAGGTATAAGGAGTGGTTTTTGTGTATAGTTTCCAGGTGGTAATGGGTTCAAGAAGGCTATGACATCGAGAGGTATTTGGAGAGGTTGGAGGTCACAATCAAGGGCTTCTAAAAATTGGTGCAATTTTGTTCATAATGTTTATATGCAACACCAGCACCAACAAGGCAAGTTTCATCGAGGCATAGGGCCACATGGCCAAAGGGAAAAACACCATCTAGATAATCGAGATTTGGGGGAAGAGCTAGACCTAAATCCAGCACAATCCCCTGACAGAATTGAATTTCCACCTCCCTTTGATTCAATCGACAACCGTCTTCAACACATCACTTTACTCCTAGATAAACTTGGACATGAATGACATGATGGTACAAACACAATCATTGGTTTCATGAATGACCTGTAGCGTAACCAATGGGATATGCAGGATCAATTAGATACTCTTTAGCGTAGGCAGAGGAGGATCTATGAAAAATTGGAGCATTGGGAAGGCAGATTAGAAAACATGGAAGGACACGTGCATTGTGATTTTAGTCCTGCCTTGTCACCAAGTACTAGTCTAGACAACCCTGCTCTGGTTAATTCTTCAGACCATGGATGATTGTCAATTGTATTCAGATCCTATGGTTTTTTTCATCATACATGGCTATTTGTATGTGGTCTTCTATTTTTCCTTGTCTTTTAACAATGTGGTTTTTTTACTATCTTCTGGCCAATAAATCTGGTAGGAGTGAGGCTGAAAGACTTTTTCCAATCAATTCATCATGAAGTATATCTAATTTGAATTAATAGAGATTTTTGACTTACAAAAAAAATTCTTTGCTTTGATTTGAGTGATTGGGTGAACAATTTGTTTCCTAAGCTAAAAAGAAGTTTAAGATTTTGAAAACATATATTCTCCACACACACACACACACACACACACAAACACATATATAATCTATTATATCTCAAACTTCATTTCCATCTCCTTTTCTTCCTATCCTTAAATTATCTAGTCTACACGTTATGATATTAATGTACGAGAAATGTAGATTGCATGAGTGGAGAGGTGTGATAACCTTCTGTTTTAGTGGCTACAACAAGTGGCGATTCACTGGTAGAACCAAAAAACTATGCATGTGCTTCATCTTGAGGGGGGTGGAGGGGCTTAGCATACTGTTCCTTTCACTCCCGTGGGTCCCACTACTTTCATCTCTGCCCTTGCATGTTTTCTCCACTTGTTTGCACTGTGTGGGATGCTTGTTTACTGTGTTTTCATTTTCGGAGACCGGACGGAAAGGGGTCAGAGTAACCTCATGGGTTCAAGGATTTGGTATAAATATTTTGTCCCCTTGTGTTGCTCCGTTGCCAGTAGTCCTGGTGGTCTTGGCGGAGTCACTACCTTGGAGTCACAGACGTTGCTCCACTGCCAGCGAGACTGGTCAATACCCTGGCGGAGTCGTCACATCACCTCTCTACACAAGAAGCCTTTCTCAATCCTTTACCCTTTATTTCATGTGCTAATAGAGCTTATTTGAATGTGATTGAGGCACTTATTTTGAATGTGCTAAAGGAACTTATTTGAATGTGGCAAGTATTTCCTGGGTGGACGAGGGATCCTGACTTATGTTACTTGCAAGAGAGGTTTCTCCTGGTTTGCATATATGGACATTTGGTTTTACCAAATATCCTTTTGCTGCCTGATGTTGGCCCTGTTCCCCTTCCATCTAGTGACCTATTTCACCAAAACTTCCTCTCGTATAGTAGTCCCTTGAGCTAGTGTACTAGGTGAGCTACTTATGCTTGGGTCCTAGGACTTGGTCGTGTTTTTCCCACGGGGTGTCTATCACAGACAAGATTAGGAAATTTTGTGTTCTAGGGACGATTCTTCACTGGCAGAGATTTCGGTACAACCGACCAATCGAGTAACTACTACTTCTATACCTCAACTTGAGGTGTTAGGGGTACATATTTCCGAGAGCTCGCTTGAAGCGAGCTGTTTATTTAAACACACAAAACAAATGAAAAACAAGAGCAACAAAGTAAAGGAAAATAAAATATGGTACAGAGCATGGTGATGGCCCCTGGGGCTGTCAGGTGAAATAGTGCTTGAGGTCATGTCCATTTACTAGAAGGACCTCGATCCTCCCTTATAAGGTCTAGAGTCTATGTGTGTGGGAACCAACCTTTTCTTTGATCTGGAAGGGGCTTGTCCATAGGGTTTGGAATTTGGTGTGTTTGCCCTTATCTTCGTGAGCTTTTTCCCATTTGAGGACAAGGTTTCCAACCTCGAAAACCTTGTTTCTGGAGGATTTTTTATCAAACCATCATTTTATTTGGCTCTGGTGGATGGCAAAATTTTCCCGAGATTTCAGCCTTTCCTCCTCCAGTTTTAAAAATGTGTCTATACGGGCTTGTAAGGAAGGGCACGGGGTACCATGTATTTATTGAGACAATTAAAGGGCCGGGAGAGACAGGTTGGGAGGAAGGATTGCTTCTTTTCCATAGACTAGAAAAAATGGGGAGGTGCCCAAGGATGGTTTGGGTGTGACCTGATCAACCCAGAGGGCATTGTGCCAGTTCTGATGTTGGGATAGCAAAGTCTTTTTTATGATATGGATGAGGTTTTTATTGGTTAACTCGGCTAACCCATTTCCTTGGGGATAGTAGTTGGTGGAATGTTTAAGCACTATATCATTTTCTAAAGCAAATTCATATAACTTGAATGACGAAAAATAAGTAGCATTATAAAAAACAAGGGAGGTTGGAACATCAAACCTGGTCATGATGTACTGAGTGATGAAAGCTATTACCTCTTGATCGTTGATTTGATGTAACGATATTGCTTCAACCCACCTTGTGAAATAGTCCATGGCCATAAGGATATATCGATGTTGCTTGGAGGAGTGCGGAAAAATTTCCTCAATCACATCAAGCCCCCACTGCTGAAATGGATCTTCCACCGTGAAGGACTCTAATGGGGTGGATGGTCGGGATTCTCTGCTGGAAAAATTTTGACATGAAAGGCATCTCCGAACATAGGCATGCACATCCTTGAACAGAGTGGGTCAATAAAAACTAGCACGCATAATATTGTGAGCTGTGGCATCCCCTGCGTAGTGTCCACCGACTGGGCCATCATATACTTCTTTAAGGACCTATTGAGCCTCACTATGCTCTAAGCATCGTAACAGGACCCCGCTGTGGTGTTTGCGGAACAACTTACCCTGAACCAACTGGTAGGATGCAGACTTTAGCCTTATTGCTCGTTTCTGCTAGGTGGTTAAGGTGGGATCCATAATACCGCGGCCAAGATATTGCTGGAGATCAATGTACCATGACGAGGTGCTTTGCTGAGGTGTACTATTGGCTTGGTACATGTCTATTTTGTGATCCCAACATTCCTCTTCATTGGCCTGCAGGTCTGTGGCTTCAGTAGCCATCCAGCATAGCCCTTGCCCTTTGACAGTATGTGTAGGCTTGAATTCTAGGTCATACTCTTGAAGGCATGCCATCCAGTTGCCTTGTCTCTCGCCCAGCTCTTGCTTCATGAATAGTGAGCGAACCATTGGGTGGGGTACGAACACTGTCACATGGTTCTTAAAAATATATGGCCTGAAATGTTTGACTACCTTATATACCGCATAAGCTTGCTTGTCAATATCCAGATAATTTAGCTCGACACCTTGTAACCCTGCGCTCATGAACGATATCGGCCGCTCGTCATTGCTGCCATATTTATGAGTGAGGACGACTGTGAGAGATGAGTTCGAGGTGAAGGTATACAATATAAATCCTTTGCTGAAATCTAGGCTATGAAGGGTCGGGGCTTCTGCAATGGGCTATTTAATATTATCAAATGCTTCTTTCTCGGGGGAATTCCATTTAAAATTTGCGTTATTCTTGATCATACCTTGCAGAGGTTTCACGATTTAGGCGAAGTTCGATATGAACTTTCGCAGGAAGTTGATTTTTCCGAGAAACGACTACATGGCCTTTTTACTACTTGGGGGAGGAAACTGGGCGATGGCTTTTGCGCATTCTGGGTCCACCACTATGTCGTCTCGGGTTATGATGTGGCCCAAAAAATTCCCTTCAGAGACTATGAAGATGCTCTTCCTGGGGTTAAGTGAGATCCCATATTTTCGGCACCTTTCAAATTTTTTTTTGAGGTGGTGTAAGTGGTCACACTTGCGCTTGGAGAATACGGTGACATCATCAAGGTAGACCACAAAATTTTACCCCATTAGACCCCATAAGGCAATGTCCATGGCCCTTTGGAAGGTTTCCCTAGCATTGATCAGGCCAAAGGGCATGCGTCTAAATGAAACTTTCCCCATTTGGTCCTGAATGTGGTTTTCAAACGGTCGAGCTCAGCCACCAGTACTTGATTGTAACCTGAGAAACTATCCAATAATGAGAAAATTTCTGACTTGGATATTTTTTGAAGGATCTACTCCATGGGGGGCATTGGATAGTTGTCTTTTTCCGATGATCGATTCAAATTTCGGAAGTCCATGCATAAATGAATTTCGCTAGACTTTTTACGAACTAGGACCAAATTTGAAACCTGGGTTGAATGTCAGACTTTGAAGTTGATGTAGGCATCTAGGAGTTTCTTCAATTCCTTTTGGATCATCGGCTCTAAAGTAGGGTGCACCTTCCTTAGCTTTAGCTAGAAAGGCTTAAATCCTTCCTTCATTGGTATTACGTGCTGGATGATTCACGTGTCATAAGTTCGCAACTCATCATACGTCTAGGCAAAAACATCTCGGTATTTCTTGAATAATTTAGTAAAGGATTTCCTCTCTTTGGGGGTGCATTTCATACTGAGGCTGATGAATTTTGGTCCTATTCCTGTCCCAAGATTTATTTGCTGGTGCAGTAGGGTGGAAATCTGCACCTTCGTGTTGGGAGGTCCCTGAAAATGGTTCTTTAGGTCAAATAACTTCTCAAAGGCCATGACCCCTTTGGGTATGGGATTCCCTTTGTGCTCTTCTCTTTCCTTTTGCAAAGCTAGGTCATGATCTTCTTCCTCGATTACGATGTCCTTGAACACGTCCGCATTAAGCATGAAATCCATTACCTGCTGATCATCATTAAAAATGTGCAGATCAGTTACATTGACCGGCACAGTAGGCTTATAAACAATTGTAATAGAGAACCCATCCCTTAATGGGGCAAATCTAGCGGCAACATTGGCCATTATATCGACTACTGCATTATGCATTCTAAGTACGGACTTAATACCAAAAGCATCAAAGGAAAAAATAAAATTCCATACCTCTTACTAATAACCTTTCAAATGTGGAGATAGGCAGTGAATGGTGTTGCGTACCTGCTAGGTAATGATTTCGGAGTCGCCAGTTACCTTCAAACAAATGACTTTGAGTTCGATTAATTTATTGAGGCCAAGGATCAATGCTTCATACTTGACTATATTATTGGTACACTAGAACTCCAGCTGGCAAGAGATTAGGAGCTTATTCTTCTAGGGATCTAACAAGATACAACCCGCACCGGCCCCGTCATGGGTCTTGGAATTGTCGTAGTACATGGTCCAGACCTTGTCTTCGGATTTTGTAAGATCATGTGAGTGCATAGGAGGTGTACTCAGGGTGACGACATCTGGTGATCCTTCGGCATGGTAGGTTTGAAAGCAGTAGCTGGGAGCAACTTTGACTAGGCATCTTGGGCGACTGGAGATTGAGGGGATTGATAGCAACCAAATGCATCCTCTAGGAAGAACATGCCCAACTCCTCTTGTGCGAAGCTGACGGGTTTGTTGGTTTCCTCTAGGTTGGTCACTGCATGTTTCATGTAAGGTTCACTTTCAACCCAGATCTGATTGTTCCTACCCTTGTATGGGAGCTACAAGTGGGACCAGTCGGTGGCAAAGTATCCTTGTAGCTTGCTTGACCAATGTCGGCTCAATAGAAATCCGTAGGCTTTTGGGATATCCACGATCACTATGTCGATGCACTGATGCACCCTAGAGTTCGAGGAGAGGCAGATGAGGACATTATTCAATTCACCCACAGCAGGGACCTGTGATCTATCAAGCTGAATTATCCTGGCGTCAGTCTTCTCAGGACGGATGTTCAATTTCTTGCATACAGATAGGGGCATGACATTGGTGGATGCACCAGAATCGATGAGGCAATTATGAACATTGAAATTGAAGATCTCAATAGGCAGAAGGAAAGGGGGTGTAGATCCTCGAGAGTTCACGTTGACGACATTTACAATGGACTGGAGGCTTGCCGCAGCTTGGGAGGATGTGGAGCTCACTGTTTTGGATGTCAGTGGTTCGATGAAATCTTTGAGAATAAGGTATCACTGGTTAGTGATTCGGGCGAGCTCATAAAGGGAAATGTTTGCTCGCATTTTCTTCATATCTTCAATGATGTTATATCCAGATTCTGGGTGCAAGAGAGGTTCTGCAAAGGTACCTAGTGAACCTGATGATAATATAGCCTTGGGGGTGGCTTGAGCAGTGGTGGGGCTATATTTTTCAGGGGTTGTTGTTTGGTTTTCCTTGATTGGTGGCAAAATATTTCTTAGGAAAGCTTTTCTCTTTTCTTCGAAGGAATGGTCAGGGACCGGGCCTTTTCTCCTTAGGCCATAACTTTTGGGGGGGGGGGGGGGGTGTTTGGACTGAGGATCATTGGCCAGGTTTATCTCTGTCATGGGGGAAGGTCCTTCTTTGCGGATCACCTCGACGGTGAGGATAAGATTGCAAATCCTCATTCGTAGGAGAGGCTTCTTCACTATCTGAGCCAACCTCCTCTTCTAACTATCTCGCTGTTTGATCTTCTAGGATTTTATTTACCACGACGGTCATGCTACTGATCCACCGAGGGCAGGTTTTTTCCGAGTGGGAAGCTTTATGGAAAGAGCATAAATTGTCTTTTCCAATCTCTTCTATGTTGAGGTTAGTATTTGGGTTTAGTGGAGGGCGACTGGCCGTGAGGTTGCTCTTCCTAAAGAAAGGTTTCTTCATTTTGCTACCTGAGGAAGAGTCATTGTTTTTTCTCTTCAAATCAGAGACTTCATTTTCCAACAACTTGAGGGATTTAGCGATGCTCTCGAAATCGAAGGGGTTTTTATCCTTTTCTCCGGATTTGTGGGCTGAGGGTTGCGTTCTTTTCACAACCCATTTAGGGTCATCTTGGCCATCATGATCAACAGCTCCTATCTACATCATGTCCTTTTCGACGAAAAGGGTGGTGTTGTAGTTTGCTGCCAGGGTAGCTCTCGCTTCACGCTTCATGAAAATGCCGATATCCCGAGGGAGTGCCCTTGCGTAATAATCAATGGTGATGGAATCATCCAGGGCGATGTTCGAGGGGAATTTGTTCAATATGATGGAGAAGTTTTGGTTGAATATTTAACTATCTCCTTCTTCTGGCATTTCAAAGTACTCAACTCTGTGAGGAGCATAAAAGGAGTCTTGTCTTCCGAAAACTTATGGAGGAAGGTACGAAGAAATGGCTCCCAGGAGGAAATGGAAACGAGAGGTAGTGACCGATACCAAGTAGCAGCCTTATTTTCTAGGGTGTGGGGAAAGAGTCGGTACGCTACATCGTCAGACTGCACTCTCATCATTTTTAATGCCAGGTAGAAATTATTGATGTGATCTTCGACCAACGTACCCTTCTCGAGGTCGAAATTAGGGAGGTGTTTCTTTGGGCGTCGAGGCATGTCATTAAGGAGACCGCGGAGGCCTAGAGGAGATTGTGCCATCTAGGCTAAGGGTTGAACCTATCTAGCCCTATGGTGGGGCGGGATGAATATATGCCTGATCTTATTCTCAGATTTTCTTCCGGCGCTAGACCCAGAGGCTTCACCCTCATGTTGAGATTGCATGTTGTGATTACCTCCAAGATTTCCCATGTTTCTATAATTTCTCCAGTTGTAAAGGAAGGGCAGCCTCTCTTGGTTTCGGTTGTGGTGGTGGTGAGTATGGTCTGTATTTCGACCGTGTCCACAACCTCTATCTCCCCGGCCTCTGTTTCCCTGGCCCCTCCCGGCTCCTCCTCCAGGCGGGTCATTTTCTTGAGTTTTATCTTTCAAAGGCTGGTTGGGTTTAGGGTCGACGTCTGGTTGGGGTTTGGTAACTTCAGGGCCATCCCCTTCGATCCCTCGGGGGCTGTCGGGGGGTTCGGATGAATTCCGCTCAACTACATCCACATAATATTCAAGCATAAGACCTATCAACTGAGGCATGGAATTGACCAGGACACCCTGGCGAGTTTGATGCCTCCCGAGAGTCTACAGATTGGCTACAGAACCGGTGGCTGGGAGGTTTTTCATACCTCTAATGAAATCGCGGGTGAGCGGGTGCAAGGATTTAAGCTGGTCCGAGGCTACCTCATAATAGGGCGAGTCCTCCTATAGGGAATTTTCAGGGGGTGGAGGACCAGTATTTTCATATATGATCTCCCCCTCTGGGGTTTGCAATAGATTTGGCACTAGAAGGATGGAATGAATGGAAAGCTCCCACCACGTAACTAATATCCCGTTGCAAACCCTGTAGGGGGAGATCATATATGAAAACACTGGTCTTCCACCCCCTAAAAATTCCCTAGAGGAGGACCCGCCCTATTATGAGGTAACCCCAGACCAGCGTAGAGCCTTGTGCCCACTCGCTCGCGACCTCATTAGAGGTCTGCAAAACCTCCCAGCCACCAGTTCCATGGCCAATCCGCAGACTTCTGGGATGCGTCAAACTCACCAAGGTGTCCTGGTCAATTCTATGCCTCATCTGATAGGACTTATGCTCGAAGATTATGTGGATGTAGTTGAGCGGAATTCAGCCGAACCCCACGACAACCCCTGAGAGATCGAAGGGGACGAACCTGAAGTTATTGAACCCCAACCAGATGTCGGCCCTCAACCCAACCAGCCTTTTAATGATAACACTCAAGCAAATGACCCGCTTGGAGGAGGAGCCGGGAGAGGCTGGGGAAACAGAGGCCGTGGACACGGTCATAATACAGATCGTACTCACCACCATCGCAATCGAAACCAAGAGAGGTTTCCATTCCTTTACAACTTGAGAAATTATAGAAACATGGGAAATATTAGAGGTAATCACGACATGCACTCTCAACATGAGGGCGAAGCCTACAGGTTTGGCACCGGAAGTGAATCTGAGAATAAGATCGGGCATATCTTCATCCTGCCCCACCATAGGGCTAGACGGGTTCAAACCTTACCCTGGATGGAAAAATCTCCTCTAAGCCTCCGCGGTCCCCTTCATGACATGCCCTGACACCCAGAGAAACACCTCCCTAAGTTTGACCTCGAGAAGGGTACGCTGGCCGAAGATCACATCAATAATTTCTACCTGGCCTTAAAAATGATGAGAGTGCAGTCCAACGATGTAGCGTGCTAACTCTTTCTCCACACCCTAGAAAATAAGGCTGCTACTTGGTACTGGTCACTGCCTATCGCTTGCATTTCCTCCTGGGAGCAATTTCGCCGTACCTTGCTCCAGAATTTTTTGGAAGAGAAGACTCCTTCTATGCTCCTCACAGATTTCAATACTTTGAAATTCCAGAAGAAGGAGAAAGTTAAAGACTTCAACCAATGCTTCGCCACCATATTGAAAAAATTCCCCTTGAACATGGCCCTAGATGATTCCATCACCATTGATTATTACACAAGGGCCCTCTCGCGGGATATTTCTGTTTTTGTGAAGCGTGAAGCCGTAGCTACCCTGGCAGCAATATACACCACTGCCCTTGCCGTCGAAAAGGACATGATGTCCATTGGATCCATTGATCATGATGGCCGAGATGACCCAAAACTGGCCGCGAAAAGAACACAACCCTCAGCCCATAAATCCAGAGACAAGGATAAAGACCCCTTCGATTTCGAGAGCATTGTGAAATCCCTCAAGTTGTTGACAAATGAAGTCTTCGATTTGAAGAGAAAAAACAATGACTCTGCCTCAGGTCGCAAAACGTAGAAACCTTTCTTTAGGAAGAGTAACCTGACGGCCAGTCTCTCTTCACTGAACCCAAATACTAACCTCAACGTAGAAGAGATCGTCAAAGAGAATTTATGCTCTTTCCATCAAGCCTCCCACTCGAAAAAAACCTACCCTTAGTGGATTAATAGGATGACCGCCGTGGTAAATCAACCCCTAGAAGATCAAACAATGGGAGAGTTAGAAGAGGAGGCCATCTCAAATAGCAAAGAAGCCTCTCCTCCGGATGAGGATTTTGGATCTACTGTCCTCACCTTCGGGGTGATCTGTGGAGAAGGACCTTCCCCGTTGACAGAGATAAACCTGGTCGATGATCCTCAATCCAAACCCCCCAGAAATGATGGCCTAAGGAGAAAAGGCCTGGTCCCTGACCATTCCTTCAAGGAAAAGAGAAACGCTTTCTTAAGAAACATTCTGCCGCCAAACAAGGAAAACCAAACCACAAACCCTGAAAAATCTAGCCCCACCACTGCCCGAGTCACCCCCAAGGCTAGATTATCATCAGGTTCACCAGGTACCTCTGCAGAACCTCTCCTGCACCTAGAATCCAGATATAAAATCATCGAAGATATGAATAAAACAAGAGCTAACATTTCCCTTTACGAGCTTTCCCTGATCGCTAACCAACGAGACCTTATTCTCAAAGATTTCACTGACCTATCAACATCCAAAATAGTGAGCTCCACATCCTCCCAAGCTACGACAAGCCTCCAGTCCATCGTAAATGTCGTCAACGTGAACTACCGAGGATCTACACCTCCTTTCCTTCTATCTTTTGAGATTTTCAATTTCAATGTTCATAATTTCCTTGTCGATTCTGGTGCATCCAACAATGTCATGCCCCTATCTGTATGCAAGAAAGTGAACATTCGTCTTGAGAAGACCGACACCGGGATCATTCATATTGATAGATCCCAGCTCCCCACAGTGGGTGAATTGAATAACATCCTCATCCACCTCTCCTCGGACTCCAGGGTGCATCAGTTCATCGACATAGTGATTGTGGATATCCCAGAAGCCTACAGCTTGTTATTGAGCCGATATTGGTCAAGAAAGCAACAAGGATACTTTTCCATAGACTGGTCCCACTTATGGCTCCCATACAAGGGAAGGAAAAATCAGATCTGGGTTGAAAGCTAATCTTACATGAAACACATGGTGACCGACTTGGAGGCAACCAATGAACCCATTAGATTCGGACAAGAGGAGATGGGCATGTACTTCCTAGAGGCTGAGTTCGGTTGATATAAAACCCCTCAATCTCCAGTCGCCCAAGATGCCCAGTCAGAGCTACTCCCGACTACTGCTTTCCACCCTACCATGCTAGAAGGACCACCAGATGCCTTCACCCCGAGTACACCTCCTGTGCACTCACGTGAACTTACAAAATTCGAAGACAAGGTCTGGACCTTGTACTACGATGATTCCAAGACCCATGATGGGGCCAGTGTGGGCTGTATCTTGTTAGATCCCCAAAAGAATAAGTTCCTAATCTTTTTCCTGATGGAGTTCCAGTGTACCAATAATATAACCGAGTATGAAGCACTGATCCTTATCCTCAAGAAAGCAATCGATCTCAAAGTCAGTTGTTTGAAGGTAATTGGCAACTCCTAAATCATTACCCGGGAGGTACGCAACACCATTCACTACCTATCTCCACATTTGAAAGGCTATCAGACATAGGTATGGCGTTTGATTTCTGCCTTTGATTCTTTCGTTATTAAGTCCATAATTAGAATGCATAATGCAACAACCGATACACTGGCCAATGCTGCCGCTAGATTTACCCCATTAAGGGATGGGTTCTCTATTGAAATTGTTTATAAGGCTGCAGTGCCAGATACTGTAACTAATCTGTGGATTTTTAATGATGATCAACAGGTACTGGATTTCATGCTTAAGGCGAACATGCTCAAGGATGCCATGATCGAGGAAGAAGATCATGACCTGGCCTTGCAAAAGGAAAGAGAGGAGCACAAGGGGAATCCCATACGTAAAGGGGTCATGTCCCTTGAGAAGTTATTTGACCTACAGATCGTTTTTGGGGACCTCCCAACATGAAGGTGTAGAGTTCCACCCTACTGCACTAGCAAATAAATCTCGGGATGGAAAGGGAACCAAAATTTGTCAACCTTGGTACAAAATTCACCCGTTAGGAGAGGCAATCATTTACTAAATTATTCAATAAATACTGAGATGTTTTCGCCTGGACGTATGATGAGCTGAAAACTTATGAGACACGAATCATCTAACACGTAATACCAATGAAGGAAGGAGTTAAGCCTTTCCAGTAGAAGCTAAGGAAGGTGCACCCTAATTTGGAGCCGATGATCCAAAAGGAACTGAAGAAACTCCTAGACAACCACATCATCTTCAAATTTTGACATTCAACCTGGGTGTCAAATTTGGTCCTAGTTCATAAAAATTCTGGCGAAATTTGTTTATGCGCGGACTTCCGTAATTTGAACTGATCATCGGACAAGGAAAACTACTCAGTGCCCCACATGGAGTAGATCCTTCAAACAGTATCTGGGTAAGAAATGTTCTCATTATTGGATGGTTTTTCAGGTTACAATCAAGTACTGGTGGCTGAGCTCGATCATCTGAAAACTACATTTAGGACCAAATGGGGAATGTTCACATTTAGATGAATGCCCTTTGGCCTGATCAATGCTGGGGAAACCTTCCAAAGGGCCATGGACATCACCTTCCAGGGTCTAATGGGGAAAAGTGTAGTGTTCTACCTTAACGATGTCACAGTATTCTCCAAGTGCAAGTGTGATCACTTACACCACCTAAAACAGATTTTCGAAAGGTGCCAAAAATACGAGATTTCACTTAACCCCAAGAAGAGCATCTTCGTAGTCTCTGAAGGGAATCAATTGGGCCACATCATAACCCGAGACAACATAGTGGTGGACCCATAATGCGCAAAATACATCACCTATATTGTTCCCCCGAGTAGCAAAAGGGCCATGTAGTCATTTCTTGGAAAAATCAACTTTGTGCGAAAGTTCATATCTGACTTCGCCCAAATCGTGAAACCTCTGCAAGGTATGATCAAGAAGAATTTTTTTTTTAAATGGAATTCCCTCGAGAAAGAACCGTTCGATAATATTAAACATGTCATCACAGAAGCACTGATCCTTCATAGCCTGGATTTCAGCAAAGGATTTATCTTGTATACCTTTGTCTCAGACTCATCTCTCGCAGCCATCCTCACTCAGATAGATAGCATCAATGATGAGCGGCCCATATTGTTCATGAGTGCAGGTTTTCAAGGTGCTAAGCTGAATTATCCAGATATTGACAAGCAGGCTTACGCAGTATATAAGGCAGTCAAACATTTTTGGCCATATATTTTGAAGAACCACGTCACAGTTTTCGTACCCCACCCAGCGATTCGCTCACTATTCGTGTAGTAAGAGCTGGGTGAGAGACAAGGCAACTTGATGGCATGAATTCAAGAGTATGACTTGGAATTCAAGCCTACACATAGTGTTAAAGGGCAAGGGCTATGCCGGATGGCTTCTGAAGCCGCAGACCTGCGGGGCAATGAAGAGGAATGTTGGGATCACAAAATAAACATGTACCAAGCCGACAGTACACCTCAGCAAAGCACCCAGTCATGGTACATTTATCTCCAACAATATCTTGGTCGTGGTATTATGGACCCCACCTTAACCACCCAACAGAAACAAGCAATAAGGTTAAAGTCTACATCCTACCAGCTAGTGCAGATAAGCTATTTCGCAAGCACCACAGTGGGGTCCTGTTACACTGCTTAGAGCATAGTGAGGCTCAACAGGTCCTAAAGGAACTACATGATGGCCCAGCCGATGGAAACTACACAGGGGATGCCACAGCTCATAAGATTATGCGTTTTGGTTTTTATTGGCCCACTCTATTCAAGGATGTGCACGCCTATGTTTGGAGATGCCTTTTGTGTCAAAATTTTGCCAGCAGGGAATCTCGACCATCCGCCCCGTTATAGTTCGTCGTGAAGGAAGAGCCATTTCAGAAGTGGGGGCTCGACGTGATCGGGGAAATTTTTCCACACTCCTCCAAGTAGCATTGATATATCCTTATGACCACAGACTATTTCACAAGCTGGGCTGAAGAAATACCCTTAAGTCAAATCAGCGATCAAGAGGTAATAAATTTCATCACTCAGTACATCATGACCATGTTTGGTGTTCCAAACTCCCTTGTTTTTGATAATGCTACTTATTTTTCGTCATTAAAGTTATATGATTTTTCTTTAGAAAACAGTATAGTGCTCAAACATTCTGCCAACTACTATCCCCAAGGAAATGGGTTAACTGAGTCAACCAATAAAAACCTCATCCATATCATCAAAAATACTTTTCTATCCCAACACCGGAACTGGCACAACACCCTCCACAACGCCCTTTGGGTTGATCAGGTCACACCCAAACCATCCTTGGGCACCTCCCCATTTTTTCTAGTCTATGACAAAGAAGAAATCCTTCCTCCCAACCTGTCTCTCCCGGCCCTTCCTTATAAGCCCATATATACACGTTGTTGAAACTGGAGGAGGAAAGGCTAAAAGCCCTAGAAAAATTCACCATCCACCAGAGCCAAATAAAACGATGGTTTGATAAAAAAATCTTCCAAAAAATAAGGTTTTTGAGGTTGGCGACCTCGTCCTCAAATGGGACAAAGCTCACGAAGATAAGGGGAAACACATCAAATTCCAAGCCCTGTGGATAGGCCCCTTCTAGATCAAAGAAAAGGTTACTTCCCACACATATATACTCTATACCTTAGAAGGGAGGATCGAGGTCCTCTCAGTAAATGAACACAACCTCAAGCACTATTTCACCTAAGAGCCCCAGGGGCCGTCACCATGATCTGTACCATAATTTCTTTTCCTTTGCTTTGCTACTCTTGTTTTTTGTTTGTTTTGTGTTTTTAAATAAACAAATCGCTTCAAGCGAGCTCTCGGAAATCTGTTCCCCTAACACCTCAAGTTGAGGGATAGAAGTTGTAGTTATTCAATTGGCAGGTTGTACCAGAATCTATGCTGGTGAAGAATTGGCCCTGGAACACAAAATGGCTTAAGCTTGCCTATGATAGATACCCCGTGGGGAAAACACGACCAAGTCCCAGGACCTAAGCACAAGTAGCTCACCTAGTACGCTAGCTCGAGGAACTGCTGTACGAGAGGAATTTTCGGTGAAATAGGTCACTAGACGGAAGGGGAACAGGGCCAACCTCAGGCGGAAAAAGGATATTCGAGAAAACCCAAAGGTCCCTATATGTAGACCAGGAGCAACCTCTCTTGGAAGTAACATAAGTCGGGATCCCTCATCCACCCAGGAAATAATTTCCACATTCAAATAAGTGCCTTGAGCACATTCAAAATAAGTGCCTTGAGCACATTCAAATAGGTGCTATTAGCACATGAAATAAAGGGTAAAGGATTGAGAAAGGCTTCCTACGTAGAGAGGTGATGTGACAACTCCACCGGGATACTGACCAGGCTCGCCGGCAGCGGAGCAACGTCTGTGACTTCTAGGTACTGACTCTGCCAAGACCACCAAGTTCACTGGCAGCGAAGCAACACAAGGGGACCAAATAAATATACCGAATCCTTGAAGCCCCTGAGGTTACTCCAACCCCTTTCCGTCTGGTCTCCGAAAATGAAAACATGGTGAACAAGCGTCCCACACAGTGAAAACAAGTGGAGAAAACACGCAAGGGCCAGAGATGAAAGTAGTGGGACCCACAGGAGTGAAAGGAACAATCTACTAATCCCCCCCACACCCCTCAATATGAAGCACATGCATAGCTTTTGGGTTCTACCAGTGAATCGCCATTTGTTGTAGCCGCTACAACACCCTCCAAAATTTAGTCCCATCTTAAAATTTTAGAGCCCCTGATCCCTTTGGTAAAGGTAAGTCTGATGCACCCTCAGCCTTGAGCCTTGAAAAAGTCCCTTTCCATGAATTCTTCCTTCAAATATTGGTTCATGACTTGTTTTCTTTGAAACTAGTCGCATAGTCGCAAAGTTGAAAAACCGATAAAATTACACATTTGCGACTAAGCGACCTAGCGACTTTGCGACCCCTAGGTCGCCAGGTCGCAAGGTTGCAAAGTCTATAAAGATGCACGAATGGCAACTACGTGACCTCGTGACCTTGCGACCTCTAGGTCGTGAGGTCACAAGGTAGCATCCTGGCCTAAATTTTCACATTCACGACTGTCCAACCTAGCGACCTTACGACCTCCAGGTCGCAGGGTCACAAGGTCGCAAGGTCACATCCTTCCCCAACCAGCCCCTATTTGCGACTTAGAGACCTGCATTAAATGATCGCATGTGCGATCCCTTTATAAATAAGAGGGTCGTGTAGGTCGCATTTGACCTGCGTGACGGAGCAAAAAAAACCTTTGACAAGCCAACTGGATAGCATTTTTTTTGGGTAAGTTGCCTAATCCTCCTGCTGTTTCCTATTTTTCTTAGATGTTGCCTTACATGCACCATATCCTAGCCTATTAATTTCCCTTGGCCCCATTCTGCTGCAGCCCAAATCATCGCCAAATCTCCAGCTAGGGTTTTAAGCGCACATTGCTCATTTCTCTTTGCTTCCTCTTCTGAGCCTTACCTTGCCCCACTCTGCCACAGACACCCCTTCCTGGTTATTCTGAGAAGGCCCTCAAGCCTAGTTTTCCCATCTCCCTTGAAGTTTTCTCCCTCCTTTATTTTTTTCCTGCGGGTCGCGATCTCCTGGATTTCTCTCAAAAAGCCGTAATACGACCCTACGACCTTGTGACCCCGTGACCTTGCAACCTCACGACCTGGTCGCTAAGTCATGAATTCGCTAGGTCACATCTCATCGAATAACCACATAAATTGTGACTTTGTGACCTAGCGACCTTGCGACCTAGTCACAGGTCGCCAAGTCGCAGAGTCACAGTTTCCGAACATTTCATGAAGATGCGACCTGGTCGCTAGGTCGCCAAGTCGCAAGCCTCTTTAATCCCACAGATAGCGATTGGCAGGGGTCACAATGACCTAAAATGAGCAGATAAATGATTTATAGGTCTAGTCAGTCCAGTCATATTTTTTATCATGCTGTCTGTCTTATCGTGGGATTGTTTTTTGAACATGCCAGGGGATATTGAAGACGAGCTCGATTGTGTTTCCATCTCTTCAGCCTCAAGCGATATGGGGCCTCTAGCGGTTCAGAAGAGAAACAAAAGCTCTGAGATAGAGATATCAGGAGAAGGCTTGCCTCCTCCACCACCCATTGTCTATGGAGACATTGCTTGTGTCTTTGGGAAGGGAGATAAAATGACCTGGTATCAAGTATATCAGGAATTCACGAAGCCAGAATTCCTAGAAGATCTCGCGGATTGGAAAGTATATATTCAGGTCAAAAGGTCTAAGCTTCACTATGTAAGCACTCAAACACCAATATTCCCATGCCGCCGAGGTAGTCTAATGGATCCTCCAGAAAGTTGATTCCAAGTTCTGGGTTATACGTGACCATGCAGGAAAAAATTTCACTAACATATCTGGGAAGGATGCGGACATGTACTATGCACTTCCTGCAAGGGAAGAATCCTTTAACGCTGACTGGGTCGCCATGCATTAGGTACCAGTACGAGAAAACTTGAAGAGCTAGTGGGAAAACCCTGAGAAGTTTAAAGCCAAAAAGGATAAGGAGTATAATATAGATGGCCTTAGTAAGGCTTATAAGCTAGTGGCAGTAATGATGTGCAGAATGTATGGCTGTCAGGATACCACTCTCTTCAATGGGGCTTTGGTCCCACTCATGTATGCAGTCACCACCTATGGCACTTGCTTCAACTGGGCTTGCGTGGTAGTGTCGGCCCTTAGAGTAAAAATATCAAATGCACAGGCACTAGACAAGGATGCGCGTAAGAATTATACATGGCCTCTTACCTCTTAGACGCGGTATGTGCGAGATGCTATTTCGAGGGATGGTCACATAATTGGGATGCGAAGCAGGTGGGCCCATTCAAAAAGATTTGAACGTGTTATGGGCTTCCAAATACAAGCAAAATGCAAAGTCCATCTCACACAATTTCATCCCCACGCTCTATGGGAAGATTTTCGGTAAATATGCCCCTTGCATGTCTAGGCGGGCTATGGAAAAAGTGACCTAGGTGGCCAACTGGTTTCCTATTATAGATAGTACCTTTATCAAGGTCTTCGGGTCATTCAAGGCACCTCACGCGATACCTAGGTATGTCACGGATAAACTACTGCTACAAGAGGTGTACTACCATATGTCAAGAGGATTCTCCAAAGTCCTCAGTAAAGGTAAAAAGAAGACATGGCCTACCCTCCCGCTTACCATTGGTGCCTATATTGTTAAAGATTTCAAGGAAGTGGAAGCTGAGGTAGAGGACATCAAAGGTTTTCATTTCGTAACCTTCGCCCATAGATCATATGATCCTAAAAGGACATTCCATGCACATTGCAAACGGGCTAAGTTCAATTGGAAGTACCAACACACAGAATGCCCTGTTGAGGAACAATTTAGAAATTGGTATAACAAAGACAGGGCAGATGTGCCGGAAGAATCTGCTGACCTGAGTGGAGATAAAGAGGGTTAGGATGACCAAACTTTAGAAGAGAGGGTTGACATGCTGAAAAGAAAGGACCCAGTAGGAGGAGCTTCATCTTCCAAAGCTAAAAAACCAAAGAATACTACAAGTAGTGGTCTTTCTAAAGAGAAACAGGAAAAGAGATACGAAGAGACCAAGGCACAATAGGAGGCTGAGAAGAAGATGAGAGAGGAAGAACTTAGAAAGACCCAAGATACCTTGGCATGCAAACAAGAAGAAGATAAGCAGAAGAATCAGGTTGAAGAGCAGCAGAAGAAACAACAAAAAAGAGGAATGGAAGAAAAAGCAGGCAGAAGAGGCCTACAAAAAGAAAGAGGAAGAAGAACGCAAAAAGAAAGAGGAAGAAGAACGCAAGAAGAAGGAAGAAGAAGAACGATAGAAGAAGGAGGCCGAATGCAGGTTGAAGGAGGAACATGATAAAGAAGAGGCCGAGAAGAGGAGAAAGGAAGAAGAAAATCAGAAATCGCAGGAAGGTTATTCCAAGGGAGTAGAGACGAGCAAGACACCGCTCCCAAAGACTGGGGAACAAACAGAGTTGTCCCATATTGAGTTACCCCCAACAATTCCCATGATGAGCGTACATCTCCCGCTCTCAGAACTCGGTGTCCCAGAAGAATAGGAAGATGATGTGTTAGACCTGACAAGGATATCATACGACCAGTTCACACATAAGATCAGTCAGGAGAAGAGAAAGTGCTTCAGACAGAATCCAGCCGAGCCCCTCGCAATGACAGTGGAAAAGGACATAGTCCTGGATACTAGGACTAATCCCATCATGATAGCATCGACAGGGACCGCTTTTGCAACAGCTACAGAGGAAAATGTCAGCAGGATGAGTAGGGACATCTTGTCCCTTCAAAACAAACTCTGGGCCTCCGAACAGAAGGTAGCTCAGGAAAAAGAGGTGCTTGAGGTAGAAAATAAAAAGCTCTGATTCGCAACCACTCAAGCCAATGGGTTACCATCCGCTATCCAAGGGGAGTTGGTTACTTTGGAAACTACCATGAAGCAGGTATATGAGGAGATGTTCACCATAAAATAGATAGTGTCCTCGCTACTAAAGGCTCAGGCAGTGACTGAGAAGAAGACCGCACAATTAAAAGAAGCCTCTATGGCACTAGACGACATGCTTGAATGGTCCGAAAGGTATCCACAGGCTCCCGACACCTTGCCTAAGAAAGGTTGGATCCGCACATAGAATGACAAAGTACATATACGGATGAAAATACAATCCAAGGACAAGCTTGTAAAGGATGTGGAGAAAGTGATGTCCGGCTATGAACATCTCATCAGTGGCATCAAATCGATGGCGGGAGTACATCACATCCCTTCCTTGGGGGCATTGGACACACAGAAGACAAGAGAAGAAGTAACCGAAGACATCCAAGCATTTCTGGAACCCATCAGGCAAGCATCTGCTTCCAAGGACCTTCCGACCTCAAAGGAGAACATTGATTAGTTCATCATCACACCGATCCGAATCTCACAAGCTACTTCCCTTTGATAGATCTGCGGCGGAAGAGGTACCGCACAGTTCCGGCTCTCAAATGTTTCCTGTAGGGAGGACACACGTCGAATCACTCCAAATGGTAGAACTATAGGGACTGACGGACTTATCTCGGGAAGCGATGTAATTAGAAGTTCAGGCTTTCCATCTGTTGCTACCTTAAAGGGAAGAGTTACGAGGTCACGAGGTCATGGCGGCGACTATTCTTGAGTGTAACATCACTTAGTGCCAAACCATGCCAACGGTCGAAAGATGAAAGGACGAGGTTTCCAAAGGTCACCATTTTTTTTCTATAAGTACTCCTCACGTTACAATATAATGGAACCTTTTTTTGGGACTCAAAGGAGAAGAGATAATAGTATTGCATTGAATCCATATTTCCACGAATGAATAAAAATGAATGTTTTGATTCCACTACTTGGATCAGATGAGGACTTATGTGTCTTTAACATTATGAATATTATGTCTTATGTATTTGTTATCTTTTATAATTGACTAGTCTGTGTTTTTACCGTTCATATGTCATTTTTATGTTTTAAGCTTTACGGATGTGTTAATGGTATGTGAATATTTCATTAAGAATGTTTAATGACTTTGTTATGAATGTCGCTCCATCTTTGAAACGCTTGAGAATTGAAGGGTAATGTCGGCCATGGCTTGTTTCTTTGTGGTCAATGGCTTTTATAGGCATGACCCTAATGATGTTTTGCTAACATTTCCTTTGGTTACATGCTTGAAACTCACTTTTCTGTTCTCATCTTTTCATTTACAAAGAGAACTCATCGACCATTTGTTTCATATCATTCAAATAATCGTGTATCATCAAGTCTATGAGCGCATCTTCCGTACGAAAAGGTGTATTCGGCGGTATGGGACCACACCACAGGATGAGATTATTATTACAAATGGTCTAGAGTCTAGTTGGGACTTTATCTGAGAGGAGATCCTACTATTGGCCGGGCACTTTTTCCCAGTCAATAGAGTGATAACACCATACATGTTTCATTTCTCCCATAAACTCTTAGGCGAACTTTAAAGCATACCATGTCATTGGCTTTCTCCATTAACTTTTAAAGCATGTCATTTATGAAGGCTTTCTCCCATTAATTCAAGGAAAGATTTCGGGTTAAACCTTTTGAACCTAAAGTAGTTGAACTTCCATGAGTAGGATCCCCCAAACTCAAGGCTTTCTCCCATTAATTCAATGACTTTAAGGCCTAAAGGTGAACTATAGTTTATTTGAACTTCCATTGGATTTTAGTTTGTTTGAACTTCCATAGGATTTTGTCCTACATTTGTTTGTTGAGTGTTAACTACAACTCCTAGTAGTCGTAAAGTGCCAAGTAGCCTCTTGGATCACATATTCCAGAAAAAGTAGACATATCTAGTAAATTCCCCTACATTCAAGCTCTGGAACGGATCCAAATAGAGAAGTTCTTCATTTTAATATCTATAAACCACTACCACTTTGGGCTTGTGTACATGTGTCATATACCATAAACTCTTAGGCAAACTTTAAATCATATTGCCATTGGATTTCTCCCACGTGCTTTTAAAAACACACGTGTCATTTTCTCAAGGTTTTTCTCATATTAATTCCAGGCAAACTTTAAGGTTTAAAAACTGAACCTAAAGTAGTTGAACTTCCATAGGATAGGATCCCCCAAATTCAAGGCTTTCTCCATTAATTCAAGACAAAATTTAAGGCCTAAAAAAGCTTGAACCTAGTTTGTTTAAACTTCCATTGGATTTTAGTTTGTTTGAACTTCCATTGGATTTTAGTTTGTTTGAACTTCCATAGGATTTTAGTTTGTGTACGGTGATTATTCTGATTCTACAAGTTCTAAAGGCGGAAGTTTGTAAGGGGCCGGAGTAGCCTGCGGATCTCATCTTTACGAAGGTGACATATCTAGTAAATGCCCCTCTGATCAATCTCTGGAATAAATCTAAATAGAAGTTCTTCATTTTAATATCCATAAACCACTACCACTTTAAGGCAAACCATGTACATGTGTCATTTTCTCCCTTTATATGTCATTTCTCCCATAAACTCTTAGGAAAACTTTAAATCATATGTCATTTCTCAAGGCTTTCTCCCATGCTTGTATGTGTCATTTCTCAATGTTTTCCCCCATTAATTCAAGGCAAACTTTAAGGCCCTCAAGCGGAACCCTAAGTAGATTTGAACTTCCATAGGATAGAGATCCCAAACTCAAAACTTTCTCCCATTAATTCAAGGCAAACTTTAAGGCCTAAAAATTGAACCTAACGTGGTTGAACTTCCATAGGATTTAATTTGTTTGTTGTGTATTACTTCTACAAGTTATAAGAAGCTGATTAATAAGGGCAGGATAACCCTCTGGTTCTCATCTTTTTCGAAAGGTGACATATCCGGTAAATGACCTACGATTGATCTCTAGAATAGATCTAAATAGAATTTCTTCATTTTAATATCCATAAGCCACTACCATACAAAGGGCAAATTGTGTACATGTGTCATTTCGCCCATAAACTCTTAGGAAGCCAAACTTTAAAGCATGTGTCATTTCTCAAGGCTTCTCCATTAATTCAAGGCAAACTTTAAGGCTTACAAAATGAACCGAAAGTAGTTGAACTTCCATAGGATAGGATCCCCCAAACTCAAGGCTTTTCTCCCATTAATTCAAGGAAATATTTAAGGCTTAAAAACTAGACTAAAGTAGTTGAACTTCCATACGATAGGATCCCCAAACTCAAAGTTTCTCCCATTAATTCAAGGCAAGCTTTAAAGGCTAAAAAACTTAACCTAAAAAATTCAGTTTGAACTTCCATATGATTTTGTTTGTTTGATGAGTCTTAACTACAAAAAGTTCTAAAGTGCATGGTAGGGTAGCCTTTGGATCTCATCCTTTCTTAAGGCATGTTTCTAGATGTGAATTCTTCCATAAACTTTAAGGCAAACCACACGAACCACTTACATGTGTCATAAATACTCTAGGAAAAGCAATCTTTAACACATCTGGAATGTGAATTCTTCCATAAACTTTAAGTCAAACTTTAAGATAAACTATGCACATTTCATTTATCTCATTCACATGTGTCATTTCTCCCATGCATTTGCGGAAATAAATGTTAATTTAATATATTTTATTGAATTTGTTTTTTTAGGGGGATTAAAAAAAACCTTAATACGGGGAAGAACAACAAACAACGAGGCATATATTTCATTGATAGAAGGCAGGAGCGACTAGGGAGTGAGATCAAATGGAATTGTAGTTTTCACCAATTCCGAACATTGTGCGAACGGATAAGAAGGTGTGCCAAGTTAAGAAGGAGAAATTTAAAACAAGCGCATGGAAAAGCAAACAATATTGTTAGCCAATTTCATTTTAGTATAAGACATTGTACAAATGTTAATAAGATGTTTGTTGATCTATTGCGTGGGGCAATGTCAATTCGGGATTCATCTATCAAAAGATGGACAATATATAATTAGAATTATACGGGGCAATGCCAATGTAAATTCATTTGTCCAAAGATGAATTAGTTTGAAGGCAGCTCTTCTTCAAAAATTCAGATTCATCTCTCAAAGATGAATTAATGTTGAGACGCTCTCCTTCAAAATTATTGATGGACATTGTAACATATCTTGGATATGTGTGTCTTAATACTTATAAATGTGTCTTTTTAATGACCATATGTTTTTTTTTTTTAATTATATACCACCAAGTGTGCTCCCACCATGTAAAGCGCGACTTGGTGAACTTCACATTTGCAACAGTAGTGAACTCATTTTTATAAAATTAAAATGTGTGAACTTCAACAAATTTTGTTTTAAATGGAGTTTCCTTCTATTTTAATGACCATGTGTTTTTTCAATTATATGTCAAGTGTGCCCCCACCATGTTTTTAATTATATACAAGGTGCTCCCACTATGTAAGCACAATTTTGTGAACTTAACATTTTTATAATTTTTTTGCTTAATTGAGTTTCACACATCAATTAGTGTTTGAAAGTTGTGTTTTACATCATTTGTGTACACTAATTACATTAATTTATTGAAATTTATTTTGAATTTATTTTAAATAGTAATTTAAAAAAAGAAATGTAAATGTCCTTGTAGATATATCTACATATATATATCATGGAGGATGAAGGCGAAGATCAACGAATCCCATATCTCTATGAGAGGGGATCGAGGATCAAAGGGATGTTCATGGTACATTTAAATATAATCTTAAATCTCCAACATATACATACATGTGTGTGTACATATAAGGTGTTGATTTTTTATCAATTTTGTAGGTTAAATTAGTTGCTAATAAGTTTCATTTTTTATTTTTAGGAGGTAGGAGGACAAGGGTGTCTACTCCTCAATGGAGCATAGCCATAGTTTCACACAATCGTGGTATGATTCACGCAATTTAATCAATGAATATGTACATGTATTTATATGTATGAATGTATTTTGAATTGATTGTAAATTCATATTTTTTATGAAGCTTCCCTCACGGTCTCGTGGGGTTGGTGGTGGTACATTCCCTTGGAGGGCCATCAATAGGTCTTGATGAATTACGTGAAGGTGGTGATATGTATTCCCCTAGAAGACGATCAACGGATGGTCGTGTTGGTTCTCAACCAATCGGTGGACGTTTGGTTCTCATCGATCTCGGGGTGGGCAAGATGTAACCAACCATATCGGGGTGGTCATCAATTTGAATGTTATTTTCTTCAGATTTTATTACAATTTATTTACATATGATTTTTTAATATAAAAAATTTTATATATTGATGCATAAGTGAAAATGTTGCTCCAAATATTTATGAAAAATACGTGAGTACGAACACGTCATTCAAGAAGAAGATTGTACACCAACCACGACTTATCAAGTCGAAATTTCAATTACACCCAACCAGAATCAAACATGCCAATAATGCACCTTACAAGGTGTCAACGTATTCATGCAAAATTGAAGAGATCTCGTGGTTTAGCTCTCCCTACTAAAAGTCGAAAAGCTTGGGAAATAGCTACTCTCTCTTTAAGCAAACCAATAGATGTGTACCTAAAGCTTGGGCCAACCATGATCCACTTTTTATAGAAGTGATGAGAAAAAAGAAAGGAAATAGTGATGGTCTCAATACATGGGAAGTTGTTAAACAAGAGTTACAACGAGAAATGGCCAAGTCTACGTTTAATTTCAAGAAAGGGTTGAAAAGAAAGATATTTGAAGGTGCAATATTCACAGCACCCTCATATAGCTCGTTATTTGTATGATAGACACCTTGTGGCCTATGGAAGACTCCCATGGAACGACGAGGTTAAACTTTATTTTGAAAAATTATTTTATGCGGAGACCCTTTTGCAAAGTGAGGGCTTGGTCTGTTGACCTTCCCTCTGAATTTTTGGTCCTGGAAAGGTCGATTGTATGGGGACGTAGGCGTGATGTTGAGTTGCCTCGCCTTGAGCCACCATTAGGATTTAGTCAACATCTTCGATGTCGAAACTTTCGTCGGATATGGATGTCACTTCTCAAATTAGTCGAAATGAGGATTCCATCATTGACAATGATTACATGGAGTGGATTGGGTGGAGTCGATATTTGTCTAAATCGACAAAGGAAACCATGAGAATGCATTAATTTTAATAGCCAATATACGGATGAGAGAAATTGACAGCATGGGTTGAAGATCTCGAGAACATATACAAGGAATTATGCCAATAATTGTGAGGACCTAATTTTTCATGAGAAAGGGCACGGGAATGGTAATTGTTAATGGTTAGGGTAATTATTTTAACACGTATAATTTGTAATAAATGCATATATATATATATATACACACATTTATTTGTATACATTAATCTAACACAAATTTATCATTATATGTTAACACCATTTGCGGTTGTCAATGAAGAAAATGTTAATATCAAGGTCAAAGCCTCAAGTTCGAACAATCAAGATGGGTCTCACCATCAATCACACAATCAAGATGGTTCTCACCATCAAGATATGTTGCCAAATGTTAGTTTTTTTAAGTGAACATGATGATATACAATTATTTTTATCTATTACTGTATACCTCGAAACATGATGATATATTTTTAAAATAAATAAGTGTGCACACATGTACATGTATATATATAATAAAAAGTTCTTGATTTTAGTCTGTCAATGTTTTTAGGATGGCGTTTTCTTCTTCCTTGGGAGATATTCCAAATCCACCATCATAAGTATGAAAAAAATTTCACTTTTAAATATGTTTTTAAGTTATATATTCACGCTCAAAAAGTTCCATTAAAAAAATGAGATATATATATATATATATTGAGTATTTTTAAATTTTAATTTTAGGTTTTTTGGAGATTTTTCTTTAAGAATATTTGTTAGGAGATGTACCAAATCCACCAACACAAGTATTCAATTTTTCATAAATATATATGTTTTTAAGTTGTAAGTTATAAATTCAAGTTCAAAAAGTTTTATTATAAATTGAGATCTAGATCTTGAGTTATTTTAAATATTTTGAATTTTAGGTTTTCGATATTTTCTTTTGGAGCCTCTTGTTGAAAATGCAACAACTTGTGATGGAGCTTAGTGAAATGAAGTCGCCTTCACTAAGTGGGCCCATGAGGCTATTTTGGCGCAAAGTCTATTTTGGGCCCCATATGTCTATTTTTAGACATGTGGATCATAGTCTGTCATGAGTTGCGGGATGCTATGTTGTGGATGGTTGGTCGAGGAGTTGGTAATACTGATGGACCTCTATTTTTTAGACATATGGGCAGTTTCTATTTTGGGCGCTCGAGCTAAAAATAGAGCAGGTCAGAAGCTATTATTAGCTCTTAATAATATTTGGACTATAAACATTATCTTATCCTCTTGAGAGCACTTGAGTTTCGAGACTACGGATGTAGCACATGCGGTGATGAAGGAAATACGCTATTTCCTAGGGTTTGGTTGACTATTGCATGGTTGACTTGGTTAGAACTCATGTGAGTTTGTGGTGGAGTTGATGAGACGAGTTGGTGGAGTTGTGTTCGGTTTAACTTAGTTGAACTAGTTGTATTTAGTCTAAACCACATGCTAATATACACTAGTGATGAGTGGTAATGAATTAATTATTAATTAATTCACTAATTATTAACTCATAAATCAACTAAAGAATACATCGATTCGCCACGATGCATGGACGGTTCGGTGGAGACCGGTGTTAGAGGTGGGTGAAAGGGTGAGTGTGGCTATCAGTTGTGACTATACTTGTGCATGAGATTTGCACAAGCGTTGATTGATATTTGCCAATGAGGATTGCGCTGAGTATGGAGCCGGTGGGATTCGAAACTTGGATCTCATCCATTATCCATCTTTGGATTGCGCGGTGAGGCGAGGCACCGAGCGGAGGAGATTTTGAACGTGGCTTGTGCCAGACGCGAAGCTGGTATCTGTGTGTAACTGTGGAGATAGTCTTGAGTACTTGTGAGGAGCGTATTGTGCTTGTGTATTGTTATGTTCTCTATCCATTATAATATGCTGAAATAGTTGGGGGTTTTCAGCTTTAAGCTTTCCCCATTACATCTATGCGTTATATGTGTGCTTGATTATGTGACGTGCGCATCTTACTTTGCTTCTATTTACGACATGTGATGATCAATTGTAGAAGGGGTTATGTGTATTATGCATGAAGCTCGAATTAGTGTGTAATCGGGATAATCTCGGTCGAATAAATTCTTCTATTATTCAACAAATTTCGACATGGTATCGGAGGAGATTGATCATCGGATCTATTACTGATGATTACAATTTATTTCGGTAGGCGGGGTGCGTATTAGCGGGCGGAGTTAATGCTCTTGGATCCATCCTTTCTCACGAAAGGTGATATATCCGATAGAAATGCCCCTACGGTCCGATCTCTGTCTTAGAAATACCTTTGTTCTCCTGAGATCTGAAGCGGTTGCGTTTTGAGGTCTGGTGGAATTGGTGCTGACGGCGGTTTGTTTTCTTGGTCGTCGAGGTCGAAAATGTCTTATCAACGGTTTGCGACTGGAGTATGCCCGCGCGGCCGAGTTCGGAATTATGTGCATGGAGAGGACAGAATGGAGGCGGTGTTAGATGATAAACGGGCTTTGAAGGAGTTCATAGATCTTTGAGAGTCCCAAAAGCCTTCTTCTAGCGATGTCGCTCTTGGTTGAGGCTTGGACAAAAAGAAAGATGAAAGCGAGGTTATCGAAGGATACATTTGGTGGGCGTGGAAGGATCACATTGTATCCAGCTTGCATGGTAAATATTCTCCATAATTGATATGGAAAGCATTGACAGATCTATTTCAAAGCAAGAGCGACCAGAGGAAGTTGGTGCTCAAGGATAAACTCAGAAACATTAAGATGGAGAAAGGCGACAGTATTGCCAAGTACCTAACGAAGTTCACCCAATGAAGGGATGAGGTGGGAAGTGTGGGGGTGACTGTAGATGATGAGGACTTGGTGGACTTGGCTCTCCTTGGTCTTCTGAAGAGTTGTCATTCCTATCAGGACTCTGTCAATGGTCGAGAGAAATTGCCGGGATGGGAGCGACTTTGGTCGGATCTTGTGCAAGAGGAGATAAGGCGAAGTACCAGGGACGGATCTTCATCAAAGAAATTAGATGAAGAAAATTGTGCTTTGGTTTCCAAAGCAAGGAAGGGGAAGAGCAAGAAGAATGCTTCTCAATCTGGTGCGAAAGGTAAGAAGCAAGACATGTCTAAGGTGAAGTGCTTTCACTGTCACCAACATGGACATTACGCCACTAATTGTCCACAGAAGAAGAAAAATAAACATCTTCCTTTGATCCAAACCAGGAGAAGGCAGCCCATCCTCCAGTTCAAACTAGGTGTACACTACATTGATCGCATCAGCAGTCAAAAGTGTGATTGGATCAGTATGGTTCTTGGACAGTGGTGCGTCATTTCACATGACCGGAGATCGGGATTTGTTTTCAGTTCTGGAGGAGAAAGATCTTGGAGTGCATTAAGTCTGGGCAGCCAATTAGTGAATCTGATGCAGTGAGTATGTTCATTTCCTTTGAGAGGGAGTCTGGTAAACCCTTCGTATTGAAGGATGTGATGCATGTTCCAGGATTGAAGAATAATCTTATCTCTGTGGTGATGTTAGAAGACAAGGGGTATGATGTTGTCTTCAGCAAGGGAAAGGTTTTCCTGCGCAGTAAGACAACTGGAGAAACCCGGAAGATAGGGGTTTGAGTCAAGAACCTTTATCAATTGCAAGTAGATGGCTGCGCAGCAATGGCATGCAAGGCATAAGGAGTGGTGAGCCGGGATGATGGCGAGCTATAGCACCAAATATTGGGCCACCTTCACCATGGAGCTTTGAAGATACTACAGTAGATTTCTACTGGGCTTCCTAAGGGAACTCTTGCGCAGTCAGATCAGTGTAAGGGGTGTACCTTGGGAAAATTTGTGAAAGCCACCTTTCATGAGAAGGATAGTCGCGCCACGACGATCCTTGAGAGAATTCACACAGACGTGTGTGGACCTTTCTGTCTTGAGAGAAAGCACAAGTACTATGTGATCTTTGTTGATGGAGTTCTCTCGAAGTGATGGATCTTCTTCATGCGAGAGGAAGAGCGAGACATACTCAAAGTTCTATGAATTCAAAGTATTTGGTTGAGATGTTGAGAAGGAATTGGGGGAAGCATGTGAAGGCTCTTAGGAGCGACAATGGTGGTGAATTCATCTCTGCCAAATTCAAGGACTTTTGCAGCGCAGAAGGAATTCGGAGAGAGCTCATAGCACCTCATAACCCACAGCAAAACGGGGGTGCTGAGCGGAAGAACAGAACGATCGTGGGTGCTGCACGGACGATGTTGCATGATCAGGGCCTGCCCATTCACTTGTGGGCGGAGGCATGCAATACTACAGTATATGTGCAGAATCGTTGTCCTCACAAGATACTTGGCATGAGTACACCTGAGGAGGCGTTTTCTAGTAAGAGGCCTGATATTTCCCATTTGAGGATTTTTGGCTCCCTTGTACCACATGCATGTGACGAAGGACAACGAAAGAAGGCTGGATCGGAGCCGCGAGAGGTTGGAATGTTGTAGGATACAACGATACCCCACAACTATCGTGTGTATTTTCCGGGCAGTCGGATTACTGTTGTTGACATGCGACGGGATATAAAATTTCAGGAGGAGAAAGCCATGCAGTGTTCGCTTGAGAGGCAGCTACACTTGCATGCGGATGAGGACCTGTTAGTTCCTAAGGAGGAGCTTCCGGATGTGGATCAGCCGCAAGAGGAAGTTCAGGAGTGAAGAGAGACCACTCATCGGTGCCCGACCATCGAGGTGGCAAGCACCTCTGAAAGGCGAAGCGCGCTCAGAGATGCGAAAAGGTTGTAGGACCACCTACAACACGAGCGCTGGTGCTGGTCTTGGAGCCGTTACCTTGGATACACACCTCTTATGAAAATATTATTAAGTGTGAGCCATCCTCTTTCGAAGAAGAAGCTATGGAGGACCCCACATGGGTAGATGCCATGGTGGAAGAGTATGATTCGATTGTCAGAAAAAGTGCATGGGAGATTGTCCCAAGACCGGAGGGGAAATCAGTGGTGGGTTCGCGATGGATCTACAAAGTGAAGCAGGTAGCTGACGAGAGTGTGGAGAAGTACAAGGAAATATTTGTTGCCCGAGGCTTCTCACAGATAGAGGGGATCAATTATGAGGATACCTTTGCACCTATCGCAAGGTACTCTTACATACGGGCGATCCTAGCTCTCTCAGCGTAGATGGGGTGGCACATCCATCAGATGGATGTGAAGACTGCATTCCTCAACGGAGTCATTAAGGAGGAGGTGTACATAGAGTAGCCCGAAGGTTTTGAGATATTCAGCAGTGAGTCGCATGTGTGCGGACTCAAGAGAGAACTGTATGGGTTGAAACAAGCACCCCGTGCTTGGTACACCTGGGATAGGCAGTTACTGGGACTTGGATTCTCCAAGAGTGAGGCGGATCTAACTGTGCAGTTGCGGTGGAGGGAGTTGCGATCATTGTGCGTATGTAGATGATCGATTTTGACGGGAGATGAGGCTGACTGATACTTTCATACAGGAGGATCTTGCTAGAGATTTTGAGATGAAGGACTTGGGCCTCCTTCATTATTTTACGGGAGATTTGATCGCGTATGATGGTGGGTATTTGTTTCTCGGGGGGTAAGTATGCCTGGGAGATCTTTGGAGAAGTTCAACATGCATGGTACTGGCCCTGTTGATACTCCTCTTCCTGGAGGTTGGAGGAAGGAGGATGCTACTTCAGCGGAGGTAGTGGATGCCACTGTTTATCGATAGTTGGTGGGGTCGCTTATGTATCTGGTCAATACACGACCCGATATATGCTATGCTGTTAACCAGCTTTCGCAAGCTATGTTTAAGCCTACCAAGCTCTTCTGGAAGGAAGGCAAGCATGTATTGCGTTATCTCAGTGGCACATCGGGATATGGAATGTGGTACAGACAGGAGGATGAGGTGAAGCTATGTGGCTTCACGGATGCAGATTGGGCAAGGAGCCCAATGGACCGAAAGAGCACATCTGGAGGGATATTTAGTATCGGGTCGACAGCAGTTCCTGGTACAGCAGGAAGAAGAGATCCGTGGCACTCAGTTTCGCGGAGGCTGAGTACATGGCAGCAAGCTTGGATGCATGCGAGGCTATTTGGATGAGGAAGATTCTGGTCGAGTTGTTCGGGTCACATTTGGAGCCTACTGTGATTTACTGTGATAACCAGAGTTGCATTAAACTCTAAGCTAATCCAGTATTTTATGATAGATCCAAACACATCGACATCAGGTACCATCATATCAGAGACTGTGTGCAACGAAGAATCATGTTACTTTCATATATTCCCACGGAGGATCAGGATGTTGACATCTTGACGAAGGCGCTCACTAGGAGCAAATTCAAATTCCACAGAGGCAGGATAGGGGTTGCAGACAATCTATATCTTGTTGAGAGGGAGTGTTGAAAATGCAACAAGATGATGGAGCTTAGTGAAATGAAGTCGCCTTCACTAAGTGGGCCCGCAGGCTATTTTTGGCGCAAAGCCTATTTTTAGACTATGTCTATTTTTAGACATATGGATCATGGTCTATGAGTTGCAGGATGCTATTTATGGATGATTGGTCAAGTTGGTGAAAATAGATGGACCTCTATTTTTAGATATTGAGCAGTTTCTATTTTTAGACTGTCGAGCTAAAAATAGAACAGTCAAATATTATTAGCTCTTAATAATATTTGGACTATAAACATTATCTTATCCTCTTGGCACACTTCAGTTTGAGCTACAAATGTGGCCCATGCAGCTGACAAAGGAATTACGCTATTCCTAGGGGTTTGGTTGAGCTATTGCATGGTTGACTTCAGTTAGACTCATGTGGCAGAGTTCTGGTGGAGTTGATTGAGGAGTTGATGGAGTTGTGTTCAGTTTAACTTAGTTGAACTAGTTGTATTTAGTTTAACTGGCTAATACACTAGAGATGAGTGGTGTAAATTAATTATTAATTAATTCACTAATTATTAACTCATTATTCAACTAAAGAACACATCAGTTAACACCAGTGCATGGACAGTTCAATGGAGACCAGTGGAAGAGATAGGTGAAAGAGCTGGTTTGCTATTAGTTGTGACATTAGTTGTGCATGAGATTCACACAAGCATTGGAGGAGATTGCCAATGAGAATTGCGCAGTTGGAGCTAGTGGGATTCTAACTTCGATCTCATCCATAAGCCTTTTGGATTGCACAGTAGAGGCAGGCAAACAGTGGAGGAGTTTTGAACCCGTGACTTGTTCAAAACTGAGCTAGGTTGTGTGTAACTTTTGGAGATAGTACTGAGTTCTTGTGAGGAGTATTGTGCTATGTATTGTTACATGTTCTCTTCCATTATAATATAAAAAATATCTGGGGGTTTTCAGCTATAAGCTTTCCGCATTACATACTGTGTTGATATGTGTGCTTGATTATGTTTTAATGAGCGCATGCGACTGCTTTCTATTTCCGCATATTGATGATCAATTGTAGAAGAGGTTATGTGTTATGCATGAATTCGAATTAGTGTGTGACCAGGATAATCTCGATGAATAAATCTTCATTATTCAGCAAATTTCTACATGGATCACAAGACATTTGATTCCTTTACTAGGTTGGATGCTCATGTACCTAGCTCCTCCTTTTTTCTATGGCATCGCTCCCATAGTTATATTATACATTTTTAAACTTACACTTGTGGCTATGGAAGATTTTAATCTTCTAGATCTTACGTTTGCATTTGTATTTTATTTTTGACAATTCCTTTGAATGCAAAATATATTGTGTTCCATCTTTTCAACCCAAACTGCTATTTAGCAGTTCTTCCATTCAATAACTTTGCATGTATTTGTTTTGAATGAAAAAAATGGAAATAAGTTTGTATAAAATATTTTATATTTATCATACACAACTTCACACCTTATTGCATTATATTTTTCTACCCTTTCATAATCTTGTAATTTAATGATCCAGTGGATCAGTAAAATGCTCAAAATTAAAAGTGTTAGAATTGGCTTGAAATTGGCACAAAAATAAATATCTCATGGCCCTGAATCCAACGCAACTTGTTTCACTCAAATTTGATATCATATGCTTCTGATATCGCATTCTGACATATTTTTCAAACGCTAAAATTTTAAAATTTGAGTTGTAGGTAGCCGAGTCAGCAATTTGTATACTAACTAGACATATGATTGGGCAAGATGACTATATTTTTATTATCCAATAGTGTGTTGACAAGTTTCCTCTATTTATTGGATCGAGAATGGTCGGTTTCTGTTGGTTGAAGGGTTCGTGGAGTGGTCGAATGAGGGAAGGCCACATGAGCCAATGGTTGGCAGCCACATGGCCTCCCGACATCATGATAAGAATTTTCTTATCGGCCAAACTGCCTCCATGAGAATCGAAATGTCGACCTTCGAGGTGGCAGCGTAGTGCTCCACCATTATTCCACGAGTGTTTCTTGTAAAGCATAGGACGTGACCGTTATTTTAATTTTAATGCCAATTGAAAGGGGGGTTGGGGCTGAGGTTAACTTCTAGCCCCCAGTCCACCCAATGCCACGATACCACAGCGTGGGAAGCCAGGAGCGCAGGGTTAACTCTGTACCCAACACCACATCTCAAATATAACGCTACCACCATTTGTATATAGTCAAACTCTCGACGGTTAATACTTATCACATCACATGTAACTGGTAGGAGCATTGGCTAAAGGTTATAGTTATGGAATGGTGTATTAAGCAACACCATGGTCAGCAGTTATGGCAGACATTCAAACTTAAACTCGACGGTAATCCATGTTCAAACCACGGTAATGGGTATGGTGGATTTATATTGACGTAGAGTGGAATTTACCTCGACACGGTTCCGAAATCCAACCACACCATAGTTCAAAGGGAGTTTGGTTAAAATCTCGGTGAAACCATCGTTTTACCACATGAAAACTCTGATAAAGTCAGGGTTTGGTTACAGGTTTTGGCGGGGATTTCAAACCCAAAACCATGGTTATAACTGCAGTTTCACCACACTCAAACCACATTTTATATGCAGTTTGAAAGCTACGGCAAGTATTAACTTAACCACTACAACAACCTTGGTTCAGGTGTCGTCAATATTTTGGAACGACAGTTTGAAATTGGCCCAAAATCAATAGCCCAAAACTAGCCTTGTGGCCCATTTTAGTTGGTTCATGGGGGTTACTGTACAATTTAATGAAGTGACAAATTGTACCCAAACCGGTGCAAATATCATCAGTGTGGGGAAAAATTGTCACTCCAAGACGCTGAAAATTGCGGAAATCATAAGACGTGTTGTATCTTAAGAGACAATCCCTAGGCTATGGTAAGGAAGAAATTCTTAAGAAATTTTAGAAATATATGTCACAAAACTTATAATATCATATGGTCTCTCTTTAATACCTTTGGAAATTAATTATTTAATACCCTCAATAATATAATATAATGGAAGACTTCACAATGCCATTTACTGCTGATATTTGAGTGAAAAGAAGAACTAGAAGGGAAACTCAAAATGATATGCTGAAAAACAAAATCTGTCACTTTAAACTTCAGAAGAACGTGATGTAGATAGAATAGTTGGAGTGAAGGAGCGCATATTAAGGTTATTTAAGTCTTACTTACAGGTGTAATAAAGAGACCGAAAAATATATTGATTCACTTTAGTCAAAGAATAATAAACACAAAATGAAACTGGAAAGATAAATAAATCTCAACAGATGCAGGAAACTTGATCTTATTTTATTAATTTCTCAAAAAATTAAGTACAAAATTTGCAGTCATCTAGAGGTCCAAAACTCGGAACCCTCCTCTTTCTTTCTCATTTGTTTAAATACATACAAAAACAAGTTTGTAACTACTGGAACTTCTTGTAACTAATCAAACTACCTAGAACTGTGTAAACTACCTATTACATCGAAATTAAAAACTTCATTACAACATCGATCTGTTAACAAAAATATAAATAAAACTAAAACATTAATCTATTTGCTGAATATGGATTCAATTAGCTGTCATTGTGTTCTCCTGATTCTCTGACGTGTCCTTTTGAGATACTGAGGTTTCACCCGATGAATTAGTCATTCATGATGTGAACAAAGTCTTTACCATCCCTGAAAATGCCTCTGTAATAAATTAACAAATGTAGCTCCTTTCAAGATTGCAGTTTTCTCATGGCTATTATCAATCTTACTCTTTTTTATCACTAACAGTGGCTCATATGAATCCCATGATAGAAGACTTCCTTTCAGGTCCCAACATGATGGAAGCCGTGCTCTGGTCTGTTTTCCAAATATGTTATCAAATATGTTCACATCTTGTTTAATTTCTGTCAATTTATTCTCCGACGACTTCCTGCAAGCATTTTTCACAATCAACTTATTATCTCTAGAACACATGATGTCCTATATTTGATTTGATTTTCTCCAACTCCTGATCTGTCTTGGAATTGATAAATCAATGAATTTCTTTGCCCATAAAGCTCTGTTTAGAGTCTTATGTTTGTCAGCCACAACAAGTTCCTGCTTATCTCTGACTGTGCTCTTTTCCTCTGACACTATTATCAAGGAAGCCCAAGCTGTTTTCATGACTTCAATGATTTCATTCCACACAATATCCTTCGCTTGAATCAAAGTTATGTTTCCTTTCAAATTTTATTTAAGACTCTTGATTTCGTCATAAGTTGACTGGCAATCTGATTTATAATTATTGAATTCTCCTTATTTGGCCGGTATTATCTTCATCACTATGTCAAGAACTCTTTGAGTCTTCTTCAGATCAATCTCTACCATTTTTAACTCTATGCTCAACTGGGAGAATCTTGTTGTTGGATCATCAGTTTCAGATGACATGACTATGGTGTAAGAATGAGATTCAATTTGAATTTTCAAGTTAAGTACATAATCCTTTAACTTATAAATCTCTTCCTCTTTCTGCAACATCTACTATAAAATACTCTCTTTTTCATTCTCTACCTCTGCTACCTCTGCTACCATGGGATTTTCTCCAGTAGGTAACTTTAATTTCTTCTTCAATAGATCGATTTCTGACTCTGCACTTTGTATTAAATTGTGTGCATCTGATTTATCATTAGGATCCACTCCAATTTTTACAATTATCTTCTTCAACTCTTCATTATGAGTTGAAAGAGCCCTGGAATTAGCCTTCTCCAATTTTAACTATTTGATCACTTTTCCTAACATATTTTTTGCCTTATGAGCAGTTGCACTAGTTTTATTTAGGTCATTAATAATCAATTGGTCTGTCTGCATATGCAAATTAACTTTGTCAAGTAAAGGGATATTCTTAACATCAATAGTTAAATTAACAGTTTTAAAACTGCAAGGTGACCCTACTGTCATTTCAGATGGCTGAGAGAAATAAATCTTAAACTGGTTCCTTTCTAAGTCCATAACAGTCAAAAATCTGGTTTGTTCAGGAGTAATCTAATACTTAGTTTGAGCCTCCATACTAGCTTTAATCTTCTGATTCTTTTCTACAACTTGAGAAAAAAATTGCTTGATCAAAGGAACTTCATCTTGAACATCTCCATGTCTTGACGGTGAAGCTGGTGCATTCTGAGCATCTCCTAATTGAAGAAGGAAACTAGGTTGGGTGCTTGGTATTTCTTCAGTCAATCTAGATCTCATCTCAACTCTCTGTTCTCCATCTTCAGATTCAATAGCTTTCTCTTTGCTTCTTTTTCTTAATTTTTCAAAAATTATTGGAGTCTGAATGTTAGAACTATCAGAGTCTACAAAACCTTTGTCAACCAACTTCTCAACTTTAGGCCTACTTTCGTGAACAAAAGCAGAATAAAAATTTTCAACCCTTCTGTTAGAGATTACCTTGTGAGGTGTTGGCAATATGATGCAGAGTGTTGTCCTTGATAGCAACCCACTGAATGAAGATGATCGAAACTTACTTCATGAAGTTGTGCTTGATAGAATATGTTCTTGATTAAGTAAATCTGATGTATCTACCGTGTGTACAGAAGGCAATGAAGAAAGGATTTCAGCATGTGCTAAATCTTGATGAAAAGAGTATGTCTCTAGGCATACGCGGATTTGCCTAGGGGAAGTCGTGTATGCACGCGGGAATCAACGTTCCAAGTCGTGTATGGGCAAAAGCGCTCTTAAAATGCAAAACCAGGGGTAACCAACATGGTATTGACCCATTGTATTGGGTAATGATTCGTCTAAATGACCCCGTCCAGAAATACCATCGGAAGTAATGTGGTTTTGGCTCATAGTATTGAAATTGGGTAAACCTATATAAGGAGAAGAATTTCATTGTGCAAAGCATGCGTGTGGGTGCAAGATGTCTGAGCTTGAATGAATACTTCTCTCTGGAGTATAACTGAATGGAAAGGGTTACAGTTGAATGAAAGATCTGAATGTATGATGCACCGATGAAGGAGTGATGAAGAAGGGGATCTAGATCTGTATTGTACTTGTATTTGCTAGATCTGTTCATGGAAGGCTTAGATCTAAGATGAGGTGAACATTTGTCAGAGGCAAAAATGTAAATCTGAACTGAATATCTGATCTGAAGAAGTATGCTGCTCTATAATAGTTGAAAATCTATACGCTAGTTCACCGCAGAGGAAGCGCGTATATACGCGGCTTCGCTGAAGATAAAGAGCGTATGCGCAATAAAATTGACTTTGTAATCTGTACTGAAGTATACGCGGGTTTATGTGAACGGAAGCACATATATACACGACATCAGTGAATGGAAAGCGTGTATGCAAACTAGGGTTTGCTGATGCAAGGGGTATGAAATGTCTGATCTATTCTACTATGTTTCTGCTATCTGATCTGTGTTGTCTGATTTGATAAGTATCTGTTGGTGATGTATGTTTGAGCTTAAAAGTATGGAAAGGGTCCACTCTGAAAATATGATGAAATGTGGCCTGCAAGTTGTGTCCTAGAGGAAGCTTTGGATCCAGTGTGAAAATTGATGAAACGTGGTCCATAGAGGTGCTGAGGGTTGTAGCCTTCAGTCAGGGGGTTGTAGCTCCCTTCCAGGTGAGGCTGGTAAACGAGATCGGGGGGTCGTAGCTCCTTTCCAGGAGAGGCTGGTAAACGAGTCAGGGGGTTGGAGCTCCCTTCCAGGAGAGGCTGGTAAACGAGCGCAGGTGGGTGCCTGCGTGCTGGTAGAGTCTGCACCAGCACATATGTTGTAAGATGTTTTCTCTATAATAAAATATTGAAGGCTGAGAAACTGCAGCGGTGGTTTTCTCCCGACTTGGGTTTCCACCTAAAATCTTGGTGTTCATGTGTGATGCTTATGTGTGATGGTTTATTCTGTTCTTACTGCACATGTTTACTGTTTATAGAACATCTAATGAATGAATGATGGAATGATATAAGTGAAGAACTAATGGCATAATTAGATCTCTATGTATACGCGAGTTTTATGAAGGATATCCGCGTGTATATGCTAGTTGGCTTCAGCAAAGTAGCATATGGGTTTTAGAGCATGAAAAAGTAAAAAGTTTCAGTTTTCCCTAAATACTGATTCACCCCCCCTCTCAGTATTTTTCCCAACAATTGGTATTAGAGCAGGTCCTTCTGCAGAAGCTTGATCGCTTGAAGGAGATCCGTCGCAATGGGAAGTCAAGAAGGAGTAATGTCTATAAAGCCACCTCTATTCAATGGAAGCAATCTGATATTCTGGAAGTTACCCTGACCCAGCCCCACCTGAAATAGTTGATAACCCAGAGAGCATCCTTAAGGGAGCTCCTACACTTAAAAGATCAACTATTTCCAAACACATCTAAAGAGCTAATTCTGCCCCAGAAGATCTTACAGCTCTATCACACTTTCACCTTGACCTAGACCTACCTAACGGCTTATCTAGAACTAGGTCATTCAGTACCTTAGACCAGCTAGAACCTAAGCTTCCTGATTCACCACGGCAAGGTGGTAGACACATTGGGAATAGACAGACCCCTCCATCTACACCTCATGATTTACATTTCATAAAACACAGACAGATCACCTGGAGGTGCTCCTTCGGTTCTCTGTGGTGTAACATCCTTGTCATCCATATGCTGCTTCCAGGCCCTGCTCTCCAGAAATATCGTTATGGCAACCTGGTATGCACCTCTGGTTTTACCCCAGCCTCTAGTACCCTTACCGAATGATTATCAGTCTAAGATTCCACACTTCACTGCAAAGGAGTCCATCATGGCCCAACAACATGTAGATAAGATGGAGGATTCTTTCGACTACATGGAAATTGATGATGATACAGTCAAAATGAGAATCTTTTCCCAGAGCTTAGGGGGTGATGTGAAGAAATGGTTCAAGGGCCTACCTCTAGGTAGCATAAATGATCTTCCGGGCTTATATCATACTTTCATAAACAAATGGGAAACTAGGGAGAATCCTCGCCATCTCCTAGCAGAATACATGACCCTTAAAAGAAACGTAGGAGAGAGTGTTCACGATTACACAACAAGGTTCAACAACATCTACAACGCCCTCCCTCCACATATGAAACCTCCGCAAGGCATGGCCCTAGCAAAATACCCTGAAGGCTTTGATGCTGACATGGCCTATGAGCTTAGGGATAAGGAATACAACGCATTGGAGGACATGCAGAAAGGAGCAGTGAATATAGAAGCCAACCTGATTGAGAAAAGAGCAAGACTGAAAGCTGAGAGAAGGGTAACATACAGAGATGACAATGTAGCCTCCACATCTGACCAAAATTATGATAAGCTATCTAAAAATGTGGAAAGGTTACAAAAAATGATGGAAAAGATGGTTGTCACCGTTAGAAATGAGAACAAGAACCAGAACCAGAACTTTAGAAGAAACAATAAAGCTCCCAACAGAAAAAGAGAATCAGATCAACAAGTTATTCCCCCATTCCAAGAGAATTTTCTTGATGAAGATGAGGGAATCATAGAAGAGTCCGAGGGAAACACAATTAATATGTTTGAAACAAAAGATTCAATCCATAACTGTTATTCAGAATAAGACCAGCCTTCACCCTCTGGTTGGGAGGAGGAATGGTTGGAATCTGAAGATTACAGATTAGGATTTGAAAATGCCATGATGCAGGTCAGAGAACAGTATGAACTTAGAAGAAAAAAGAGTCAAGAAACTGCCAAACCCAAAGCTTCTGAGACTACCATCAAAAAGAGGCCTGAGAAAACTTCTAAAGCGACTGCTGAAACCAACAAATCAGCAGCTGAGAGTTCTGGAAAGAATGGAGGAAAAGACAACCAAAACACTAATGCACAAGGTATTCAAATGTGACGCAAAATAGCATGCGATTAGACTTGATGAAGCTTGTCTAAACCATTTGTACATAAATCAGCTTCCTAAGGATTGACTTAGCCACTAAGACAGTGGCAAATAAAACAGAGATGAGTATGCCAAAGATTCAGTCCCCTTTCAATTTTGAAAGTGAGATTGCAACAATTAAAATCTCTATCCCACTTTCTGAGATGGCCACTCAGGATGTATATAAAGGCCAGATTTTGAGAGCTTTGAACTTAGGTGAGAATGGTGACTCTGTCAATTTGAATGATGATCAACCTGCCCTCTTATTTGGTCCTAAGATAGAGGGGAAGTTTCAGGAAGGGGTAGTTCCACCTTTCTATATCAGTCTCAACATTCACGACAAGATCCTGCATAATGCAATGCATGATTCTGGAGCATCTCAAAAACTAATGCCTAAGGTAGTTATGGAAAGACTAGGTCTAGAGATAACCAGACCCTACAAATATTTATACTCTTTCGACTCTAGCAGAGTAAAATTCCTAGGCCTGATCAAAGACTTGTGTGTGAACTTAACTCAAATCCCTGCTAAATGCATGGTCATGGATGTTGTGGTGGCAGATGCGCCACCCAAGTATGGCATGCTACTATCAAGATCATGGGGAGCCAAGCTGCAGGGTACAATGTAGATGAATGGCGCATATGCCACAATCCCCATCTTTTTCCAACTTAGAAAAATGTATAGGGAGACACAGATGAAAATCCTAGTCAGTAGCCCCGAAAAACCAGAAAATTCACCCGTTTATTCTGTACATATAGAACTTGACTCCTTCATCTTTTGTAATTATGGATCTTTGGAAGGGTCAGAGCCCCAAAACAGAGATACAAATGGAGAGGCAGAGACCATGTATTTTAACATAATGGCTGCTCTGGATTTAGAGGACAACGAAGAAGGAAATCGCAATGAGACCTGTAGGATATGCGGTGGAGACCTAACCCCGAGTGAACAAGAAACAGAGCGTGAACAGTCGTCCAGCCAGACCTATGAACTTCACGCACTTCACGAAGAACAAAGCGATCCACAGCCTAGTACAGACCCTATAACACAACACAATGGCGAACCCAGCTGTAAGGGAGAGAACAATGATAATCATGAGAATAACCCCTTATGGGAAATGAGCTTTGACGGGTCCTGTACTAGAAGGACTGCAGGGGTAGGGGTATGGTTACACAATACAGAAAGTGACTACGCTGAGAGCCACGCCTGTAGTCTACTTTTCAAATGCACAAACAATGTCACTGAATACAAGGCCCTGAACTTAGGTCTGAATCTGTTGAAGAAAATAGGGGCCCATAGGATAACCGTCAGGGGAAACTCAGAGTTAGTTATTAAACAGGTAAACGGGGAATACACAGCGAAACATCCTAGGTTGAGAGCATATAGGAATGACACCATGGATCTTCTGAAAACATTTGTTGAATACAAATTAGTGTTCATTCCTAGGAAGCAAAATGTCATTGCAAATGGATTAGCTTGTCTGGACAGTTCATACCCCAAGACTCCCAGAGACCAACAGATCATCGTTTAGACCAAATTTTGACCTGTTGTGCCGGATAACGAAAAATACTGGCAGGTCTTTGAGGGTGATAAACATATCGAATATTTTCTGGTAGGTAGAAATGAGTTTGAATTTTCTGATTTAGACTCCAAATCTGACAGTAGCCACCTAAGTGAAGAATCCTCAGGTGACGAAGAAACACCATGTAACATAGAAATAAATTCTTTAGATGAAAATATTTGAAATCCAGGCCGCAAATGTGAAAATGCAGATAGTGAAGAGGTAGAGGTGCTGCAGGCCAAAGATAAGAATATACCTAGAGGCCTAGCACCCTTAGAGGACCTTTTTGACTTTGATGATGTGGCCAGAAATCCCACTATAGAACATCCAGACTCTGATGTGGAAGAATGCAACATAGGCACTGAAGATAAGCCCAAAATGATTAAACTGGCTAAGTCTTTACCCGCAGACATGAAGAAGAAATACATTGACCTTTTCAAGGAATTCATTGATGTGTTTGCATGGAGCTATGAGGAATTAAAGGCCTATGACACAAATATCATCCAGCAAAAAATACCCTTGAAAGAAAATCAGAAGCCCTTTAGGCAAAAACTTCGCAGAATCAATCCCAAACAATTGCCTGCAGTAGAGAAGGAGATTAAGAAAATGTATGAAGCAGGTATAATTGTGCTGGTGAGGTTCTCTGATTGGGTATCAAACTTAGTGGCTGTGAGGAAGAAAACAGGGGAAATCAGATTTTGTATAGATTTCAGGAATCTCAATAGAGCCTCACTCAAGGACAATTACCCTTTGCCTAAAATGGAACATATTCTTCAGAAGGTAGTAGGTTCTAAGAGGATTTCCCTGCTAGATGGTTTCTCCGGATATAACCAAGTCTTAGTAATCCCAGAAGACCAACTCAAAATAGCCTTCACCACTCCATGGGGTACCTTCATGTATGTGAAGATGCCTTTTGGATTGATGAATGTTGGAGCCACCTTCCAAAGAGCGATGGACATAGCAATTTCAGATGAGATAGGGCTCTTCATTGTTATCTACTTGGATGACATAACCATCTTTTCCAAGACTGAAGAAGAACACCTGAAACATTTGCGAAAATTATTCAAAAAGTGTAGAAGGTTTGGTCTGTCCCTGAACCCTAAAAAGACTGTCTTTGGGCTACAGGAAGGCAAACTCCTTGGCCACATTATATTCGAGAAGGGAATCAGGATAGACCCACAACGAGTTGAGGGAATACTACAGATCACACACCCCAAAAACATCAAGGAATTACAGTCTTTCATTGGGAAGATTAACTTCCTTAGGAGGTTTATTCCAAATCTGGCTGAACACCTTAGGAACATGACTAACATGCTGAGGAAAGGTGCAGGAGTTAAATGGACTGTGGGAGCTAAACAATATTTTGAATCAGTGAAACTTGCACTTACCCAAGCTCCCGTCCTAATCAGCCCAGATTTCTCCAAAGATTTCCTGATCTTTTCATTTGCCTCTGAGCATACAGTGGCTGCAGTCTTGCTACAGAAAAACATAGAGGGAATGGAACAGCCAATCGTCTTCTTTAGGAAAGCACTCAGAGATGCACCCTTGAAATACAACATCATGGAGAAACAGGCTTATGCTCTGGTTAAGGCATTGAAAGACTTCAGGGTGTACATATTGCATTCTCACACCGTAGCTTATGTGCCCAACATCATAGTCAAAGATATACTGTCCCGAGACCCAGATGGGAAAAGGAGCAAATGGATAGCTGTGATCTTAGAGTATGACCTTGAGATAAAACCAACCAAACTGATTAAAGGTCAGGGCTTAGCTAAATTAATGGCTAAATCAAACTTGCAAGCCCTAGACATCAACATGATAAATACCTTGGATGAGCAACAAGAATTTCCTGATCCCACTATTAAGGAAGAATTTCAGAGCTCTCCTTGGTATTCTGACATTCTATATGTGCTTACACACCTCAATGCCCCTCCCGGATTATCGAAGACCAAGGCCAGATTCTTAAAGCTAAAAACTAGAAATTGCTGCATTGTGAATGAAAATTTATACTGGAAGAATCCTAATGGCCTATTGCTTAAATGTTTGCCTGAAGATGAGGCAGATAGGTTTAAACAAGAATTCCACGTTGGAGAATGTGGAGGCCACCTGAGTTGGAAAACCACTACAAAAAAAATACTCAGAGCTAGCTATTATTGGCCCACACTCTTCAATGATGTTCATAAAATGATAGTTACCTGCCACAAATGTCAGATCTTCAAGGGAAAAAGAAAAGTCCTCCCTTTACCCCTACAACCCATCACTATTGAAGGTCACTTTTTGCAATGGGGCCTAGATTTCATAGGGGAGATTCACCCTGCTTCTTCTGCACAACACAAATGGATCCTAACAGCCACAGACTACTTCACTAATTGGATAGAGGCCATACCCACTAGGAATGCCATAGATTCAGTCATCATTATTTTCCTAGAAGGTCACATCCTCTCTCGGTTTGGTTGCCCAAGGAAAATAATCACTGATAATGCTACTGCTTTCGGATCCAAAATGATGGTTGATTTTTGTCACAGGTACCAAATAGCACTTGGTCATTCAACTGCCTATTACCCTCAAGGTAATGGATTAGCTTAATCATCAAACAAGAGCCTGGTGATCATCATCAAAAAGCTGCTAGAAGAAAACAAAAATTCATGGCATAACAAGCTAGTACATGCCTTGTGGGTTGACAGGCTTACAACAAAGAAGTCCATTGGCATGTCACCTTTTCAGCTTGTATATGGTACAGAAGCAGTATTCCCTACCAGCCTTGGGACACCAGTGATCAAGCTGGTCTAGGAGATCCAAATAGAAGAAGATAGTATGGTGAGGAGAATAAACCAAACAATCCATCTTCAACAAACAAGGGAATAGGTCTACAACAAAGCAGTGAAATTTCAGGAGAACATAAAGAAATTGTTTGAAAAAAGAACCAAAGATGTTGATTTCAAAGTTTGGGATAAGGTTTTGAAGTGGGATTCGAGAAGAGAGGATAAAGGAAAGCACAGCAAATTTGACAGTTTGTGGCAAGGTCCATACCTCATCCAGGCCACTGTGGGTCCAAATGCTTTCTTCTTACAAGAACTAGATGGTACAGAGCTGTTTGGGGGTCTTGTCAATGGCAGGATGCTCAAACACTACTTCTGCTAATTCACAATTTCCAGTTTCATTTCCATTGTACATACCATTGCAGTTTTTATTTTCAAGAAAAAGAAAAATGTTTCAAAAAAAAAAAAATAGAGGAAAAAGAGAGGTTCATACATGCTTAAAACATGGACCTCTGATATGCAAAAGGGTGGCTCTAATAAACTCAAAACCTGAGCCAAAGGAAGTAAAACAGCTGGTCCTAACATGCCAAAAATCTGGACCAGCAAAGGAAAAAGAAGAATCAGCTCTAACATGCCCAAAACCAGAGCTGAAAGGAAGAAAAGGAGGTGACTCTAACATGCTCAAAACTTGAGTCACAAAAAGGAAGGAAGGATGTTTCAAGTTCAGATCCCAAGCCTTCACAGTTTTGTTTTCAACCTTCTGCAAGTTTCTGTCCATGTGCAATTGTTTTTATGCCTTGGATCCACAGCAAGTCAGACAGTCTAATCCTGGCTTGACTTTTTTTCAATTTCTGTTGTAGAATGTAGAGAAGAAATCTACTGGACAGTTTAATCCTAGCAGATATTAGATTAGGTAGAGAAACATATGAGACCAACAGTCTAATCTAGTCTCATGGAGCAATAAGGGTATATTTAGAATAGGTTTATTTTCTGTTTGCAAAAATAAAAAGATGAAAAGGGTCTGCTAGCTCAAATGCACCCTGGAAGAAGAAAAAATGCTAGGATTGTAGTATGGGTAGAAATTTTGTTGGAGTAAGTTTATGCTAATGTAATGTTTTCATATTGTGGTAGCTTATCAAAGAAATAAGGGATGTGTAAAGCAGCAGGCACCCGGCCTACTCCAAAGATCTATTTCTCTGAATTCTTGACCCCTTCATGAAGAAGCCATCCCCATGTGGAGCCACTGTTAGCCCCTTATAAATTTCTTGACTAGAAAGCAAGGGGCTAGTTTTTTTTGTAAGCCTGCAAGGAATGCATTTCCCTTGAAAACACATCGTCCTTGCAGCCTTTTTAACTATTGTCCTCTGCTAGTATGGAGCCTATGAGCGTCAATGATTGCTATAAATTCTACTCCAAAAGCCCTGCATTACCCCTTGTACCCCTGCAAAGTGTCCCTTTTCCCCCTTTTTCCTCCTTCTGTCAAAGTGCTTTGGTTCCCATCTATTTCCCCTATTAACCCTCTAAGCCCCCCCAAAATCCCCTTTAAATCCCATATTTTCCCTTTGTTTAAACCGGAATACCCTTTTATTCCCTATCATTACCCTTTTTAGGCTTTAAAATGCAATAAAAAGGTTTAAAAACCCACTTTAAACATTATATCAGGCCTAGCCCCTTTCCCGCTTAGCCCTGCACCACTTCCTCCACGTGATTCGATGCTGGAACCACCCGCGAAATCTGAAAGGATCTTGCCATATTTGTTCATCGGGCGCAACCTCGACCGTCGATCTTGGTAGATCGGACGGCTATCATTAAATCTACAGCGCCCGGGTTTCCCCTGTTCATTCCCCAGATCGTACCATCGTCGTCCGTTTAAACGATGATCTGACGGTTCGCAATGCGCCCGCACCGGTGGTCACCATACAAGGTTCCATAAAATAGCCCGGTTTCTATCGCACCGCCTTTGCGCGGTGGGCAGTTTTTCCCGATGGCCCAGCGATTCCATACATCGCGTGACACGCGTCCCCATGTACGATTTCAAAACCGCCGTTCCCGCGCGTTAACGTCGTCCATCGCACGTTATTCTTCGGGCACGGATGCCCAGCGATATTGCCGTGGACCGTCTGATCTGGGGCGAGCCATCCAACGGCTATCGCTCGCCGAAGATGCGCGGTAGTTAACCCAAATGCACACGCGATAACTCAGGGTATGGCCCACCATCAGTCGCCCTCCGATGCATCTTCAACCGTCGATCTCCTCCCGAGATCGGACGGTTCACATTCAATTGCCCCCGCTGTTGACCATTCCGCCATCGCCTGACCCTCCACGTCATTCATCCACGTGTCTCCTCCGTACATTCGTCACCCCCACGAGCATCCATCGTACATGCGGCCAGTCCATTGCATATAGTTGGTTCATTTTCGTGTTTTTTAAGGTTTTTCGTTCAAATTTGCTCCGCAGACCGCCAACCACCCACCAGAGATTTTTTCACCATTTCTCTGCAATTTTTCCTCCATTTCGTCATCTGCACAGCCATTTCCTTCATCCACACTGCATCCATTATCCCCGTCCATGTATTTCGTGATAAGTTTGTTGTTTTGCAGGGTTTCAAGCGCGGAAAACCGCCATGGCTCATTGTTCCTGTCACAGTAGCAGACATGCAGGAAAGGGCCATGTACAAAGATACATTTAATGAAGAAAAATCCCAGGGAAGTGTTTGACGTGATTGTAATCAAAGGACAGGGTCAAAATTCTGTCACTCTCCTCCAGAGCCATCAAAAGCACAGAGTTCATGGCCAGAAGGTAACTGTGGGAGCGGCAAAGAGAAATCAGCAAGGAAATCAAAGAGTCAAAGCATTAAACTGGAGATTTTAGAGGATTAATCCAGTTTTTCAGAGGCAAGGTACTAGATTGAAAACCCCGAAGATCAATCAAAAGTTTAATGCATGGGAAACCATACCACCAGGGTTTTCTACAGCAGTAGAATGTTTTTCTTCATCAGAGGACAAAGTGCCCATGCAGTTTTTATTATACATCGTGTTCCTGCAGTTTCTTACCCCAACAGTAGCCCTACATGATCAGAAGAATTTGTTGCACAAGTATGGCAGACTTCACTGTTTTTCATTTACCTTTTGTTTATTCACCAATAGTACTGCAGAAGCACCATAGCTAGAATGCATCAAATTCATATCAGAAGTGAAAGGAGCCCTCGAAAAGACCACTCTTTCTCCCAGAGAACACTAGGAATTGAATGCACAGGATTTAAAAAAGAATGGGCTTCGGCCCTCTTTCTTTTCAGAAGTGTAATACTGCATTTATTCTTCTACCTACCTTCTCTGCTTCTCTTCAGCTATAAAACTCATGAGAAAAACATTGCAAAGGTTGTTGATTAGTTATCAGAGAACTGCAAGTAGTTTCTTTTGAGACATAGTCTCTCTGTAAAGATTGTAAGATAGGTTGAAGGATATGTTCTCAGACTGAGTATTCAGCTATTGGAAATTTTGTACTTGATTAGTGTTGTTATTTAATATGACAAGCACATTTCTTTGGATCCTGATCTGAAGCAGTGGTGATGTTTTCCTATCTCTGTGTTTACATTCATTTCATTTCGTTTCTACTGGCTTGCATCAAAATATTGGCATAGGATTTACCCTTGTTAGGTACCCTATGTTTCTGCTCTCCTTGCCTTTTATGTTTCTCTTTTGAATGTATTATCTAAGGAATGTTTTCAGTTGGTTTAACCAATGTAGTGGATCCTATTGCCTGCTCTCTGATATATGAATTAATGAATTCAGTTCTTAGATGATTCTTGTTATAGATTCAGTTGGAAGATTTGGGAACACTGTGGATTAGAGTTAGCCCTGTCCACTGGGATCCTTGTACGACCTGCTGATATACAACTTTGTGCTCTGAAATCTGTGTTATCTCCTTCCTCCTACTTTCCATATCACATAATCATCTTGAAGATCCTAAGTTTCAGATGACTAGCCCAATTGAAAGCCTGCCTGTTGAGTAGCAAGCAAATCCTTTCCTGACACCATTGCCCAATGCTTTTGAATATCTTTTGGAATATTTCACCTCTGCCTTATCCCTCTTTTCTCATCCTGGTCTCACATTGAACCCTTATTTCCTGATAACCAACAACCAAACAAATAATCAAACAAACAAACCCGCGCCTATAACTAGCCAAATATCTTAAACTTTGAGCTTCATAGACATAAACCTTTGCTCATACAGAGAGATCCCTCTCTGGACCTAGGAGGGCTAGATCCTGAGGTCTGAAAGTGGTTCTGATGTTGTCTCATCTCTTGGTCTTGCCAATCTGGCCAAAACATGGGAACCGCAACATAATGGCAACTCCGCTGGGGAACTGAGTGCATTACACCTTAAACATTTTTAAGCATTCAAAAGATCTACAATCTCTGGTTAGGTTGGAAGTTAAACACTCCTATTCTCACATCAATCTCTACACCATTTGTTGTGTTTCTCCATACTCTTGGACAGAGTCTGGAAAGGGCCAGGTAGCCTCCAGATCTCACACTCTTTCAGAGGTGACATATCTGGTAAATGCCCTCCCAGTCAATCTCTGGTTAGAGTTTACTGTGTTTGAAGATATCCTCGAAAAGGGGACATCTCAAGAGCACTGTGGTGGACAGTGTACCCTCCAAAAACTTCTAAACCCTCCACTTGGCGACTCTAATATTCCATAAATGTTTCAAAGACTCCACTAGTGATCAGTAGGCCTGTTGATTATCTTGGTGCACATTAGAATCCACTGGGAGACCAACCCCCATAACAACATCAACCACAGTAGAAGTAACAAGTAGGGTTAAGCTACTTGGTGAGAGACAACATTCTGGCTTCTAGAACCATTCATATGAGAGCTTACCCTGACCCAGCCCCACCTGAAATAGTTGATAACCCAGAGAGCATCCTCAAGGGAGCTCCTACACTTAAAATATCAACTATTTCCAAACACATCTATAGAGCTAATTCTGCCCCAGAAGATCTTATAGATCTATCACACTTTCACCTTGACCTAGACCTACCTAACGGCTTATCTAGAACTAGGTCATTCAGTACCTTACACCAGCCAGACCCTAAGCTTCCTGATTCAACACAGCAAGGTTGTAGGCACCTTGGGAATAGACAGACCCCTCCATCTACACCTCCTGATTTACATTTCATACAAAACTTGGGGCTCAGTCACCCTAGGTCTGCTGATCAGTTCTCTGCTGGTCATAACATCTCTGTCATCCATATACCTGCTACCCAAGCCCCTCTAGCTCATCAAAACATCATCATGGTAGCTTGGTATGCACCTTTGGTTTTACCCCAGCCTCTAGTACCCTTACCAAATGATTATCAGTCTAAGATTCCACACTTCACTGCAAAGGAGTCCATCACAGCCCAACAAAATGTAGATAAAATGGAAGATTCTTTTGACTACATGGAAATTGATGATGATACGGTCAAAATGAGAATATTTGCCCAAAGCTTAGGGGGTGATGTGAAAAAATGGTTTAAGGGCCTACCTCCAGGTAGCATCAATGATCTTCCAGCTTTGTATCATACTTTCATAAACAAATGGGTAGCTAGGGCAAATCGTCGCCAACTCCTAGCAGAATACATGACCCTTAAAAGAAACATAGGAGAGAGTGTTCACGATTACACAACAAGGTTCAACAACATCTATAATGCTCTCCCTCCACATATGAAACCTCCACAAGGCATGGCCCTAGAAAAATACCCTGAGGTTTTTGATGCTGACATGGCCTATGAGCTTAGAGACAAGGAATACAACACATTGGATGACATGCAGAAAGGAGCAGTAAACATAGAAGCCAACCTGATTGAGAAAAGAGGGTAACATACAGAGATGGCAACATAGCTTCCACATCTAACAAAAATTATGATAAGATGTATAAAAATGTGGAAAGGTTACAACAAATGATGGAAAAAATGGTTGTCACAGTCAGTAACCAGAATAGAAACCAAAACCAGAACCAGAACATTAGGAGAAACAATAACACTCCCAATAGACAAAGAGAATCAGATCAACAAGTTATTCCCTCATTCCAAGAGAATTTTCTTGATTAAGATGAGGGAATCATAGAAGAGTCTGAGGGAAACACAATTAATATGTTTGAAACAGAAGTTTCAATCCATAACTTTTATTCAGAAGAAGACCAACCTCCACCCTCTGGTTGGGAGGAGGAGTGGTTGGAAACTGAAGATTACAGATTAGGATTTGAAAATGCCATAATGCAGGTCAGAGAACAGTATGAACTTAGAAGCAAAAAGAGTCAAGAAACTGCTAAACCCAAAGCTTATGAGACTACCATCAAAAAGAGGCCTGAGAAAACTTCTAAAGCAACTGCTGAAACCAACAAATCAGCAGCTGAGAGTTCTAGAAAGAATAGAGAAAAAGACAACCAAAACATTAATGCACAAGGTAAATTAGCTAGCAGCACTAGCACTGCAGTTAGTGCTCCTGATGAAACTGTCACAAACACTGTACATAACGAAAATCAGCCCACTGAATTAGCCACTAAGACAGTGGCAAATAAAACAGAGATGAGTATGCCAAAGATTCAGTCCCCTTCCAATTTGGAAAGTGAGATTGCAAGAATCAAGATCTTTGTCCCACTTTCTGAGCTGGACACTCAGGATGTATATAAAGGCCAGATTTTGAGAGCTTTGAACTTAGGTGAGAATGGTGACTCTGTCAATTTGAATGATGATCAACCTGCCCTCTTGTTTGGTCCTAAGATAGAGGGGAATTTTCAGGAAGGGGTAGTTCCACCTTTCTATATCAGTCTCAACATTCATGACAAGATCCTGCATAATGCAATGCATGATTCTGGAGCATCTCACAACCTAATGTATTTATGGAAAGACTAGGTCTAGAGAAAACCAGACCCTACAAAGATTTATACTCTTTCGAATCTAGCAGAGTAAAATTCCTAGGCCTGATCAAAGACTTGTGTGTGAGCTTAACTCAAATCCCTGCTAAATGCATGGTCATGGATGTTGTGGTGGCAAATGTGCCACCCAAGTATGGCATGCTACTATCAAGATCATGGGGAGACAAGCTACAGGGTACAATGCAGATGGATGGCACATATGCCACAATCCCCATCTTTGGCCAACTTAGAAAACTGTATAGGGAGACACAGATGAAATTCCTAGTCAGTAGCCCCGAAAAACCAGAAAATTCACCCGTTTATTCTGTACATACAGACTTTGACTCCTTCATCTTTTGTAATGATGGATCTTTGGAAAGGTCAGAGCCCCAAAACAGAGATACAAATGGAGAGGCAGAGACTGTGGATTTTAACATAATGGCTGCTCTGGATTTAGAGGACAACGAAGAAGGAAATCGCAATGAGACCTGTAGGATATGCGGTGGAGACCTAACCCCGAGTGAACAAGAAACAGAGCATGAACATTCATCCAGCCAGACCTATGAACTTCATGCAATTCACGAAGAACCAAGCAATCCACAACCCAGTAGAGACCCTGTAACACAACACAATGGCGAACCCAGCTGTAAGGGAGAGAACAATGATAATCATGAGAATAACCCTTTATGGGAAATGAGATTTGACGGGTCCTGTACTAGAAGGATTGCAGGGGTAGGGGTATGGTTACACAATACAGAAAGTGACTACGTTAAGAGCCACGCCTGTAGTCTACTTTTCAAATGCACAAACAATGTCGCTGAATACAAGGCCCTGATCTTAGGTCTGAATCTGTTGAAGAAAATAGGGGCCTGTAGGATAACCGTAAGGGGAGACTCAGAGTTAGTTATTAAACAGGTAAACGGGGAATACACAGTGAAACATCCTAGGCTGAGAGCATATAGGAATGACACCATGGATCTTCTGAAAATGTTTGTTGAATACAAATTAGTGTTCGTTCCTTGGAGTCAAAATGTCATTGCAAATGGATTAGCTTGCCTGGCCAGTTCATACCCCAAGACTCCCAGAGACCAACAGATCATCGTTCAGACCAAATTTCGACCTGCTGTGCCAGATAACGAAAAATACTGGCAGGTCTTTGAGGGTGATAAACAGATCGAATATTTTCTGGTAGGTAGAAATGAGTTTGAATTTTCTGATTTAGACTCCAAATCTGACAGTAGTCACCTAAGTGAAGAATCCTTAGGTGAGGAAGAAACACCCTGTAACATAGAAATAAATTCTTTAGATGAAAATATTTGAAATCCAGGCCGCAAATGTGAAAATGCAGATAGTGAAGAGGTAGAGGTGCTGCAGGCCAAAGATAAGAATATACCTAGAGGCCTAGCACCCTTAGAAGACCTTTTTGACTTTGATGATGTGGCCAAAAAGCCCACTATAGAACATACAGACTCTGAAGTGAAAGAATGCAACATAGGCACTGAAGATAAGCCTAGAATGACTAAACTGGCTAAGTCTTTACCCGTAGACATGAAGAAGAAATGCATTGACCTTTTCAAGGAATTCAATGATGTGTTTGCATGGAGCTATGAGGACTTAAAGGCCTATGACACAAATATCATCCAGCAAAAAATACCCTTGAAAGAAAATCAGAAGCCCTTTAGGCAAAAAATTCGCAGAATCAATCCCAAACAATTGCCTGCAGTAGAGAAGGAGATTAAGAAAATGTATGAGGTAGGTATAATTGTGCCGGTGAGGTTCTCTGATTGGGTATCAAACTTAGTGGTTGTGAGGAAGAAAACAGGGGAAATCAGATTGTGTATAGATTTCAAGAATCTCAATAGAGCCTCACTCAAGGACAATTACCCTTTTCCTAAAATGGAACATATTCTTCAGAAGGTATTAGGTTCTAAGAGGATTTCCCTGCTAGATGGTTTCTCCAGATATAACCAAGTCTTAGTAATCCCAGAAGACCAACTCAAAACAGCCTTCACCACTCCATGGGGTACCTTCATGTATGTGAAGACGCCTTTTGGATTGATGAATGCTGGAGCCACCTTCCAAAGAGCAATGGACATAGCATTTTCAGATGAGATAGGGCTCTTCATTGTTATCTACTTGGATTACATAATAGTCTACTCCAAGACTGAGGAAGAACACCTAGAACATCTGAGGAAAGTGTTTGAAAAATGCAGAAGGTTTGGCCTGTCACTGAATCCCAAAAAGACTGTATTTGGGCTGCAAGAAGGAAAGCTTCTTGGCCACATCATATCTGAAAAGGGAATCAGGATAGACCCACAGAGAGTTGAGGGAATACTACAGATATCACACCCAAGAAACATCAAGGAATTACAGTCCTTCATTGGGAAGATTAACTTCCTTAGGAGATTTATCCCCAACCTGGCTGAACACCTGAGAAATATGACTAACATGCTGAAGAAAGGTGAAGGGGTTAAAAGGACTATGGGAGCTAAACAATATTTTGAATCAGTGAAACTTGCACTTACCCAAGCCCCCATCCTAATCAACCCTGATTTCTCCAAATATTTCCTGATCTTTTCATTCGCCTCCGAGCAGACAGTGGCTACAGTCTTGCTGCAAAAAAACACAGAGGGAATGGAACAGCCCATTGCCTTCTTTAGCAAAGCACTCAGAGATGCAGCCTTGAAATACAACATCATGGAGAAACAAGCCTATGCTCTGATTAAGGCCTTGAAAGACTTCAGGGTGTACATATTGCATTCTCACACCGTGGCTTATGTGCCTAACATCATAGTCAAAGATATACTGTCCCAGGACCCAGATGGGAAAAGGGGCAAATGGATAGCTGTGATCTTAGAGTATGACCTTGAGATAAAACCCACCAAACTAATTAAAGGTCAGGGCTTAGCTAAGTTAATGGCTGAATCAAACTTGCAAGCCCTAGACATCAACATGATAAATACCTTGGAATGAGCAACAAAAATTGCCTGATCCCACTATTAAGGAAGAATTTTAGAGCTCTCCTTGGTATTCCGACATTCTGTATGTGCTTACACACCTCAATGCCCCATTCGAACTATCAAAGACCAAGGCCAGATTCTTAAAGCTAAAAGCCAGAAACTACTACATTTTGAATGAAAACTTATACTGGAAAAATCCTAATGGCCTATTGCTTAAATGTTTGCCTGAGAGTGAGGTAGAGAGGGTTAAACAAGAATTTCATGTTGGAGAATGTGGAGGCCATCTGAGTTGGAAAGCCACTGCCAACAAAATACTCAGAGCTGGCTACTATTAGCCCACACTCTTTAATGATGTCCATAAAATGATAGTTGCCTGCCAAAAATGCGAGATATTTGAAGGCAAAAGAAAAATCCTCCCTTTACCCCTACAACCTATCACTGTTGAAGGTCCCTTCCTGCAATGGGGCCTAGATTTCATAGGGGAGATTCATCCTGCTTCTTCTGCACATCACAAATGGATCCTAACAGCCACAGATTATTTCACTAAGTGGATAGAGGCCATACCCACTAGGAATGCCACAGATTCAGTCATCATTAGTTTCTTAGAAGGTCATATCCTCTCTCGGTTTGGCTGCCCAAGGAAAATAATCACTGATAATGCTACTGCTTTCGGATCCAAAAAGATGGTCGATTTTTGTCACAGGTATCAAATAGCACTTGGTCATTCAACTTCCTATTACCCTCAAGGTAATGGATTAGCTGAATCATCAAACAAAAGCCTAGTGATCATCATCAAAAAGCTGCTAGAAGAAAACAAAAGTCATGGCATAACAAGCTAGTACATGCCTTGTGGTTTGACAGACTTACAACAAAGAAGTCCATTGGCATGTCACCATTTCAGCTTGTCTATGGTACAAAAGCAGTATTTCCTACCAGCCTTGGGGTACCAATGATCAAACTGGTCCAGGAAATCCAAACAGAAGAAGATAGCATGGTGAGGAGAATAAATCAGACAATCCATCTCCAGCAAACAAGGGAAGAGGTCTACAACAGAGCAGTGAAGGTTCAAGAAAATATAAACAAATTGTTTGACAAGAGAACCAAAGCTGCTAATTTCAAAATTGGAGATAAAGTTCTGAAGTGGGACTCAAGAAGAGAGGATAAAGGAAGGCACAACAATTTTGACAGTTTGTGGCAAGGTCCATACATCATCCAAGCCACTGTGGGTCCAAATGCTTTCTTCTTACAAGAACTAGATGGTACTGAGCTGTTTGGGGGTCTTGTCAATGGCAAGATGCTCAAACACTACTTCTGCTAATTCACAATTTCCAGTTTCATTTCCATTGTACATACCATTGCAGCTTTTTATGTTCAAGAAAAAGAAAAATGTTTCAAAAAAAAAAATAGAGGAAAAAGAGAGGTTTAGACATGCTTAAAACATGGACCTCTGATATGCAAAAGAGTGACTCTAATAAACTCAAAAACTGAGCCAAAGAAATTAAAACAGATGGTCCTAACATGCCAAAAATCTGGACCAGCAAAGGGAAAAGAAGAATCAGCTCTAACATGCCCAAAACCAGAGCTGAAATGAAGAAAAGGAGGTGACTCTAACATGCTCAAAACTTGAGTCACAAAAAGGAAGGAAGGATGTTTCAAGTTCAGATCCCCAGCCTTCATAGTTTTGTTTTCAGTCTTCTGCAAGTTTCTATCCATGTGCAACTGTTTTTATGCCTTGGATCCACAGCAAGTCAGACAGTCTAATCCTGGCTTGACTGTTTTTCAATTTCTGTTGTAGAATGTAGAGAAGAAATCTGCTGGACAGTTTAATCCCAACAGATATTAGATTAGGTAGAGAAACATATGAGACCAATAGGCTAATCTGGTCTCGTGGAGCAATAATGGTAGATTTAGAATAGGTTTATTTTCTGTTTGCAAAAATAAAATATGTAGAGGGCCTCCTAGCTAAAATGCACCCTGGAAGAAGAAAAAATGCTAGGACTATAGTGTGGGTAGGTAGTTTGTGGAAGAAAGTTTTTCTCCTGATGTAATGATTTCATATTGTGGCAGCTGATCAAAGAAATAAAGGGATGTGCCAAGCAGCAGGCCACTGGCCTACTCCAAAGATCTATTCTCTGAATTCTTGACTCCTTCAAGAAGAAGCCATCCCCATGTGGAGCCACTATTATCCCCTTATGATTTCCTTGACAAAGCAAGAAAGGGGCTAATTTGTTGTAAATCCTGTAAGGAATGCATTTCCCTTGTAAACACATCATCCTTGCAGCCTTTTATATCCCTTTCCTTTGACTATTTTCCTCTGCTAGTGTGGAGCCTATGAGCCTCAGTGATTGCTATAAATTCTGCTCCAAAAGCCCTACATCACCCCTGGTACCCCTACAAAATGTCCCTTGTCCCCCTTTTTCCTCCTTTTGTCAAAGTGTTTTGGTTCCCATATATTTCCCCTATTATCCTTCTAAACATAACCAAAATCCCCTCTAAACCCTCCATTTAACCTCTGTTTGACCTTTTTCCCTTTTCGTTCCCCTATCGTTACACTTGGTCAGCCCGAAAATGCACTTAAATTGAGTAAAAAATGATATATTTCATATATAAGGGCCCCAGCCCCTTCGGCCTAGCCCCCGCACCTCTTTCTCCACGTGATCCAATGCCGGAACCACTTGTAGGCACTGAATAACACCTATCTCCAATGTGTATCGGGTGCAACATCGACCGTTGATCTTGTTGATCGGGCAGTGATCGTTGACCCCACAACCTTTCGTGTTTCCCCCGTTATAACCCCGACAGGGTAATCGTCATCCATATAAAATGTGATCCGATGGTTCAGAGTCCGCCTGCCCTTGTGGTCCCCACCAGCGCGCCCATCCGAAAACAACCTGATTTTCATCGCACCACCATACGAGAGCTGGTGGTATTTTCCCATCGTCTAGCAATTCCATACAGTGATTGACGCGTGGCTCCTGTATGGTTTCAAAACCGCTTGTCCATCATGCATTAACTTTCGACTCAGGATGCCCAGTGAGATCCATATCGGCTGGCGGATCTGGAGCAGCTCATCCAACAGCTGTCGCTCCTCGAAGCCGCGCGTAGTTTAACTCCCGATCGTCGTATCCCTGGCCCACCGTCATCACCCCCCGCTACATTTTTAGTCGTTGATTTCCTTTGAGATCGACAGCCTGGATTTGCTTTCCCCCGCTGTTGACTTTTGACCATTCCTGGTCCCCATCTTGCCACATCACCCCCCCCCCCCCATTTGCACCCGTCGTACGTCATCCCATGCATCGCATATATTTGTGAAAATTTCGTGTTTTTTAAGGATTTTCATTCGTATTTTGCTCCGCAGACCACCAACCTCCACCTGTGCATTTTTTTCCATTTCTCTACAATTTCTCCTCCATTTCATCATCTGCATGACCATTTCCTCCATCCACACTGCCTCCATCATTTCCCGCCCATGGATTTCTTGACAAGTTTGCTGTTTTGCAGGGTTTCAAGCAGGGAAAACCGCTATGGCTCGTTATCTCTGTCACAGTTGCGGAAATTGTAGAACAGGTCATGCACAGAGATACATTTAATGAAGGAAAGGCCCAGGGAAGTGTTTGACGTGACTAAAAGCAAAGGACAAGGTCAAAACTCTGTCAATCTTCTTTAAAGCCATTAAAAACGTAGAGTTCACAGTCATAAGTGTTTTTGGGAGTGGCAAAGGGCAATCAGTGAGGAAATCGAAGAGTTAAAGCATTAAACTGGAGATTTCAAAGGATTAATCCAGTTTGTCAGAGGCTAAGCACCAGATTGAAAACCCCGAAGATCAATCAGAAGTTTAATGCACGGGAAACCGTACCACTATGGTTTTCTACAGCAATGAAATGTTTTTCTTCATCAGAGGACAAAGTGCCCATGCAGTTTTTATTATATATCGTGTTCCTGAAGTTTCCTACCCCAACATCAGTCCTACATGATCAGAAGCATTTGTTGCACAAGTAGGGCAGACCTCATTGTTTCTTGTTTTTCCTTTTTTATTTCACCAAATGTACCACAAAGTACTACATTCAGAACACATCAGAGTCATATCAGATTAATCCCCATTCTGAAACAGATCATTCTTTCACCCAAGAACGCCAGAGATTAATGCACAGGATTTATACAGAATGGGCTTCAACCCTTTTTTCTTTTCAGAAGTTTAATACTGCATTTAGTTCTCCACCTACCTCCCTCGCTCCTCCGGAGCTATTAAACTCATGAGAAAAACATTGTAAAGGTTGTTGATTAGTTATCAGAGAACTGCAAGTAGTTTCTTTTGAGACACAGTCTCTGTGTAAAGATTGTAAGATAGGTCGAAGGATATGTTTTCAGACTGAGTATTCAGCTATTGGAAATTTTGTACTTGATTGGTATTTTTATTTAATATGACAAGCGCATTTCTTTGGATCTTGATCTGAAGCAGCGGTGATGTTTTCCTATCTCTGTGTTTACATTCATTTCCTTTCGTTTCTACTGGCTTGCATCAGAATATTGGCATAGGATTTACCCTTGATAGGTACCCTATGTTGCTGCTCTCCTTGCCATTTATGTTTCTCTTCTGAATGTGTTATCTAAGGAATGTTTTCAGTTGGTTTAACCAGTGTAGTGGATGTTATTGCCTGCTCTCTGATGTATGAATTAAATGAATTCAATTCTTAGATGCTTATTGTTATAGATTTAGTTGGAAGATTTGGGAACACTGGGGATTAGTGTTAGCCCTGTCCGCTAGGATCCTTGTACGACCTGCTGATATGTAACTCTGTGCTCTGAAATCTGTGTTATCTTCTCCCTCCTATTTTCCATATCACATAATCATCTTGAAATATCCTATGTTTCAGACGACTAGCCCAATTTAGAGCCTGCCTATTGAGTAGCAAGAAAATCCTTTCCTCACTCCATTTGCCCAATGGTTTTGAATATTTCCTGGGATATTTCACCTTTTCCTTATCTCTCTTTGCTCATCTTGTTCTTATATTGAACCCTTCTTTCCTGATAACCAGCAACCAAAACAAACAAACCTCGAGCTTTATAACTAGCCTAACATCTTAAACTTTGAGGTTCATAGATATAAACCTTTGCTCGAACTAGAGAGATCCCTCTCTAGACCCAAGAGGGCTAGATCGTGAGGTCTGAAACTGGTTCTGATGTTGTCTCATCTTTTGGTCTTGCCAATCTAGTCAAAACATGGGAACCCCAACAGATGGATGCTTAGGTAATTTGTACGGAAACAAGTTAGAACCAAAAACTTTGATTTCAGTGAATTTCTCATACAAATACCAATCACCTACTTTTCTCTGCTCTGATAGCTGCAATATTTTCTTCATTTCTTCACTGATTCTAGGCTGCTCTATTTTTGTCAAGATGGTGGTCACTGGATGTACAAACAACTCTGTAAACTCTGAATAATTGAATTATTTGCCTTATTTTTTTAGTATAGTTGTACAAAATATAATTGATAGGGGTTTTCCTTCTATATCCAACTTTTGAAGTGAAATTGGAAAGCTCTCTGATTGGAAGAATAGAAACAAGTGGAAAAGATAGGAGGTATATCTAAATACTCCTTCCAGCTGTAAATTAGTCAATTGATAGTTGACACTATCAACAATGAAGCCAGCATAGTCAAATATAACTGAAGGTGGTTGACCTGGAGAAAATATTAACAAAAATCCCAAGATAGACTCATCAATGTGCTCATCAGTGAAATACCCAAGTATGAAGGAAAGCATGGAGATTACATGCCTTGAACCTTCAGGGAACTTTGAAGTTGAATATGGAGGGTTTAACTTGGGAATTTCAACATGCAGGGGCATAAAATTCTAAAAAATCATAAACCTTTTAGGAAATTCTAAGCCAATGTATAGCTTAGTGAGGGCTTCAATAGACAATGGGACTGCTTGGGGGTTTGGTTGAAGTTGCAACATTTGGTTTATTGACTCTGCAGTGATTGTAAATAGGACCTCTTTATTTGCATTCACAATAGCTCTTTGTTCAGGAATATAGTACTGGTGAAATAATCTGATAACTTCTTGACAAGGGTGAGTTAGGGGGACTACATATTTGGGTAAATTGGATTCCCAAATATTAACTTCTTCATGATCATCTAAAGATTTTTCAAAACCCCAGCTGTGGATATCTAGGAGATTGAATTCAACTATGGGATCAGCTATTTTGTAGTCAATATCAACAAGGGGAATATGCTCAATATCAACAACTGGGGGTTGTAATGGGTTGACTACAATTGCGGTATTTGGAGTCATGGCAGGAGTAGGTTTAGAAGTTTTAGAACCTTTAGGCTTGTTGACACTATTTTTTAGGCATTTTTATTGGCTTTTGCAAGTTTAAACTGTTTGCAAAGACAATTTTACTATAACAGAGGTTTGATTGGGAAATTTCACCAAAATAGAATGTCCTTTTGGATTTTATGCTAACTTAGGTTTCTCAAATAAGTTCTGAGGCTTTAAAACTGGTATAAAACAGAAAACAGGGGTTTTCTGAGTTTTTTGACCGCAAAATGGGCTAAAAATTTGTTGAAAAAGGATTTATAGAAGGTCAGGGCACCTGTAGAGGATTTATGGCCTTTTAGAGCTTGAAACTAATCATTAAATGTGAAAAATTGATAAATTTCTCTGAAAATGGTGCGCAGCGGCTAAAAGGGTTTCTGGGAAAATTTTGCCAAAGTTTGGCCTGTTTCTGGGACTTTTGAGCAATTGGATTTAGTCAATTTCTTGATTTTGAACTGATTCTTTTTCTTTTAAAAGGTTTTTTGAATTTAGTTATAGGTTTGAATCTCAGAAGAATACCTATTTGAATGCAGGTATCGGCTTTTAAAAGGGTTTCTTCAATCTCTGGTCGAATTGATGGCTTTCAGCGGTTGAACTGGAGCAAGTGCGGCTCCTCAGCAATTTTTACAGGTTTCTTTTGGTGAATTCAGAGGCTCTGGGCATTAAAATGAGTACCAGGGGCTTTAACAGGTTTACACAGTCGGGGGAGGAAAAAAAAAAATGGTTAACGCGAAAGATAGGTAGAAAAATGAAAATGCATATACAAAGGTTTAATAAACATTTTGGTTGTATTAACCCTCGGCATTAAATGCAGGTCGCATCAGGCGGGAAGCGGTTTCGGGGTTTTGAATGGACGAAAACCGGCGGTTTATTGCGTGGCTAACGAGCGGTAAGTGGTTTTAATCAAAACCCACGTGATCTAATGATGAGAGGTCACGTGGAGGGGAAGGGTCGACGGGAAACCACCTATTTTGCGTGGCTTTGGCTATCGGGCGGTCATGCACTTTTTCTATGCGATATCAATCTTCAACTGTCGAATCTGAGATTTTAATGCGAACGGTGAGGATTGTTTCGGGAGTTGCATGGAGATGGAAAGGTGGGACTGGGATTAGTTATATGCAGCGAAAGGGTTAAAATATGTTTAAACCTTTATAATATAATCGAGGATTATAAAGGTATAAAAAATATATGTAATGGTTTATTTATACACAGCGGCGGGATAAAATATTATTGCAAATGTGCTTTTAAACAAGGTTTTTTAAGCCTTATCCGTTGGTATATATATGGCGGGTTGGGTTTGCAACATTTGATAAAAAATGTTTCACATATGTGCGTAATGGTATGTTATATTATATAGTTTTTTAACCTTTTTGAATGTTTTTTAAACTATAGGGGCAGGGTAAAAAAAATAAAGATAGTTTAGACCAAAAGGCTTTATAACTTGGGATTTTTCTTTTGCGCACATGGATAATAGAATTTGGTTTTAAACATTATAATAGTGGGTTTTTGGGGTTTATTGAATATAAGAGAATTAATAACTAGGAAAGGATATTTCTTAGGGATTTAATAAAATATGTTAAAAGTTAATATGAGAGGGGAGTGAAATGTAAAACAAAATACATATTATCTCTAAGTATCATATATAAAATCAAGTATTTGCTCATCTTTATATTTCCTTCACCAATACTTAGGATAAATGTAATTTTGTGGGTTTTTATGAATGCTTATGAAGGGATGAAGTTAATTATTATAGGGTTACAATTTTACTAATTAAGAATGTGTTTTTACTTAGGAAAAAGGGGTTTTAATACATGAATGAAGGGTAAATGATGATAAATGAGGATTTAACATAAGAACTCAATATTTTTAACTAACCAGTCATAGAGCCTTGGGTCTGGTCCCAACAAAATTCAGAGAAATGATATGAGCCTATTTGACTGATAGCTTAGAATACTGAATACTCATAGGGGAGTGAAAATTAGTGATTTTTCCCGATGATGTATTATTTAAATGATTGTTCCACTGCTTTCTACCTACCCAACTTGTATTTCTAACATTTTTTCTTCATTTTGCAAGTGCATTTAGGCTTGCAACCTTAAAACATTTTCTTTCAAAGCATAAAACTATCTAGATCTACCTTATTTCATCTGAGGGCTCAGATTAAACTGTTGATATCCTCATTATTCTCTACCTATATACTGATTTTTCAAGTTTAAAATGTTTGACAAATCTTTATTCACTATCTAAAACATGAAATTGAAAGCATGAAAAGTTAAGATTAAACTGTTTAACTGATAATGGATTATGGCATTTATTGGCACTCTGCACATAATCATTATTCTTGCAGTAAAAATAAAAGTAGTAGCATTTGGACTTTCTCACTTTCAGGTTTTGTTTCTTTTCTTTTGGGGTATATATTTTCTAAGTCCTTTGATCTTTCTTTTAGGAATTTTTATCCTCTTTTTGATTTTTTAATATTTTTCATTTTTTCAAAATATGGAAAAACAACTTGCAGAAAGCAAGGTATGTACATATTTACAAGACTTATCAAAGTCAATTCAAAATTTTATGAACCCTATTATTATAGGACCCTAACATAATCAAGTACCTAAAAAGTCCTAGACATATTTTAGCTATTGGCATTGCTGATGATTCCACAAGGTTGTAGAAGTTTGACAACTTTGGGTCATCATGTCTTCCCTCCATTTTTGTTGCTCATAATGATGATTTGAGAAAACTTTGGCATGAGCGATTTGGTCATTTAAACTATTGCTCTCTTCAAACTCTATGTAAAGAAAATATGGTGATAGGTCTTCCTATGGTATCTTTCCGAGATGGTGTTTGCTCTGGGTGTGTACTCAGAAAACATCATCGGGATAGTTTTGACAAGCGTGCCTCTTGGAACGCTTCAGCCCCTTTGTAGCCTGTGCACAGTGATTTATGTGGTCCACTTCCTGTTTTTTCTTTCTCTGGTTGCAAGTACTTCTTAACTTTCATTGATTATTTTTCTAGATGCACTTGGGTATACTTCTTAAAACTCAAGAGTGAAGTTTTTAACATGTTCTTGGCCTTTAAGGCCTTTGTTGAGAAATAATTTGGACATCAAATTCCTAAGTTAAGATTAGACAATGGAGGAGAATATGTTAACAACAAATTTATCAAATTCTGCACTAAGCATGACATTAAATTTCAACATATCGTTCCATATACTCCATAACAAAATGGTGTAGCCGAAAGAAAGAATCACACCTTAAAAGAAATGGCTAATTGTATGCTTCAATCTAAAGGACTTAGTCTCAATTTTTGGGCAGAAGCAATTAACTGTGCAAATTACATATTAAATCACACTCCTCCTAAGGTTTTAAAGAATATAACTCCAGAAGAAGCTTGGAGCTCAATAAAACTAGATGTAAGTCACTTTCGTGTTTTTGGAAGTGATGCTTGGGCCTATATTCTAGATGCGAAACATAAAGCCTTAGAACCTAAGAGTGAAAAATGCATTTTTGTTGGATATTCTGAAGATGTCAAAGGGTACAGACTTCTTCAACCAAAATCCAAAAAATATAATCATTAGAAGAGACATAAAATTTGATGAAAACATATCGGCCTGCGAGCTTAGTTCGGCGGGTGTGCCACCTTTGACCTGCGACCCTGATTCGACATATGTGCCACCTATCTCTCTCTCTTCTATTTTTAATAGCATTCCTTCTAGTTCAGATGATGAAAATTAGGATGAAAATCCTCCTCCACCTCTTGAACTTATTCCTTTTACTCCACAACTTCCAAGATGGGTCCGCTCTACTGGGGATGCAGCAAGTTCTCTTATAGGTGACCTTGCAGAATGATGATGTACATGTTCTCAGTTCGAAAGAGCCCCTTTTTTGTTGGCTCAAGTTCTAGAAAATCCTGATCCAGAAACCTTTGAAGAAGCCTCCAGTCATCTAGATTGGGATGAAGCTATGAATGAAGAATATCATTCCTTATTAGCAAATGATACTTGGGATCTTGTTCCTCTTCCAAAAGGAAGAAAAATTATCAGATGCAGATGGGTTTACAAAACAAAGTTTGTACCGGATGGAAAAATGGATAGACATGTTAGTCATCAGTATTTTTCACCTGTTGTTTATGACTAAATTCTAGCTGAGTTTTCTAGAAGCTGATCTCCATATGTCAATTTGTCATCTAGGAAACCCCCATAAACTTTTTTGCCTTCCTACCTTTTCAGTCCACCCATGACAAGATGAAACCTCATTATCAAATCCTACTTAACCTCAACCATTCTAGTCTGCCTATCAGCTCTAAAAAGACAATCCAAATCTGTTCAAAAAGCCTCCCCTAAGTTAGGAAGTGGCGCTTTAAGGCATTTCACCCTTGGCAACCATCAAAGGGCCAAAAACCTCCATCTGCTACAGACCAGTCACAACAGACCTCTCACTCTGCTAATGAAGTTAGTCACAGCCCTAAGTCGCGCCACTTATACACCCTTAAGTCTCAGCAATACATGGACCATGATCTCAAGCTGATTTTAGGTGTTTTACACTGTTTGATGGATTTTACAAGGACAAGAAACATGTCAACATATCAGAAGACTATTTTCAGCTCCACATGAGAAGACAACTGCTTCTCAATATGATCATGAGCCTGAGATGCACCAACAGGGCAAAGAGTTACTCACCAAACTCTTGCAACTTCATTTAGCCCGAAAAGACAGCAGAAGAAAAAGGAAACACTGTCAAGAGACTGTTGATAATTCATGGCTAAAACCTCCTTCATTTATAAGCAGAGGGTTAAGGCACCTCCTTCATCTACAAGTAGAGGGTGATGGCCAATGTCTGACTTAAAGAATTGCAACTGACTGTAATCAAAGTTTGTTAATAAACAGTGACACAGTGACACAGATTTTCTGGAGAACAGTGATGATTGAAGACTGAGGTAAAAGCATCAATGTTTTCACTGTTTTTGGCCTGCCATCATATGTGTCGAGGCATAAAAAGGTATCTTTTAACACCTATTTATCTCACATTAATTATCGATCCGGGAGCGACTTTTTATTTCAAGAGTGTACTCAATCTGAGGCAGTGATTTATCCAAGAGTAATGTTGTGAAGATGTAGTACAGAATAAAAAATGCAAAGGTAACAAATGCTTGTAAAGAAACCTAATTACAGTAACAAGAATGGAAAGATTAAACTACATCAATCTTGCAGAACATCGATCAGGGATGCAGTAGAAATAACTCTTTCCCTTAGAAATCGATGCAAGATTACCAATTCTGGGGACTTGGAAGCAAAAGCCTCTATCCTCGACAGTTGGGAATCTTAAAGCAAATGAAACACAAGCAGGTTAAACAAAAGCAATTTAAAAGAAACACAAACTGAAAAGGAACAGCAACGTATAACTATAACCCATCTATTTGCAGATTGAAAGTTGTAAATAAACAATGAGCATAAAATGGAACAGTAGTATAAAATGAACAGCAATCAAATAACTCTGTAATCATAATAACTCTACATGCAATTATCACACAACAGAAATAAAAGAGTAGAAATACAAACAACAGAACGATTCCACCAGGGCCGGGCCCTCAGCCACCGGTGAAACGCTGTTGCGCTTTACTCCAGCGTCTGAGAAATGGAACAAGAACAAACTCTTTTATTAATCAAGCATGAATGATGTTTACAAATAGCTCGTACTCTTTTAACAAGATTCGATGCACAATTCTACAAATTACAACCAGAAAAGTCTCTCCATTCTCCCCCAATACACAATACATGCTTCTCCTTTTATAATTAGAAGGAGGAGAAATTAAATAGCAAATATAATCTCCCATAATAATATTGGATTTCTCCAAACAACTTGATCAACTAGAAAATACATTTCCAACAGTCTTTCAACAAGAGCAAGGCGAATTTAGCTTTGCAGCTGAGATTTGGAGGACGGTCGCAACAACAGAACTAAGAAAATCGTGCTTAAAGAACCCTACGTAACTCTCAATACATGCCGAATTTGGGCAAACCGTTCTTCAACTAAGTTAATTGGGTCCGTTCTGGACAAAACCCATGTTCCGGATTTTCCAGATTCTTCTTCATTTGCTCAGAATCTCAACCACAAAACTGTCACTTCTTATTCCAGCGGATTTCTGAGTTGGAATATCTCATGATGATTTGGAAATCAAATCTGTAATCTGGCAATTATATTTGGAGGCTAAAATGGTAAATAATATTAATAAACCATCATTAATAAAATTATGCATAATAATAATCAATTTATTAAAAATTGTGAAGAAGAGTGAAAATGGATGAAATAAGTGTTAAGAAGTGGTCGTATTCATGGCCCAACATATCCCCAAACTGAATATATTGCATGCCCTCATGCAATCCAAAACTGAATGTATTGCATGTCCTCATGCAATCCAAAGACAAAACTCATGTGTTAACCAAGCAAAGGAAATTGTTCATCTCAATCTCATGAAATGGATGGAACAAATGCATGTTTCCTCAAATAATGAATATTCAATTTTAGCAATAGAGGCATAACAATTTTTACAGTTGACGTTCAACTATATGTATATGAAGTTGCAGAAAAATGTGACATATGTAACAACAACCCTCATTAATCATTTTTTCAAAAATCAGATCGTTTTGATGCACGGATCATGAGATAAAAAATGGTTGTAGGTGATAGTGCATAATTTTCGAAATTTTATGAACTAATTTAGCGTGAAATTATCTGGGTTTGTGTATTTTAATGATACCTCTCTGTTATCCAGAAATCACAAGAATTCAGTTCATAGTTTTAAAAATATATGCAAATTAATTTCCGCACTATTTCAAATGAAATTGTATGCCTTAAATGAGAAAGAAAGTGGAAAACATCCATCATGTGTAGCAATTCCCCCCCAAACTGAAGAATTAGCATGTCCTCATGCGATGCTAGAAACAAAGAGAGGTGGTTGCTATAATCTGTTAACATCGATGCTTGGTGTAAAACATGGAATAAGGGAGGTGTTGAGAATGAATAAGAATATCTATGGATGATAAACAACATTACGGACATGGTCATAAGAAAGAAATGAAGGAAATTAACACTCCCCCAAACTGAAAGATGAGACATGTCTAGAAAAATGGGAAGTGGTAAAGATGTAGAATGAATGATGATAAATAATGCTCAATGGATTTTCATGAAATTCTCCTAAATTCATAATAAATCAGAAAATTACGCTATTTTACCTCAAGTGTTACCTCCGAAAAAAAATGGAATGACATGTAGGGACTGGCCTTTGTTGAAGCTGATGTAGGCTGAGCTGTTACTGAAAGTAATGCAAAAGGTGGAAGCCATGCAAGCACATCATATCTGAAGAATTATGCGCATTCGCGAGCCTTTGCTGTTTAGTTGCAATAGTGATCATGCTGCGGATAGTCCCCATACTTTTTGTTCTCCTGTAAACAAGTCACAATTCTGTATGCAATTTTCTTGAATCCATGGTTTTGGTTTTAAATGGCAACAGATAAGACGCATGCAAAAAAGTTCAAGCAAAACAAAAACTCTGTAAAAATGCAGTATCAATATTGTGGCAAATCAAAAAAATAAAATAGCAACGTATTGCACGGCAAGTGTACAACATGGAAAGACATACATACTTATGATACAATAAAAAAATTATCGCATTACTGAAATCCATGCATGTGATAAATCGTAAACAGATATAGAAGCGTTTTGTAATGATTCAAGGATAAGGAGAAGGGACAACTTAAGATAAACATAAGTACAAATGCGTTTATTACCCACTTAAACTAATATGATCGATTTATGATGATTTTCATGTATAATAGGTTCGAAATCACAAGTTAAGGATTCATACTTTCATCTGATATTTAAATAGAGATATAGGAAAAAGGGTTTAATATTACTATTGATGTGTATAAATGTGACTTCAATACCATCAGCAGAGCTCTGTTGCCCACAGGTGTCCATAACCTTGACAGAGTTACTCTCTCACCCTTGGAACCATTGTCCTTTATGTATGCTGAGGAAGTGCCTGTTAATTGTCATAACGGAGGCCATTGTGCTGGCTTGGTGACCAGATAAATCATAATGCCATTCACTGGGAAGAAGTGAAAAGTGGGCAGGTCGGCTCGTGATGAGACCTCTTGTTCCAAGGACTTCTTAATTTTTTCAATTGTCCATTGGACCATATCCCTGGTTTAGTGGCCATGATGGGAATGCCACTTCACTTGCTTCCTTATGAACATGGTAGGCCGACTCTTGATGAGACCCCCTATCCTCCATCTGCCAAATTATAAAATTATTAATGAAATATTTTTCTTTTCATATAGCACTTTCCTATTTATTCATAAAGGATGGCTCAGCACTCCTTAAGAGTAGGGATGGTGGAAGAAGTCTGAACAACTCAATAGAAAAGAATATGCCCTTGTTCCTACTTCATAAGTAAAAATCAAAGAAAATTATAAAATATGGGAATGGACCAACATGATAAATATAATAGATCATATGAATTTAGTGGTAGTAAGACAACAAAATCATGTTATTGATTATGTCCCCTTTTCCTTTTTCTTATCATTACTAAACAATTTCCTTAAAATGACAATTTCTTTTGATTTGCGGATTACAGTAGGCTTTAATTTGTATGATTGTGTATCCTTCTGTAAAGTGTATGTTTGTCTTTCAAAAAGTTATGAAAAATTCAAAAAAATCCTCAAAACATTGTTCACAAACAAGAAAAATACACTCAAAAAGTGTTGTTCCTTTGGAAAGGAACAATAAAAACAATTTGCGAAAATGTTGTTCCTTTGGAAAAGAACATTAAAAACAATTTGCGAAAATGTTGTTCCTTTGGAAAGGAACAGCAAAACAATCTGCGAAAATGTTGTTCCTTTGAAAATGAACAGCAAGAACAATCTGTGAAAATGTTGTTCCTTTGGAAAGGAACAACAAGAACAGTCAGTGCTGTTCCTTTTGAAAGGAACAACAAAAGTGAGCGGTGCTGTTCCTTTTGAAAGGAACAACAAAACTGAGTGGTGTTGTTCCTTTGGAAGGAACAACAAAAATATGCAACAAAAATGTTGTTCTTTTTGAAAAGAACAACAAAAAAAAAGGAAAAAAAATAAAGGAAAAACAAAGCTAATATGCAATCCATTGCCAAGCAAATCCAATGAAATAGAAATGAAAGTTTATATACAGGTTTCAAGAAAATTTCTTTACAGAATTGCTGCTACTGAAGAATTGCCTTCTGCAATTGAAACTTGCATTGTGGGGTTCTTATTGTTCAATTGTCACTGAAGCGGAGATTTGAAGATATTAACACCTGAAACACAAAAACATAAAAGAAATCAGAAAAAACAACACTTTATTAAGTTATAACAGCTATGATGTTATTTCTAAGAGAATATCAAATCTATTAATGGAAAAAATCATCTTTTGAAAAATGTTCTGGCAGCAGTAACATGAATCTTGAAATGAGAACCAATTCCTCATTTCTTCTTGTTATAAAACCGTTAGGTAATGAACTAGATGAAATGCCCTTGTTTTACTAAATTTTTTTTCAAGAATCACTCGTCCATAAATTGACCTTTTTTGTTCTTCTGAGACCTGCAAAAAACGAGTGTCTACCTACAATAAAACATTAAATCATGGAGAAAGAGAGGTGCACGGGCTCTCCTAATCCAATAATTATGCAAAAAACTAACAAGTAGTTACTCTATAGAACAAGTCCACGGAAAAATAAAACAAATTATATTTGCTACCTGCGGGAGAGCAGTGGTCGACGATACTAACCAGCATTGTTTTAATCATACCTTCTTTGATTTTTGTCCGATTTGAGTGATTTCAAAGCCAAATGAGAGCTAATTCAAAGGGCTATCTCTAGTAGAAACAAGTTTTAAAAATTCCATGTAATGGTATGTTAAACATGCTTAGAACAACCTGCATAATAGAGTCATTTTCGATTTTCCAGCTCAGACCAACAGTTGGTATTTCAAGCATAAATTTTTCGTTTGATGGCGGATTGAACCGATTCAAATTGGAGATTAAAGTAGATTCATTTATTGATCTCCAATAAAAACAGGTTTTGAAGACAAGAAGAATTGATGGGTCAAATACGTTAATGAACAGCCGAGAAAACAGAGTTTCAAGAATGCTGATTTATGATAGGCAGTCAGTATTTTGGTCATACATTCCTCATACGATATCAAAATTGAGTGATTAAAATTGCGTTGTAAACTAGATTCATAGAGGAATATACCATAGAAACAAGTTTTAAAAATATAGTCATTTAGACCTCCAAAAACTGACTGTCCCAACTCTGTTCCTGAGCTGCCTACTAGACACCCTGTCAATGTTTTGGTTCTAACTTTTTCTTTTCAAATCCAAATTGAGTGATTCCAATTGGGTTAGGAAGTAGACATCAAGGGCTACTTAGGATAGAAACAGGTTTTAAAAATATTCAATTTTGGTCCCCCAAAACATGACTGTCCCAACTTTATTTTCAGGAATTTCATCAAGCCCGCAAACAAAAAAAAATGATATTCAAGCAATTTTTCCATATTGATGATAAAAAATGAATATAAGTGTTTGTAGAATGGTTATTTGCAATATAATTCATCTACATACACAGATAAATTATAATATTTATCATCAATGTTGATTTCACAGCGTGTTGAAACAAAAAAACAACTATTTTTACAAAAATAAAAAAAAATGTGTTTGTTTTATTTCCTTATTTATTTTATTTCTCCACTATCCTACTCTTATTTGGAGAATGAATAAGATTATGTATAAAAGTATTTCTAGTGGAGCCATTTTCGAAATAAAGACTCTAGTATGAGAAGCCAACTTCCCTTGAAAAGATGATGCCAAAAATTGTTGAAGTATGGAGTGATGTTGCAAACAAATGATGGAGTGAAACCAATCTTTAATATATTCTTTGCTTCCTTGATTTCCCATAGCCATCATATCATGAAGTTCTTGAGCTTTTAAAATGGTTTTTTGGTGCAAACTAGAAGAAACCTCATTTTCTTTTGTAACTTCTACAATTTTTGGATTTGATACATTCTGAGTCTCAGTGTAAGTTTTCTCCAATGGTGCATGTGAGATAGAATGGGTGGGAAGGGTGGGTGAATTTTTCAATTCAACACTGTAAGCATGTTGTACTGGTTTATTATCGTGAAGGTGTGGAATGAGTTGAGCAGGAGATTGTGTAGGGAATGGAGCCTCTTGATGATGTAGTTGATTGTGTTGAGTAAATGATTTTGATTGGCAAACAAAGTGTTGTGAAAGAGCTGGAAGATGTGTTTGTGCTACAAGATGAGGGAGAGTAGTCATGCAATCATAAGGTGAACCATGCCAATCTTGTAGACAAGATTGGTAGTGGTTATATTGAGGTTGGCATGGCTGCCCTAACATATGAGTATTCCATAATGGATTATGCAAGTAAGAGAATGAAGAGGAAGTGTTTTGAACCATACCTGTTGACCTTGTTGCAGCTTCCCCATCTCTTTGATATGCTACTTCCAAATTAGATAAGGAAGAGTGAGCATCTATGGGATGCTCCTTTTGGTAATAAGGGCAAAACTCTTCATCAAATTCTTGATTTCTCTGAACCTGCAAAACATTCAATTGTGAATTTAGAGAGCTAATAAAATCATATTTAAAATTTTCAATTAAAACCTTGATTTCAGCTTTTATGTCTCTTGTTCTTGTAGTACATTTGGAAAGGAAAGAAGAAACTTCTCTAGAATTCTTACCAGCCTTTGAAATTCCTCTTGAATACCTTATGCACAACTAACAAACATCATCATATGATAACTGAAAAACATCACCTTTTCCTATCAGATTTAAGAGTTCTAAAAAATCATCTTTGATTCCTTTAAGAAGGAGTGTTTTCAAGATCTCTTTTTCCAAATGCTTATGCCTTGATTTTTGAAGGTTGTATCGAAATCGCTCTACTTATTCCTCCAAGCTTTCATCTTCCCTTTGTATCATACCGAAAATATCTTCATTGGATTTGCAATAGTCTTGATACTTCTTCAAGAATATGTTCTTCAAATCCTCCCATGTTTTGATGCAGTTCCCACCTAAGCTCATGAACCATCGGAGAGCTTCTCCTTTCAGAGTAAGAGGAAACACTTTCAATCTTTGATTGTTAGTACAATAATCATATCCTCTACAAAGTATTTCAAACTCAAATAAGAATGTATCTGGATCTTCATTTGTCAAACCATGAAAATTGGGTAGAGACAATGGGGAAATTATGTGCATTTGTGTCACTCCTCCTAGATCTTTGATAGGGAATTCAAAAGTTGCAATGTCAGCCATTTCTTACCATAATAGAAGATGTTCTTCAGATGTTTCTTTAAGGATCCTCCTTCCAATGTTCCTGTCAATTGGTTAGTGAAATGGGTGGTGCTTACATCACCACTCGAGTGGAATTGCAAGATTTTTTTTTCAAAAATTCTACCTCTAAAATTAAAAAAAGCGCAAGCATTCATTCCTACCTTAAGCTTTCACTCAATTCTGCTGTGAAGCGGGCTAGTGAACAAGTGTGTTTCTTGCTCGGTGCGCAGGTTCTTACCTTCCATCTTTAATACCCAATTCTTCCCAAGCAGAAGAAATTAAATATGCATCACTCTTTCTAAATGGCATACACTCTCCCCGGCAACGGCGCCAAAATTTCGAGGCATAAAAAGGTATCTTTTAACACCTATTTATCTCACATTAATTATCAATCCGGGAGTGACTTTTTATTTCAAGAGTGTACTCAGTCTGAGGCAGCGATTTATACAAGAGTAATGCTGTGAAGATGTAGTACAGAATAACAAATGCAAAGGTAACAAATGCTTGTAAAGAAACCTAATTACAGTAACAAGAATGGAAAGATTAAACTACATCAATCTTGCAGAACATCGATCAGGGATGCAGTAGAAATAAATCTTTCCCTTAGAAATCGATGCAAGATTACCAATTCTGGGGACTTGGAAGCAAAAGCCTCTATCCTCGACAGTTGGGAATCTTAAAGCAAATGAAACACAAGCAGGTTAAACAAAAGCAATTTAAAAGATACACAAACTGAAAAGGAACAACAATGTATAACTATAACCCATCTATTTGCAGATTGAAAGCTGTAAATAAACAATGAGCAGAAAATGGAACAGCAGTATAAAATGAACAACAATCAAATAACTCTGTAATCATAATAAATCTACATGCAATTATCACACAACAGAAATAAAAGAATAGAAATACAAACAGCAGAACGATTCCACCAGGGCCGGGCCCTCAGCCACCGGTGAAACGCTGCTGCGCTTTACTCCAGCGTTTGAGAAATGGAACAAGAACAAACTCTTTTATTAATCAGGCATGAATAATGTTTACAAATAGCTCGTACTCTTTTAACAAGAGTCGATGCACAATTTTGCAAATTACAACAAGAAAAGTCTCTCCATTCTCCTCCATCCTCCCCTCAATACACAATACATGTTCTCCTTTTATAATAAGAAGAAAGAGAAATTAAATAGCAAATGCAATCTTCCATAACAATATGATCAACCAGAAAATATATTTACAACAATCTTTCAACAAGAGCAAGGCGAATTTGGCTTTGCAGCTGAGATTTGGAGGACGACCGCAACAACAGAACTGAGAAAATTGTGCTTAAAGAACCCTGCATATCTCTCAATACAGGCCGAATTTGGGCAAACTGTTCTTCACCAAAGTTAATTGGGTCCGTTCTGGACAAAACCCATGTTCCGGATTTTCCAGATTCTTCTTCATTTGCTCAGAATATCAACCGCAAAACTGTCACTTCTTATTCCAGCGGATTTCTGAGTTGGAATATCTCATGATGATTTGGAAATCAAATGTGTAATCTGGAAATTATCTTTGGAGGCTAAAATGGTAAATAATATTAATAAACCATCATTGATAAAATTATGCATAATAATAATAATCAATTTATTAAAAATAAAGGAGAAGAATTAATATTCATCCATAAGAGCATAAATCATTATAAAATAGATTTATATGATAAATTATAATAAATGACATGATAAAGAAGAGTGAAAATGGATGAAATAAGTGTTAAGAAGTGGTCATATTCACGGCCCAACAAAATGTAAGAAAACCCTTGTCAATATGTTCATCAGGCAGCCTACATGTGGTTGGGATAGAAGGTTAACAAATCACAGATATTTTGCCAAGAGAAAAAGGCCTCCTTCATTCATAAGCAGATGGCCAGGGCGTTAATTGATTTCAAGGTCTGTATGATCAGAGAAGCAAGGTAAGAGACCAAATGGAAAGCAGGGGTACCACTGCAATCCAAGGAGGTCAAACTTATCTCTTAACAAGGTTTTGACAAAAGACAGTCCACAGCTCCAACAAAATAAATTTTGAACAGTGGTAATAAGATGAGTCATTGCACGGGTGAAAGGAAATAATAGTGATTATGTTTCAAAGTACTGGTCTGCTCCATTCATAAAAATATGTCCTTCAGGTCGCTTATCACAAGTTGACAAAGAAATTTTGAGTTTTTCTCTTCCCAAGAAAGGTATTGAAACTAGACCCAGTGTTTCATAAGCATGCAAAATGGATTTTACTATACTTTCTGTTTCTGGAGAAGGTTCTAAAAAAAATATAAACCTGTTCTTTATAAAAGGGTAATGGTATCATATTAGTGCATTTTGAGTAAGGGAGGGGTGTTAGGAAAAGCACCTTTTTAGACAGAAAATGATAAACATAGGTGAGTGCAACTGCAGTTTTGCACCTATAATCAAAATTAGTTCCACAGTGGGCATCATTAACTCTGGAGAATTAAGAGCAAGGTATGTAGGCCACTGTCACAAAGGTGGACACTTTCCCTTTGAAAACAAATCAAGATACTCTGCTGCTACAATTTGAATAAGGGTAAATCAGTAAGTTCTAGAAACGATATGCAAGAGTTCCATTACCTTTGAAGCACAAGGAAGACTTATAAACTGACAGTTTCATCATCTTGGGAGAAAGGTTGTGAGAGCAGATCTTCAACATCCTTAAAAAACCAAACAGTTAGATCAGTCTGGCGATCTGGAGATAGGTTGATATTTTTGATTGAATGGCCTCTTATAACACAGGTTCTACACTTACAGTGATCTACAGGCTTTCTTATCCACAATCAAAAGGTAGCTCCCATAACACAAAGTCACCACAGACGAGGATACAAAAATAATAGGTGGGAGAGAAATTTGAAATTACAAATATCAAAAGGAAGAGGAACAAGCCCTTCTTCAATCCACTCCCCTCACTGCACTACTTGAGCAAGAGATTGAAAGCAATAAGGAGGCATGGCTAGAAAGAGCAAATAAACATTTGGAGATAAAGCTTGAGAAGGCAAATAGGGACTTAGAGCTAGAAAGGAAGATGACAAAACATTATCAGAAATTAAATCAGTTTGCCCGGCGCAAGTTAAAGGCCACTCAAGAGAAACTAAAGGAAGCAAAAGGGAAGCACCCGGCACGGAAAAAGAAGAAGGACACATCAGCACTTGACATTTTGGCTTCAGTTTCGGAGCATGCTACCGAGGACCCTTGAGGGTCATGCACCCCAATTTTGGGCACTTTTTGACAATTTTGGTTTTTTGGCATTTTCGAGTTTTTGGTCAAAACTCATGAAATTCGCCATTTCATTTTGGAGATTCTTCATGGGATGAAAATGGTATCATTGGATGCCATATTTTTAGGGGCACATACTTATCGATTTTTAGAACATTTTAAGATCATTTGCTTCCCCAAAATGGCGAAAAACACTCGCTTTTTCAATATTCTGCCCCGTTTATCAGCAAGGTTTAAATTCTGGTTTTTTACACACAGGTTCAGTTTTGGAGGACTTCCAAGCATCAGATTGAGAAAATTTTAGTTGTTTCGGAAAGTAGACACTCAGAGTTTTCCAACAAGCTATCATGAGCCTCGTTTCAACATCGAGAAGGCTGCCAAATGTTGCCGGAAAGTCAGGGGACCTTTTGCTGATATAAATTTTGAATATTTTTGTAATTTTTGAACCTTTAAAAATTGCTTTTTCCAAATGTGCGTTTAGCTATTTTTTCACATGGAAAATGATGCAAATTCAATTATTTTTCTTTTTTTAGCATTTTCTAGATATTTTATGAGATATTTTGTGCCTTGGGCTTTGCGAAGCCTCAATGACAAGTTTAGATATTTTGATTAGGCCAATGGGAGAGCAAGTTGAACCATAAGGTTTTCCTCACTTAAGCCTATATATTCCAAAAGATTTCATTGTAAAACAAGGCTGAACTTGAGAAGAGAAGCAATATATGGTCATATGAGCTTTGGAAGAAAATACTTGTGCTATGCTTTTGGATTGCCTCTTGGATGTTCTTGGATGAATGATGAAGGATTGTTGATGGATTCCATGACTTGGTAGAATGGTATAGTGTCTCTTGCTTTGTTATTGTCTTCTAGTTTTCATTCATGAATACATGCTTCTTGCTTGCTATATATCAGTAGAGAACAAATTTGAGATATGCCCATGGAGGCACCTCAAATTTCCTGAATCTTCATAGCTTTCATGTTTTCTTCTTCCTTAGTTGCATTAAAGAATTATTAACTTCTCTTTAACAACTTGAGGATATTATTGCTTGTTTCATTCATAGTTCTATACATGCTAAGTATGACTTACGGTACGCCCTGCTTACCTATGGCTAGTTATAGTTCCATCCATGAAATTTCTCTTTGACTGATTAGATTATCATCTTGTTGAACCAAGGAGGCCTAGTTTCAATCTAGCCCTTTGCCTAAAACTATGCAAATCTTGTTGTTCAAAATGCTCAATAACTTGAAATACTGTATTTAGGCGTTCTGGCATAGCAAGTTAAGTTGTTTGTCTTCCTTAAGTGTTTTCCCCAAAGTCTGATAGCCATTTCTCAAAGTTAGAGGGTCTTATACTTCTATGCATGGCTTGAATGTTTATTTTTATGTATTGATTAGCTTGTAGTTACATTTTGCATGATTAATGGTTTGCCTTACCATGTTTATGTTATCTATTAAAATAGTTATGCTTGAAACTCTTTGTTGTTCACAAACTTGATGTCCATTTACTCCATTTTGCCCTAAAATCCTTTCTACCTTGAATCAAATCGGCCCTTCAACAGCCTTGTATCGTCATCTAATTGCTTTCTTGACCTTTTGACCCCATAGCCCAGTTAATCTAACATCTTGTTACCTATTTTATATCTTTGATCAGTTTCATTCCTCACAACTTAAAAAACCAAAAAACTTACTTCATAACTAGCCTAAAATCAGAACAAAATAAACAAACACACAGAGATTCCTTACACATATAGAGAGACCCTAACATAATGGCAATCACGAGACCCAAACATAATGGCAATCACGGTGGGACTTTGAGTCAAAACATCCTAGGTATCCCTTAGGAACTCTCAAAATCTCAGTCAAACTTAGAAGAGTAGAATCTGGTTGTCTCACCATCCCAGCAAAATGATGAGTCAGTCATAGGAAACCCTTCCAAACCTCAGGACTACATAAAACTCAAAAAACCCCAAAAACTTCCTTAGATTGGTTTTTGACAGTATTGGTGGTGGACCATACACATATACCTCAAAAAAACTAAAAAGCCACCTGGCGACTCCACTAGCCTCCAGTAGGCCTTACTATTTTACCGAACTCTAGGTTACTATCCGATCAACCTATCCCATCGCTCACTAACATAGCGGGAGATGGTAGGACATTGAGTACATGATAGTCTAGCAAACTCTTATAAACTCTTTGGTCCTTTAGGTACTTAAACAAGCAAGCAGTCCATAAAATCATTTTGAGTAAACTCTTTTTGTTCTCGCCACCCTAGCAAAGTGTTGAAACAAGTTTAGAATACTTTAACAAACCATAGGCTGCACATAAAACTCAAAAAACCCCAAAATATTCCCAGATTGGCTTTTCCCTAGTTACTGGTGGTGGACCATAGCTACATCTCTTCAAAAACAACCAAGTTCCACCTGGCGACTCCACTAGCCTCCAGTAGGCCTTTTTCCCCATTAGTCCTTATAAAGTCTCCTAGGAATGCATTAAGTAATCCCAATCATGCTAATGGAGGACAACATGGTTCAATTCCTCCACCTGAGGACACAAAGGAGAAATGCTCCGATGAGCAGAGAACATATCCCTGGTTTCCCACACAAAATGCCTACAGATGTAAATTGGTTCGCAAAACTGCCTCTCTTTCGAAATGAAAATATTGACGACCCATTTTTACACCTCATAAAATTTCATATACATGTATGGAAGTTAAGGGTTGAATGGCATGAGGACTGCCTCATGAAAATGTTCATGGGTACATTAGAAGAAGAGGCAAGAGAATGGTATGAAAACCTAGAGCCTCGCACCTTGTTTTCTTTAAAGGATTTCCACAAAGTATTTTGTAAACGATATATAGGACATTGTCCATCTCTATCATTGGATGAAAATTGTTGTGATCACTTTGAAAACCTCATACAACACCTTGTAAGCATTGAAGAAAACTTAGGAAATTGGCATCCTGAGGAATTTTTAGAGGAGGTCCATAATTTTCTTACCCAAGCTAACCATCAAGATGACCAAGAAGAGTTGATCCTAGATGAAATCCATCAAGAAATAAGAGAGGATCCACAAGAGCTCTTTGAAAAGGTTGAAACCAATAACAGTCTATCTTCCCTTCCCTGCAAAATGCAAGAGGACATTCAACCACAAGATCAACTTCCACAAAAAATGGAAAGAAATTTTTGCCCACTTCAAAGAAAACAGAAAATACCTTCTCCTTTAACTAAAGAGGAAATAGGTCAAACTATAAACATACAGACAGCCTCTGAAACTTCATATAACCAAAACTTCTCTGATCTTTCTCCTGTAAATCCTGCATATCATAAATCAGAAAATAGATTTGTAAATCAAGTTGAAGAAAAGCAATATGATAGTCCAATATACATGGCTGGTGACATTACTTATGTTAATGATTCTCCAATGTTTGATCAATATGTTGATGATTATGATTTCCAAACTGAAGCTAACTTTTCAGAAGACTCAGTTTTTGATTTTCGGGAGAAAGCTCAGTTTCATAAACTTGAGAAAAGTGAGCAGCCATTACAGATCATCTATGACACTGATGAGAAGAGCCTTGAGAGTCCAGAAGTAAGTAAAGAGTATCGGACTCTTTGCTCTATTTCACTTCAGTCCATCAGAGATAACATTCACATAATTGGAAATCAGCAGTTTTTCAGCTTTGATGATGAGGTTGAGGAGGATGATGAAATTATCGAGCATGCTGTAAATGAGAAGCCTTTTCCTGAAATGGTTGAGGAAATCATTTTAGAAATGGAATATTCCTTTACTCCAGATTTGTAGCCACCAAGTTCCATTGAGTTACAAATTGCAGATGAAGAAATAGAGGTTGATAAACACATGGGAGTTGTCACACTATCCTTTCAAGATAATTTACTATCAAGGTGTATCCCTGCCCATCATCCTGATGACCTTCACACAGTTTTCAGCCCGCCCTATCAAAACACATCAGCTTGGAAAGGAAACTACACTGCAATATATGATGAGCCTGACAGTTCAAGTGATCATGAGCAAGGGGAAGAGTTTCCTTACCAGGAGAGTCCTAGATATAGCCAAGTGGAAGAAAAAGTAGTCCTGAATGAAGCCTATATCTCAAATCCTCTAGATCAAGTATTATTCCAAGATCCATTTGTTGTTTTCCTTGAGAAATTTGAAGGAGTAGTGGGTTCTATGTTGAACAAGTTGCTGCCAACAATGAGAAAAAACTTAAGCACTACTGCCCAAAAACAAACCAAATGTGAGTGGCCTTTTCATTATTTCTGCATCATGAAAGAACTAAACCAGAATCACCCATGTAATCATCTACTTGACTGGTTACATTGGAAAGAAGAGTTCACCAAATGTGTATGATGTGTATAGTTTAGGCTAGGATAGGTAGATAGTTAAATCTCAGCCTTGCGAGCATCTTTCCAGTTTTAGACTGTTTGAAGAAAAAGTGAAAAAGCATAAAATACAAAAACAGTAAAAATCAGAAAAGAGGGCAGTTTCTAAAAAGCAATGGTAAAGCCCCATGTTCCAAAAAATAGTCCTTCCGAAAGCGAGCAAGTCTAAATGCCGCTACTAGTACTTCAATTTCTTGTTCAACTATCTAGCCTAATCATAGCTGAACATGTTTAAATTTATTTGCTGATAAGTTAGTGAGTGAAAAAGATGGTCAACATTATGTAAGCTTGACTTATCAAAGAGATTATATTAGGAAAAGATATTGGTTCCACACGCCCAAAACAAAACCAAAGAGGGAAGCGGGGATGAAAAACAAATTGTGCATCTTAGCCCTGTTTTTCCTAGTTTCCATTTTATGCAAAATAATATTTGTGTGCAGCTTGTCTTTTATGCTGCAAATGCATGACAAATCAGACTGTCTAATCCTAATTTGATCATCTTTTAAATTTAATGTTTTAGATTAGAGAACAAAATCCTGTCGAACAGCTTAATCTTGAAAGTTGATCTAGCATAGGTAGAGTAATGAAGGAGTTCATTAGTTTAATCTGAACTCCCGGCAGATATAAGTGTAGAATTAGATAGGTTCATTTTGCAAAAAGAAAAATATATATTCAAAAGGCTGCTAGTTCAAATGCGCCAAAAGGAAGAAAAAATGTTAGGAAAGATAGTGGGGTAGGTAGAAATATCATTGATGCTAATCATGTTGTCACTTTTCAGAAGCAGCATCAAAGAAGGATGAAATTTGCCCCAATGCGTAAGGCACTGGTCTTCATAAGCCAAAGATCTGAGATTCTGGACACCTCTTGAAAAGGAGCTGCCCTCCCCAAATGGAGCCACTGTTAGTCATCAGTATTTTTCACCTGTTGTTGATGACTAAATTCTAGCTAAGTTTTCTAGAAGCTGATCTCCATATGTCAATTTCTCATCTAGGAAACCCCCATAAACTTTTTTGCCTTCCTACCTTTTCAGTCCGCCCATGACGAGATGAAACCTAATTATCAAATCCTACTTAACCTCAACCATACTAGTCTGCCTATCAGCTCTAAAAAGACAATCCAAATCTGTTCAAAAAGCCTCCCCTAAGTTAGGAAGTGGTGCTTTAAGTCATTTCACCCTTGGCAACCATCAAAGGGAAAAAAACCTCCATCTGCTATAGACCAGTCACAACAGACCTCTCACTCTGCTAATGAAGTTAGTCACAACCCTAAGTCGCGCCACTTATACACCCTTAAGTCTCAGCAATACATGGACCATGATCTCAAGCTGATTTTAGGTGTTTTACACTGTTTGATGGATTTTACAAGGACAAGAAACATGTCAACATCTCAGAAGACTATTTTCAGCTCCACATGAGAAGACAGCTGCTTCTCAATATGATCATGAGCCTGAGATGCACCTACAGGGCAAAGAGTTACTCACCAAACTCTTGCAACTTCATTTAGCCCGAAAAGACAGCAGAAGAAAAAGGAAACACTGTCAAGAGACTGTTGATAAGTCATGGCTAAAACCTCCTTCATTTATAAGCAGAGGTTTAAGGCGCCTCCTTCATATACAAGTAGAGGGCGATGGCCAATGTCTGACTTAAAGAATTGCAACTGACTGTAATCAAAGTTTGTTAATAAACAGTGAGACAGTGACACAGATTTTCTGGAGAACAGTGATGATTGAAGACTGAGGTAAAAGCATCAATGTTTTCACTGTTTTTGGCCTGCCATCATATGTAAGAAAACCCTTGTCAATATGTTCATCAGGTAGCCTACATGTGGCTGGGATAGAAGGTTGACAAAGCATAGATATTTTGCCAAGAGAAAAAGGCCTCCTTCATTCAGAAGCAGATGGCCAGGGCGTTAATTGATTTCAAGGTCTGTATGATTAGAGAAGCAAGGTAAGAGACCAAATGGAAAGCAGGGGTACCACTGCAATCCAAGGAGGTCAAACTTATCTCTTAACAAGGTTTTGACAAAAGACAGTCCATATCTCCAACAAAATAAATTTTGAACAGTGGTAATAAGATGAGTCATTGCACGGGTGAAAGGACATAATAGTGATTATGTTTCAAAGTAACTGGTCTGCTCCATTCATAAAAAGATGTCCTTCAGGTCGCTTATCACAAGTTGAAAAAGAAATTTTGAGTTTTGCTCTTCCCAAGAAAGGTATTGAAACTAGACCCAGTGTTTCATAAGCATGCAAAATGGATTTTACTATACTTTCTATTTCTGGAGAAGGTTCTAAAACAAATATGAACCTGTTCTTTATAAAAGGTTAATGGTATCATATTAATGCATTTTGAGTAAGGGAGGGGTGTTAGGAAAAGCACCTTTTTAGACAGAGAATGATAAACATAGGTGAGTGCAACTGCAGTTTTGCACCTATAATCAAAATCAGTTCCACAGTGGGCATCATTAAATCTGGAGCATTAAGAGCAAGGTATGTAGGCCACTGTCACAAAGGTGGAAACTTTCCCTTTGAAAACAAATCAAGATACTCTGCTGCTACAATTTGAATAAGGGTAAATCAGTAAGTTCTAGAAACGGTATGCAAGAGTTCCATTACCTTTGAAGCACAAGCAAAACTTATAAACTGACAGTTTCATCATCTTGGGAGAAAGGTTGTGAGAGCAGATCTTCAACATCCTTAAAAAACCAAACAGTTAGATCAGTCTGGCGATCTAGAGATAGGTTGATATTTTTGATTGAATGGCCTCTTATAACATAGGTTCTGCACTTACAGTGATCTACAGGCTTTCTTATCCACAGTCAAAAGGTAGCTCCCATAACACAAAGTCACCACAGACGAAGATACAAAAATAATAGGTGGGAGAGAAATTTGAAATTACAAATATCAAAAAGGAAGAGGAACAAGCCCTTCTTCAATCCACTCCCCTCACTGCACTACTTGAGCAAGAGATTGAAAGCAATAAGGAGGCATGGCTAGAAAGAGCAAATAAACATTTGGAGATGAAGCTTGAGAAGGCAAACAGGGACTTAGAGCTACAAAGGAAGATGACAAAACATTATCAGAAGCTAAATCAGTTTGCCCGACGCAAGTTAAAGGCCACTCAAGAGAAACTAAAGGAAGCAAAAGGGAAGCGCCTGACACGGAAAAAGAAGAAGGACACATCAGAACTTGAAATTTTGGCTTCAGTTTTGGAGCACGCTACCGAGGACCCTTGAGGGTCATGCACCCCAATTTTGGGCACTTTTTGACAATTTTGGTTTTTTGGCATTTTCGAGTTTTTGGTCAAAACTCATGAAATTCGCCATTTCATTTTGGGGATTCGTCATGGGATGAGAATGGTATCATTGGATGCCATATTTTCAGGGGCACATACTCAGCGATTTTCAGAACATTTGAAGATCATTTGCTTCTCCAAAATGGCGAAAAACACTCGCTTTTCAATATTTTGCCCTGTTTATCAGCAAGATTTAAATTCTGGTTTTTTACACACAGGTTCAGTTTTGGAGAACTTCCAGGCATCAGATTGAGAAAATTTTAGTTGTTTCGGAAATTAGACACTCATATCTTTCCAACGAGCTATCGTGAGCCTCATTTCGACATCGGGAAGGCTGCCAAATGTTGTCGGAAAGTCAGGGGACCTTTTGCTGATATAAATTTTGAATATTTTTGTAATTTTTGAACCTTTAAAAATTGCTTTTTTCAAATGTGCGTTTAGCTATTCTTGCACATGGAAAATGATGCAAAGTCAATTATTTTTCCTTTTTTAGCATTTTCTAGATATTTTATGAGATATTTTGTGCCTTGGGCTTTGCGAAACCTCAAGGACAAGTTTAGATATTTTGATTAGGCCAATGGGAGAGCAAGTTGAACCATAAGGTTTTCCTCACTTAAGCCTATATATTCCAAAGGCTTTCATTGTAAAACAAGGCTGAACTTGAGAAGAGAAGAAATATATGGTCATATGAGCTTTGGAAGAAAATACTTGTGTTATGCTTTTGGATTGCCTCTTGGATGTTCTTGGATGAATGATGAAGGATTGTTGATGGATTCCATGACTTGGTAGAATGGTATAGTGTCTCTTGCTTTGTTGTTGTCTTCTAGTTTCCATTCATGAATACATTCTTCTTGCTTGCTATAGATTAGTAGAGAACAAATTTGAGATATGCCCATGGAGGCACCTCAAATTTCCTGAATCTTCATAGCTTTCATGTTTTCTTCTTCCTTAGTTGCATTAAAGAATTCTTAACTGCTCTTTAACAACTTGAGGATATTGTTGCTTGTTTCATTCATAGTTCTATACATGCTAAGTATGACTTATGGTACGCCTTGCTTACCTATGGCTAGCTATATTTCCATCCATGAAATTTCTCTTTGACTGATTAGATTATCATCTTTTTGAACCAAGGAGGCCTAGTTTCGATCTAGCCCTTTGCCTAAAACTATGCAAATCTTGTTGTTCAAAGTGCCCAATAACTTGAAGTACTGTGTTTAGGCATTCTGGCATAGCAAGTTAAGTTTTTTGTCTTCCTTAAGTGCTTTCCCCAAAGTATGATAGCCATTTCCCAAAGTTAGAGGGTCTTATACTTCTATGCATGGCTTAAATGTTTATTTCTATGTATTGATTAACTTGTAGTTACATTTTGCATGATTAATGGTTTGTCTTACCATGTTTATGTTATCTATTAAACTAGTTATGCTTTAAACTCTTTGTTGTTCACAAACTTGATGTCAATTTACTCCATTTTGCCCTAAGATCCTTTCTACCTTGAATCAAATTGGCCCTTCAACAGCCTTGTATCGTCATCTAATAGCTTTCTTGACCTTTTGACCCCATAGCCCAGTTAATCTAACATCTTGTTACCTATTTTATATCTTTGATCAGTTTCATCCCTCACAACTTAAAAAACAAAAAAACTTACTTCATAACTAGCTTAAAATCAGAACAAAATAAGCCAACACGCAGAGATTCCTTACACATATAGAGAGAGCCCTCTCTGAGTCCAGGAAGGCTAGGTCCTTGGGCTCCAAAGCTTGGTTTGATGTTACACTATCATTTGGCTTGCTAATCAGCCAAATCACGGGACCTTAACAAGACATAAATCTCGTCTTGTCGCTAAAGGATTTTCACAAATTGAAGGCATTAAATATACTAAAACCTTCTCCTCTATTGCAAAAATGAATTCTATCCACCTTGTTCTTTCCCTTGCTGCCTCTTTTAAATGGGAAGTCCATCAGATGGATGTCAAATCCGCCTTCTTACATGGAGATTTGCACGAATAATTCTACATGGAACAACCCCGTGGCTTTATCCAAAATGACTCCAGCTTTGTTTTTCGCCTTAGGAAGTCTCTCTATGGTCTAGGTATTAGAGCTTGGTATGCAAAAATGGATAGATTTATATTTGATAATGGCTTTTCTAGGTGTCATTCTGACAACACTGTCGACACCAAGAAAGTGGGTAAGTCCTTCACTATCCTTGTTCTTCATGTTGATGATTTTATCCTTATTGGTAGTGATCCCAACCATATAAACCATGTGAATTATAACCTCAAAAATAATTTTGAAATGACAGAATTAGGACACTTGCATTATTTCCTTGGTCTTCAAGTCTTGCAATCCAAAGAAGGTATTTCCTTTTCTCATTCCAGTTATTCTTGTGATCTTCTACACCACTTTCACATGGAAGATTGTAAGCCAACCCCTTCTCCCTTTAAGTGTGGATTCAAGCTTTCAGTCGCTTGTACTACCCATGAATTTGATGCTACCTTATACCGTCAACTTGTTGGTAAAATTCTGTATCTAACCCATACCCATCCTGAAATTTCCTTTTACGTTGTTCTTGTCGCTCAGTTTATGCACCAACCTCATGAAAGTCATTGGAAAGTAGCTAAAATAATACTTCAATATATTCGAGGTACAGTTCAGTTCAGGATTCATTACAGTGTAGGAGCATATCCATTTTTGATTGGTTTCACTGATTCTGATTGGGCTGGTGACCCTGATGATCGAAATTCTACTGCAGGATATGTATTCACTCTTGGTTCAGGACCTATTACATGGTCTTGTAAGAAACAAAGTGCCATCTCTCTTTCTTCAGCAGAAGCAGAGTATCGTGGTGTGGTTGAAGCCAACAAGGAATCCATGTGGCTTCGTCAGATCTTGTCTAAATTTGGTCTTCATTAGCAACATCCAACTACACTTTGGTGTGATAATCAAAGTGCCTTTCATCTATGTAAAGATCTAATTCAGCATCAACATATGAAACACATTGAGCTCCACATACACTTCATCATAAAGCTCATTCAGGATCGTGTTCTTGAAGTGCAGTATTGTCCAACCAATGATCAAGTAGCCGATATATTTACAAAGGCTCTCACAGAAGCGAAGTTTACCAAAATTCAATCCATGCTTGGAGTTCAGGAAAGTCATCATTAAGGGGGGGAAAGGCTCTAATGCCTCTGTCCTTCTCCTATTGTGTCACCTTTGTAAATCCTTCAATCCTATCCCAATTTGTTCTTAAGGGGGGATGTTAGGATATTTCAACACATACGAAATAGGCTCCTTTTGTGTCACCTTTGTAAATCCTTCAATCCTATCCCAAGTTCTTCTTAAGGGGGGATGTTAGGATATTCAAACACATAGGAAATAGTTAAGAATAACTTAGTCTAGTGTAGAGTTAGGTAAAGTGTGTTTCTTTACTATGTACATTTGTAACCTATAATCCGATGGTCACGGTTTGTAGTGATTCGACGGTTCACTCTCTCCTCGGTATTAACGACACTTGATCTGTGGCTTAACACCCGATTGTTCCATGATCTCTATTTAAAGAGCATGGAGGGTCATTTTTCCGGTAATCATTTATCAGAGAAATATATGTAACGTTTCTTTTTATATTAATAAATTTCCTGAAGTGGCCACGTTGGCTCAGGCCATGGAATATTTCCCTCTTCGAGGGTTTTAACCACGTGATATACTAGTGTACTGATTTGTGAGCTATTTTTTAGCGATGACCTTTGGTTTTTGATCTAAGGAACTTACCCTGTAAATTCCTACAATCATAGATGACTTGTTCACCCCTTTGCATTTTACTAACATTCCTCATGATATTCCAGAAATGGCTATTAATAAATTACCTTCTTTCACCGGTAATGATGCAATCATTTCTAAAAATCACATCCAAAGGTTCAGAGTTTTCCTAGAGATATATGGTCGTGTGACTACATATAATCATGAAGACATCAAAATTCCTTGAGTCAGAGGAAGCCAATTGATCGTCGAAAAGGCAATGAGTAGTGCCGAGTAAAGAAGTAGCTAGTAAAGATGGTTTTGAAGTAATATGAGGGAAGTATCGCTCGTTCCCAAAACCAAACCAAGCGTGTTGAGGTTTCCAATTGATATCAAATGGATCTTCAAGAGGAGATCGGGTAGCGAGAGGTAAGATACTTGGAAGAATAGACTACTAGAAATCGACATACCTAGTGGGCGGAGATGCTTCCGAAGAAACTTCAGGAGAAGGATCACCACTAGGAGGCAATGAAGAGGACGATGAAACTGGTGGTTCCTCCACGGTGACTATGTTTCAAAACAAAAGAGAACCTAGATGACCAATTCGAGGCTTCAAGATCAAACACTAAGGAATTACTTAAGAACAAGCCAAGAAAATATGTTTAATGGGCATGTAATCGTGGGTAATTTATTTTATAACATTGAAACAAAACTCTGTCATTTCATATTTTAAGAGTCAATAAACAGGCAAAAGATGACTCTAGTCACTTTCAGGTTGAAACCAGCGTGAAAGGACAAGTGCTCGAGGATATTTTCAATTTTAGAGAGTCACAAACAGGCCAAAATGACTATTCAAGAAATCTAAGCAAGAGGGTGTACCAAGCTTCCGTGAACTGTAATATACACCTTGGTGATCAAATGAAAGAGAAATGACCAAGGAATTGACGTATGTGCAGGAAGTCTCCTCGAATGTTGTGTTCAGTGTATCACGGTTATAGGGCGGTAGACTCGACTTCCTATGGATAAAGGATGTTAACCTATGAGGGTCTCCCTTTATATACTTGATGGTACAGGGAGCACAAGTTCATACTAGCGCTGTCTAAAGCCATATGGCGAATGAAAACTACTAGGTTTAGTGACGCTGCAACACGTCACTAGCCTAGACCACTAAAATATGTGCGTTAGGTTTCAATGCTTCCTTAGGTTGATTAAATTCATTTTAAAGTTGATGTTGAATTAATGTTGCGATTTCAAGGCCTTACCGAATGTGATCTCGAATTCTTAAATGCACAACTATATCCAAAAGAAAATTATTCCATTTCAATGAATGCTAGGTAAGAGAGGGATAGGAGTCTATAAAAAAGTAGAAATAGATCGAATACAAGAGAATTTTCCCTAATGCATCTGAGACAACCAAAGCAGAAAACGAAAAGCTCTTTCCTTGTTCACTAAAATCTACTAATGCAAAAGAACATTTTCCATTTTCAAACTAAGAGAAAGAATTCAAATTTTGTCTTTTTAGATAAATGAGAAGAAAAATGCACTATTACACTAAAAAGAAAAATGGACACTAGCTTTGAGCAATTCGAATGAAAATATCTAAAACCAAGAGATCAATCTAACATGAATTAAACAAACTCAAAACAGAGATGCACTCTTTCAAGCAAAAAGAGTGCTTTCACACCAGTTCAGCTTGCAATGTAATATATGCTCACGATGACAAATGGAGAGCTAAACGAAATCTAAGGCGATCATTCAAAAAAACAAAGATACGTAGAACCGAGACAAAATCTAAAGCAATCAGTCAAAAAAGTGAAACGAGACAGACCGAACTGACTCAAACTCAACTCAGAAGGCTTAGTGGGGAGAGAGCCAAACAAGCGGTAGGAGACACCTAAAACCCTAGGATGACTAACTCCATTGAGTAGATGATGGAAAAACAAATAAGAATAACGAGATAAGTGAGTCGAAACAATCTTAGTGGACCAATTGAAAGATAAAAATCCAATCTAGAGGCAAGAGAAACTGACAAAACTCGGGAAGAAAGCTAAAATTTTAATCTACGGGATTCAGCGCATTTGTTTAGCTGTAATCGGCGCTAAACAGGGGTTGGTGCACCTGTGACAAAAGTAAGATGTACCAATTGGCGTGACTGTTCAAGGAAAAGAAGCATCGAGCTAGAAAAACATGGGAAAATATAGAAAACATTGAGCAGAGGTCAGACTTGACACTCTGGGACTGAACTGGATGGTTGAAAATAGTCAAACAGGCAAGACAAAGCAGAAAAATGATGGAACAACCAAAGTTGACTCGACAAGAAAAACACTAGACAAACAACGAACGATGACAAACATGTAGAAATTTGAATAACTGATATATTATTCACCGAGATCCTCCTGATCACACACTATTTTAACTTCATGCACAATACAGAATCTCTTCTACCATTGATCATTAATTGCGGAAATAAAATCAATTGCATGCACACATTAAAACCATAAAAAATTCACACATATGAACATAGTATTTCATGGGAAAGCTTAAAGCTGAAAACCCCCAACTATATATATATTATATGTCATAGAGATCATGTAACAATCATTGTACAAAGCTCCTCACAAGCTCTCAGCACAACCTCCAATTTCTACACACTAATCAAGCTAGATCTAGCAAAACACATGCTCCAATCTCTGCCACCTGATAGCCACTCTCTATCACAGAATTTAACATGTTATGTGATGGCTCATTAACAATCTCTGAACCACCGGATTTTACTGTACAATCTCATTGGCTTCAATCATCAAGCTGTTGCAAATATGAAATAAGATAGTCACAAATCGATAGTTAACTCGTTTCTTTCACTCCATTCCCCGCACCGGTCTCCACCGAAACTACCATGCACTGTAGTTAACTGATGTATTCTTCAGTTGATTAATGAGTTATTATTTAGTGAATTAATTAACTAATTAATTCACACCACTCTCACTAGTGTATCAATCAGTTAGACTAGATACAACTAGCTCAATTGAGTCTAACTTAGTTAAAATGAACACAACTCCATTAACTTCCTTAATCAACTCCACCAAACTCTCTTACATGAGTTCTTAACTAAAGTATCCATGCAATAGCTCCACTTAACCCTCAGGAATAGTGTAATTCCTTCTGTCAGCTCCTGTGCCACATCTGTGCACTTAACTGAAGTGCTCCAAGAGAATGAGATAATGTTTAAAGTCCAAATATTATTAAGAGCTAATAATATTCGACATATCTATTTTTAGATTGGCAATCTAAAAATAGATTCCGTCCAATATGTCTAAAAATAGAAGTCCATATATTTTTTCCAACTTGACCAACCATCAATAAATAGCATCCTGCAACTCATAGAACATGATCCATATGTCTAAAAATAGACAGTCTAAAAATAGACTTTGCGCCAAAAATAGCCTACGGGCCCACTTAGTGAAGGTGACTTCTTTCCACTAAGCTCATCATATTGTTGTAATCTCAACACTCCCTCTCAACAAGATAAGGATTATCTGCCACCCCTATCCCGCCTCTGTGGTATTCGAATTTTCTTCTGGTGAGTGCCTTCATCAAGATATCAGCATCCTGATCCTCCATGGGAATGTATGAAAGTAACATGATCTTCCACTGCACACAATCTATGATATGATGATATCAGATATCAATGTGTTTAGATCTATCATAAAATATTGGATTAAACGAGAGTTTAATGCAACTCTGATTATCACAATAAATCACTGTAGGATCTAAGTGTGAACCGAACAACCCGACCAGGATCTTCCTCATCCATATAGCCTCACATGCAACCAAACTCGCTGCCATATACTTGGCCTCTGCTGAACTGAGTGCCACGGATCTCTGCTTCCTGCTGTACCAAGAAACTGTTGTCGACCCGATACTGAAAATCCCTCCAGATGTGCTCTTTCTATCCATTGGGCTCCCTGCCCAATCTGCATCCGTGAAGCCACACAGCTTCACCTCATCCGACTGTCTATACCATAATCCATATCCCAATGTGCCTATGAGATATCTCAATACATGCTTGCCTGCCTTCTAGTAGAGCTTGGTAGGCTTAAACATAGCTTGTGAAAGCTGGTTAATAGCATAGCATATGTCAGGTCGTGTATTGACCAGATACATAAGTGACCCCACCAACTGTCGATAAACAGTGGCATCCACTACCTCCGCCGAAGTAGCATCCTCCTTCCTCCAACCACCAAGAAGAGGAGTATCAATAGGCTTGCAGCCATGCATGTTGAACTTCTCCAGTATCTCCCGGGCATAGTTACCCTGAGAAACAAACAGTCCACCACTGCGCTGCCAAATTTCCAATCCCAGGAAATAATGAAGGAGGCCCAAGTCCTTCATCTCAAACTCTTTTGCAAGATCCTCCTTGCATGAGAGTATCAACAACTCATCACCTGTTAAAATCATCAGCAACTTACCCTCCACCACAATCTGGTATAGGTTAGGATCCGCCTCACTCTTGGAGAATCCAAGTCCGGTGAAATAACTGTCTATCCATGTGTACCAAGCACGAGGTGCTTGTTTGAACCCATACAACGCTCTCTTGAGCCTGCACACATGCGACTTGCTGCTGAATATCTCAAAACCTTTGGGCTGATCTATGTACACCTCCTCCTCAATCACCCCGTTGAGGAACACATTCTTCACATTCATCTGATGAATGTGCCACCCCATCTACGCTGAGAGAGAAAGAATCGTCCGTATGGAAGAATACCTTGCAACAGGTGCAAAGGTCTCCTCATAATCGATCCCCTCAATATGTGAAAAGCCTCGGGCAATAAATCTTGCCTTGTACCTTTCCACACTCCCGTCAGCTGCTTGCTTCACTTTGTAGATCCATATCGAACCCACCACTGATTTCCCTTCCAGCCTTGGGACAATCTCCCATGCACTGTTTCTGACAATTGAATCATACTCTTCCACCATAATTTCCACACTTCCATGCGGGATGCGAAAATATCGAGTCAAAAGAGGATGGCTTCGTCACGACACATTGACTCACAAGAGCCATGTATCCAGATAATGTTTGAGATTGTCTCCGTCTGCTACTGCATGTAGGTGCTCCTACAACCTTCTTTGCATCTTGAGCCAGTCGCTCAGCTTCTGTAGTGCGCTTCTGCCCTCTGATGGTTGGCGCTGCATGAGTGGTTTCTTCCACTCCATGAACCTCATCTTTTGGCTGATCCACATCCTGAGACTCATCCTTAGGAACTAATAGCTCCTCATCTGCATGCAAGTGTGGCTCCCTCTCAAGCGAACACTTCATGGCTTTCTCCTCCTGAAATTTGATATCCCGTCGCACAATAGTCTTGTGACTATCTGGAAAATACACACGATAGTTGTGGGGTGTATCAGTGTACCCCACACATCCAAACTCAGCTTTCGCTCAGCCTTTCTTCCTACATCCTTCATCACATGAATGTAAACAGGTGAACCAAAAATCCTCAAATGGGAAATTCAGGCCTCTTACCAGAAAACGCCTCCTCGGGTGTACTCATGCCAAGTATCCTATGAGGACAACAGTTCTGCACATATATTGCAGTATTGCATGCCTCAGCCCACGAGTGTATGGGAAGGCCCTGATCATGCAACATCGCCCGTGCAGCACCCACGATCATTTTTTTCTTCCGCTCAGCAACCCCATTCTGCTGTGGGTTATGAGGTGTTATGAGCTCTCTTCGAATTCTTTCTGCACTGCAAAAGTCCTTGAATTCGCCAGAGATGAATTCACCACCATTGTCGCTCCTAAGAGCCTTCACCTTCTTCCTCGATTCTTTCTCAACTAGTGCCTTGAACTCACAGAACTTTGAGTACATCTCACTCTTCTTCTGTATGAAGAAGTTCCAACACTTCCGAGAAAAATCATCAACAAATATCCCATGGTACCTATGCTTTGTCGTCGAAGCTACTGAGAAAGGTCCACACATGTATGTGTGAATTCTCTCAAGGATCGTCGTGGCGCGACTATCCTTCTCGTGAAAGGTGGCTTTCACAAATTTTCCCAAGGTACATCCCTTGCACTGATCTGACCGCGCAAGTGTACCTTTAGGAAGCCCAGTAGAAATATGCTGCAGTATCTTCAAAGCTCCATGGTGAAGGTGGCCCAATCTCCGGTGCCACAACTCGCCATCATCCTAGCTCACCACTCCTTCTGCCTTGCCTGCCATTGCTGTGCAGCCATCTACCTGCAATTGATAAAGGTTCTTAACTCGAACCCCTATCCTCTCAAAGTCTCACTAAGGCTGTCTTTTGAATGCGAGCCTAGCTCTTTCTTCGTTAAAGGACAACATCATACCCTTTGTCTTTCAACATAGCCACAGAGACAAGATTCTTCTTCAATCCTGGAACATGCATCACTTCCTTCAATACGAAGGGTTTACCAGACTCCCTCTCAAAGGAAATGGTACCGATACCGGTCGCACTGTATCTACCATCATCGCCCATCTCGATGTGCACTCCAAGATCTTTCTCATCCAGATTAGTAAACAAATCTTTGTCTCCGGTCATGTGAAAAGACACACCACTGTCAAGAAACCACACTGAACCCATCATACTTGAGACGAAGCATGACAATGAAAAATTCATCATGAAACGTAATAGCCAAGGCCTCTCCACCTAGATCTGCAGCTCTGCTATTATGCTTCTGTGGACAATTAGTGGCGTAATGTCCATGTTGGTGACAGTGAAAGCACTTCACCTTAGACATGTCCTGCTTCTTGCCTTTCGCACAAGATTGAGAAGCTTTCTTGCTCTTCCCCTTCTTTGCTTTGGCGGCCAAAGCGCAATTCTCTTCATCAGAGTTCTTTGATGAAGATTCGTCCCTGGTACTTCGCCTTATCTCCTCTTGCACAAGATCCGACCAAAGTCGCTCCCATCCTGGCAATTTCTCCCGACCATTGACAGAGTCCTAATAGGAATGCCAACTCTTAGGAAGCCCAAGGAGAGCCAAGCTCACCAAGTCCTCATCATCAACAGTCACCCCCACACTTCCCAGCTCATCCCTGCATTGGATGAACTTCGTGAGGTACTTGGGCATACTGTCGCCTTTCTCCATTTTTATGTTCTTGAGTTTATCCTTGAGCGCCAACTTCCTCTGGTCGCTCTTGCTTTGAAATAAATCTGTCAAAGCTTTCCACATCAAGAATGGAGAAGCCTTACCATGAAGGCTGGACACTATGTGATCCTTCACACCTTCCAACAGAATCCTTCGACACTTTGCTGTCTTCTTTTGCCATGCGTCAAGTACGACAACATCGCTAGAAGTAGGTTTTGGAACTTCTGCATCTATGAACTCCTTCAACCCATTGTCATCCAGCACCACCTCTATCCTATCCTTCCATGCAATATAATTTGAGCTGCCCTCAAGAGCATACTCCAATCGAAATCTGTTGAAATACATCTCAACTTCGAACCAAGAAAACACTACTGCAAATTCGAATTCCACCAGCTCAAAACTCAACCGCTTCAATGTTTTGCAATTTCTCCAATGATCAATATCGCTCCGATACCATGTAGAAATTTGAATAACTGATATATTATTCACCAATATTCTCCTGATCACACACTATTTTAACTTCATGCACAATACAAAATCTCTTCTACCATTGATCATTAATTGCGGAAATAAAATCAATTGCATGCACACATTAAAACCATAAAAACTTCACACATATGAACACCGTATTTCATGGGAAATCTTAAAGCTGAAAACCCCCAACTATCTGTATATTATATTTCATAGAGATCATGTAACAATCATTGTACAAATCTCCTCACAAGCTCTCAGCACAACCTCCAATTGCTACACACTAATCAAGCTAGATCTAAAACACATGCTCCAATCTCTGCCACCTGATAGCCAGCCTCTATTGCGTAATCAATGCTGTAGGATGGCTCATTAAATAACTTGAACCACCTGGCTTGTACTGTGAAATCCTCATGGGCTTCTCCAATCACTGGTTGTTGCAAATATGCAACAGTATAGTCACAACTGATAGTTAACCCGCTCTTTCACCTATCTCTGCACTGGTCTCCACTGAAACTGTCCATGCACTGAAGTTAACTGATGTATTCTTTAGTTGATTAATGAGTTTATAATTAGTGAATTAATTAATAATTAATTCACACCACTCTCACTAATTGTATCAATCATTTAAACTAGATACAAATAGCTCAACTATGTTTAGATTAGTTAAACTGAATACAACTCCACTAACTTCCTCAATCAACTCCACCAAACTCTGTCACATGAGTTCTAACCGAAGTATCCATGCAATAGCTCCACATAACCCTCAGGAATAGCGTAATTCCTTCTGTCAGCTCCTGTGCCACATCTGTGCACTTAACTGAAGTGCTCCAAGAGAATAAGATAATGTTTAGAGTCTAAATATTATTAAGATCTAATAATATTCGACATATCTATTTTTAGACTGGCAATCTAAAAATAGATTCCGCCCAATATGTCTAAAAATAGAAGTCCATCTATTTTTTCCAACTTGACCAACCATCCATAAATAGCATCCTGCAACTCATATAACATGATCCATATGTCTAAAAATAGACATAGTCTAAAAATAGACTTTGCGCTAAAAATAGCCTGCAGGCCCACTTAGTGAAGTTGAGTTCTTTACACTAAGCTCATCATCTTGTTGCAATCTCAACAAAACACGCTGATCCCCAGCGGAGTCACCAACTTGTTGTGCAGGTAAATCCCCTCTGCAGATAGAGGTGATCCCTCTAGGCCTCGAGTGGATCTAGCAACAAGGGAGCAAGCTGGAATTTCAGACTCCTAGCTAATGAATGAAAATGAGTTAGGATAGATGGCCTACCTTGGTCCAACACTTCTATTTTCATTTGCAGCAACGATCCACTGATCTTTGTCTTCACACGTCGCGGTCTTTCAGTGGCAATATCCATGTACCTGCACAAGGATCAAGTGAATGATGACAGCATACAAAATCATATTCTCATTCATAACTATTTGATTGGTCAAGGAGAATCAAAACACTTTGTATATTATCAAACAAAAAATGGGAACCAAAAAACCAGTCTTGTATTTAAGATAGAGAGAAGAAGTTTACAACCAAAAATCCTTGATGTTGCATCCTCCTTCAACGGGTCCAGTCAAACGCATCTCAAGCATTCGTTGGGAATCGGACTTGGCGAGGCAATGGGCCTAAACTCTCTCTCCAAAATGGGTTCCTCTATGCTCTATTCTCACACCAGCTATAGTAAGGACTATTCAGCTAGCTGAAACTATGTGAGAAGGATATATTTATAGCAGAGGAGGAGGTGGTTTGGGATCCCTCATAAGGTGGAAAGGATACCTTATCCTTTGGGAAGTTGCTAAAATATAGGAAATAAGAAGCCAAAGGAAGGAATTTGCGTTATTCAGTTGAACAAACCATGATGACTCCGCTCACGAAGTGGTTGGGCATGGAAACTTTGTTTCTATTTTAAAAAAAAATCCAAAAATAGCTCGGCGCGGGAATTCCACTGAGACAGAGCACCAATGAGCGAGAGGCCCAATGCTAATTTCTCTATGGACGTGAGACCATAACTGCCTACTAGTGTCGACCCAAAATTATGTGTTTTTGAGAGTCTACTCCAGGAATAGTCAACAAAGAAAATGTTCTTCACATGCCAAGGGATGCAATAACACTTTTTGCAAGGTATGAAAATACACAGAAGTCACTGAAATGGTCCTCCAATATTCGGGATGGGGATTGTAGGTACGGTGACAAAATATTGTGTAACACTTTGCCTTGAAGAATCCAAATCAGGTCTGACCTGTGCCATTGGAAAGATGATTCAAAGGAATACTAAAGGACCGAAGATAAAATCTTGGGGATTCGAAATTATAGAGATACATCAGTTTCAATATCGATCTCCTCAAAACATTAGGGGAATTTTGAGGTCTAAATGGGCCTCCTAAGTAAATTATAAAATAATAGTGGAAATAATAAAATAATAGTAGCTTGCATCATCAAATTTTAGAGGGGAAAAAAAAAACCACTTTTTCAACTCGTATTTTCAACTTAGCTCCCTATGGGTTTACTCAAAATTAGAGCGGGAACACTCATTGGATGCAGAATTTGATTCCTCATCTAAGGAGTACCCATTTTTCATACTTTTGATGGATCCTTCTACACGAAAAATTATAAATACATGAAAAAACATAATTGCAAACTCGCTTTTTTCATATATTTCTCATTTTTCATGTAGTAGGGTCCATCAAAAGTATTCAACATGGGTACTCCTTGGATGAGGAATTAATTTTACATCCAATGAGTACTCCTGAATGAAATTTGAGTAAAACCTTAGGGAGATAAGTTGAAAATACGAGTTGAAAAAGTAGTTTTATTATTTTATTATTTTTTAACCTTTTTACTCTTTTACTCCAAAAATGGTGAATCATCCCCCATGGTTGAAATCATCATAATGAATCCTATTGGTTCTTATAAAATTTATTTTGGTTGTAAATTTTTCTTAGGAGGCCCAGTTTAGACCTCAAAATTCCCCTAATGGAAAGAAAAAGGTGTGTATTGTTTTTAAAAATTGCATAAGTCTTGTTTGAAAAATTAGTTTGAAGTGATTCCAAGGGCATATTGAAGGATAGATATTAGTATTGGGTTCTAGAAATTCCCCCTAAAAATAATTCAACACTTATTAAGCCCTCAGAAGTCTCTATTATGACTCATGAAGAGGAAGAAGTGCACCATGATATATCAAAATTACAAGAACAAGTGCAACAAATTTTTCTCTCGCAAAGAATAACAAAAATGGAAATGGAAGTTAAGATGGAGGGTTTGAAGAAAGGTGTGGGAGCTGAGATGGATGGTTTGAAGAAATTCCTGGAAGCTAAGATGGATGGTTTGAAGAATGGCATGGAAGCTAAGATGGATGGCATGGAAGATAATATGGATTTTGTGGAAGTTAAGATGGATGGTTTGAAGAAAGGCATGGAAGCTAATATGGATGGTTTGGAGAAAGGTGTGTAAGCTAAGATGGATGGTATAGAAGGCAACATGGAAGATTTGAAGAAAGACATGAAAGGTTTGAAGGAAGGTTTGGGAAAGTTGCTACAAGAAAATCTTCCTAATGGCGAAAAGGTAGTAGAGGAAACTCATGATGAGAATAGAAGAAATGTTAATCATGATTTCATAAAATCTAATTTTGGATCTAAGGCCCACCATATTCCAAAGATAGATATGAGGAATTTTTATGGAAAGATTCGATAGCTTGGATACTACAAGTGGAGCAATAATTTGAGCTCTATAATATGGAAAACACACAAAAGGTACACATTGCAACTTTATATTTAGAACAAAATCAATTTTTATGGTATCGATGGCTTTGTTCTCGTAAACCGCAGGTCACTTGGTCAATTTTTACGGAGGAAATGATAACACAATATGAGGATACAAAGAGAAACACCTTATTTAGCCAATTGAAAAATCTCAAACAAAAGGGTTCAATGATGGAACACATCGAGGACTTCTAAATATTGAATATAAGGGTAAATAATATTCGAGAGGAACATAGGATTTCTTTATTCATAGGGACTCTAAATGATAACATCCAGCTTGAGTTTCACCTTTGGGGACTTGATACATTGGGGAGGGCATTCAGGTTGGCAAGAAAAATTGAAAGCTAAATTATGGTGACAAGGAATCCTACCACTCACAACTATATAGATGGAAGTGTTGCTACTCCTAGAATTCCACAACCTACAAGGTTGACACCACAATAACTGGAAGAAAAAAGAGAAAAAGGTTTTTGCCATAGTTGTGATAGAAAATACACTAAAGGTCATAAGTATGCTGAGAAGAAATTATTTTACATAGATTGTGAAGAGGAGGAAGAAAAGGAACAAGAAAGTTCAAAAGAAGAGGATATACACCAGGAACCAACCCTAGAGGAAGAAGAAATGAATCCGACCATATCTTGTAATGCATTGGCAGGAATTACCACTCAAACTCTCAATATATAAGGGCATATCAAGAAGAAAAATGTAACAGTTCTTATTGATTCGGGTAGTACCCATAATTTTATTCATTGTAAGGTAGCCAAGGAATTGAATTGCTTCCTATACCCAGTGCCAAAGTGTCAAGTGATAGTGAAAAATGGAGGAAATATAAATTGCTCTGGAAAGTTCCATAATATCAAGCTAACCATGGGGGAATATGTATTGAATAGTCCAATGCTTTCCATTCCAATGGGGGGTGTTGATGTTGTACTAGGAGTATAATGGTTACAATATTTGGGGACAATAGCTTTTAATTTTCAAGAACTTTTCTTGAATTTTTTTTCAGAAGGAAAGGAAGTTAAAAAAAAGTGTATCATAGGAAATTCGGGAAAGATAATAAGCTCTAATGTCATGACAAAGCTTCTGAAGAAAGGAAAACGAGGCATCATTGCACAATTATGCTCACTAGAAGTTCCAACATCAAAATCATCTATTTCTCCAGATCTCCAAAAAGTCTTGGACAATCATTCCAAGGTTTTTAAAAACTCCCAAAGGACTCCCACCTATTCATGATCATGATCATGCTATTCGTTTGATTCCAGGAATTTTTCCTGCAAACATCGGGCCTTACAGATATCCTTATGTCCAAAAGAGCGAAACTGAACATATGATTGCAGAAATTCTAGAGGCTAGTATAATTCAACCTAGTCAAAGTTCTTTCTCTGCTCGAGTAGTATTGGTGCACAAGAAGGATGGATCACGACGCATGTGTCCAGATTATAGGGAGCTCAATAATTTGATTATTAAAGATAAATTTCCCATTCATGTGATTTATGAATTATTGGATGAATTACATGGAGAAATTTATTTCACCAAGTTGGATCTTCGTTTAGAATATAATCAAGTTAGAATGAAGACCAAAGACATTCTGAAAAAAAAAAAATTGAACTCATGAGGGTCATTATGAAATTTTGGTCATGCCCTTTGGCCTTACCAATGCACCTTCTACATTTCAAGGGTTGATGAATTATACTTTCAAAGCCTTCCTTAGAAAATTTGTGTTAGTATCTTTTGATGATATACTAATCTACAACAGGTCTTGGAAGGATCATGTTCAACATGTTGACAGGGTGCTAAAACTATTGGAGGAGAAACAAATATATGCAAAAACCCCCAAATGCTTATTTGGAGTACAAGAGGTGGAATATATGGGGCATATTGTATCTCAGGAGGGTGTTAAGGTAAACCCTAACAAAATTAAAGCCATTAAGGAATTTAAAGTCTCGAGTTAACAGGGCATTATCGCAAGTTTGTTAAGAATTATGGGAAAATAGCAACACCTCTGACAAAATTATTGAATAAAGATGCATTTTCATGGACTCCTGACGCAACTAAGGCCTTTGAACATCTTAAAGAGGAAATGTGCCAAGCATCGATCTTAGCTATGCCAAACTTCACAAAAACATTTATTGTGGAATGTGATGCCTCAGGAAATTGAATTGGTTTTGTTTTAATGCAAGAAGGAAGAACCATTGCTTTTGAAAGTCATCCAATCAAAGGAAATTATTTACAGAAAGCTATTTGTGAGAAGGAAATTTTGGAAATACTACATGTAGTAAAGAAATGACGACCTTACCTAATGGGAAGACACTTCAAGGTAAAAACTGATCATGATAGTCGTAAATATTTTTTGGTCAAAGACTATCTTCAAAAGAATAGCAAAAATGGGTCACAAAGATGTTGGGTTATGACTTTGAAATCATCTACAAAAAAGGGAAGCTAAATGTTGTTGTAGATGCACTATCAATAAAGGATGAGGATGTGGAAGAATTTCTTTGTGCCATTTATATTATCCAACTAGATTGGATAACTAGAGCAAGGGAGGAATGGAAGCATGACGAAGTATGGACACTAATTCAAAAGTCGCAGCAATATCCCAGTACATCTGATGCATTTAGTTGGAAAAATGATTCCTTGTGGTATAAATATCGCTTATACCTTTGTAATAATCCCAACTAAAACAAAATATTCTTTTGGAATTTCACACCTCTTCCTTAGGAGGACACTCGGGATTTTTAAAAACTGACCACGGGGTGAAGAAAGAACTTTATTGGGATGGCCTTAAATTTGATATTTAAAAGTTTGTGCTGGAATGTTTGGTTTTCCAGAAAAATAAAGTTGAGATAATTAAGACCCCAGGTCTGCTAAAGCCTTTATCCATTCAAAATCAACATTGGGAGGAGGTTTCAATGGATTTTATCACATGTTTACCTAAGTCTGAAGGAAAGAGTGTCATCATGGTGGTAATTGATAGGCTTACCAAGTATGAACACTTTTGTGCATTATCTCATCCATTTAAAGTGATTACATTTATTGAAACAATTAAAAAGCAACATGGAAACCCAAATATTATTGTAAGCAATAGAGATCCCATTTTCACTGGAAATTTTTGGACAAATTTTTTTTCTTGTTTGGGTACTCAACTAGCTCATAGCTCATCTTATCATCCTCAATCTGATGGGAAAATTGAGATAGTAAACAAATTTTTGGAAGGATATATTTGTTTCTTTGTATCTGATGAACAAACACAATGGGTCAATTGGTTACCTCTGGTTGAATGGTGGTATAACACTTACTTCCACACTGTAGCAAAAATGACTCCATTTTTGGCACTTTATGGATATCATCTGCCATCCGTCACATCATATTTAAGAGAAAATTATAAGGTTCAAGCAGTGGAAGATCACATCGAGCATCAACAACAAGTTCTCCAACTCTTAAACGATAACCTAAACTTGGCGCAGAATCGAATGAAACAATAGGCAAATCAACATCGTAGCGAGAGAAGTTTTGAGGTAGGCAACTGGGTATTTTTATAGCTACAACCATATAAACAAATGTCCCTCAAGCAAGCTAAGAAGGATAATAAATTATTGCCAAATATGGACCTTACAAGGTGTTACAAAATATTGGTACTATGACATACAAATTGGAGCTTCCTGCATTTTCCTGAGTGCACCTAGTTTTCCATGCTTCATGCTTAAAGAAGGTTATAGATGAAAAACTTCCGGTTCAAACAATATTGCCAGAACTTGATGAGGAAGTAAAAATCATATTGTAACTTGAAGCAGTCATGGAAACAAGAACTCAATAGCTACGAAATCGATCAATTTCAAAGTATCTCATCAAGTGGAAGAACTTACTCACTAAAGATTCCACATGGGTGGAAGAAAATTTTATACAAAGCATCTAAAACTACTCAAGCATTAAGGACAACCATTTTTTGAAGGATAGGGGCATGTTAGGTCCCTATATTCCTAGTGTAGTCCCTTATTGTTGTTAATATATCCCCTTTATTGTTATTTTTGTACCCTTGTAGTCCCCACATTGTTATTATTGTTCCCTTACATTATTATTGTTAGATCGACTAGGATTAAATTGTGACCCCATGGACTCCTATATATAGCAAGGAGGTTTTTTCATTTTTTTCATCCAAGAATTTTTCATTTATGTAATGTAAAGGGGGTTTCCCCTTTGAAGTGGCTGAATTCTAAGGTGTTGGTCTCTCTTTTCTTCTATTTTGTGAGTTGGTTTCATAAAAACATCTCTTCTCAGAAATAAGCTACTATCACCTGAGCTAGTTTATTTCCATTCTATTTGTAAGAATATGTGAGTTATTTGATATTAATAAAATGAAGTGTTATTTTTGTTGCATCTCTGTATTTATGGTTATATTTATATTATGTTGCATACCTATCTGAGTTCAGATCAAGCTTGATACAGGAAAAGCATAATGGAGGGTTTATGGGAAATTTTGGTGTCGATAAGGCACTTAGGAAGTTGAACCATTTATATTTTTGGCCAAAAATGGGTGTGGATGTGCAGAAATATGTGAGAAGGTGCAGGGTGTGTTAACATGCGAAAGGAAGGAGTCAAAATGTTGGACTATATAATCCTTTACCCATTACTGGTATACCCTAGGGAGTTTGTGAATTGTGATACTTGGGAAGATTGGAACAAATAAGTGCTAAAGGAGAATATTTTGTAGCAATAATGAGTGAGTTACATGAGAAAGTTAAGCATAGGTTACAAGTTAGTAGCTCCAAATATAAGCAAAAAAAAAAAGAAATTAAAAAGAAGAGAAATGGACTTTGAGGTGGGAGACATGGTTTTAGATGACCTAAGAAAGGATATATTCCCAAGAAAGGAGTATAATAAACTTAAGATAAATAAAATAGGTCCTTGCAAGATACTTCATAAGTTTTCTGCAAATTCTTATGAACTGTAGTTACCCATATGCATAGGCATTTCACCAATATTCAATGTGACTGATTTGTACCATTATTTAATTGGTGTTAAATAATCACCTATATAAAATGCAGAAAATGATGAAGTTAATGAGAACCAGTGGGTAAAGTAAATTCCTATGGAAAAAACATTGGAAGCATAAATGATTTTGGACATAAAGGTTACAAATAAAATAAGAGGAAAGGAGTATATGGAGTACTTATTGAAGTGGAAAGGTCATCTGGTTGAGGATTCTACTTGGATGAATGTTGTAGCTCTATAAAAAAAAAGGTTATTTTGTAGAAGACCTTATGATTAGGAGCTCATAAATATTTCTTTCAAGGGGAGCTTGATGTAGGTGCATAGGATGAATAGGTGGAGCAGTGAATACATCATTATCTATCAAATTACTCCATGAAATTTTCAATTGTTTGAGGTGATGGAGGAATATGATCTTGATGAGGGAATGGTGAAAAAGATTGTTCATTTAGTGCTCAGATTCTCTCCTTTGGACAATATATGCCATCTTGTCAATGCTTCGGAAGAGGTAATAGGGTATGTTGAGCATCTTGACCCTTGTGAAGTGCATGAATAGCCGGATATGATAGGTGTAAATTCTACATAACCTACCTTCACAAGAAAAGTATCTGATGATGATTTTCATCATGGGGGAATATCTCTCCATGAGGTAAGAGAAAGGAAAATTCACCTTTCTTTCATTGTTGTACATAGGTTTGATGTATGGATCAAAGTAATGCTCCTCCAATTATTTTTGCTTGAACCATTTTTCCCCAACATTTTGGATTCCAGTAGAAACTAATATGTGTTGAATTCTTAGTTAAACTGAGAGGGGGGGTGAATCAGTTTAACACATATATGAGTTTTTAAATTTTTCATCAACTTATTTACATATTGCTTTTATAACCAACCTTAGTATATGAACAGTCTTAATATGTTGCAGCAAGTATTAAATTAATGTGAAATCAAACTTATTATGAGAGCAGTAAACATTAAGCAGAATTAGTAAATCATCTTAGCACACAGGTAACATAGATAGAGACAACAGATATAAGTGGAAACCCATAAAGGGAGAAAACCACATCTTATTATTGTTGTGATGCAAAGGCAAGCTCCAACTCCCTCTCACCACTGTTTTTTTGCAAGCAGAAACCTACAGGAGGCTCCAACCTCAGTCAACTACAACTGACAGCTATCAAGCTTCAACTTGATAAGGAAGCTCCAAATTCCTCAATTTATCAAAAGAAATGTTTGTTGATTTACCTCAGATATCAGCTCTGTTTTGTAGCATCTCTTTCTTCTCCCCTCTTCCTTATCTTCTCTGCCTCAATCTTCTGTACTCTACATTCTCTATTCTTACTCTCTCTAACCTCTATATGCATATCAAGTTGATATTATATATAGAGTTCATCACATGACTGTTTGTATTCCACAAGGAATTTGGAGTGAAAAACCATGACTCTTTGGCTTCTGCCTTCTCATTCCTTTGTCCAACTCATTTAAAAAAATATAGCAATGTGTACAAATTTCAATGTTACAGTGAGATTTTTCTTTTCCTTGGGATACTTGCCTTTGCATCACAAACAATATAAAACAATGAAAACATTTACATTTCCAGTTACAGTATATAAATATTCACTCAGCCCTTGGCTTGCTGGTTTTGTCCTTTCTGTTGTTGTCATGCAACTGTCCTGCATACCTCTGTTTACTGCAACTCTGAGCACCTGTGCATGTACACCTGTTTACTGCAATTTTAAATCCCTTCGATGCATACCTCTTCAATTCTGCAGTCTCTGCTTACCTTTGTGCATATTCTCCAAGCCCACTATAGTTGTGTATATGCTATATATATGCCTGTTTTATAAGTTTAACTCACCAATAAATCTCAAAGTCTCATGCATCAATTAATCATTCAAAAAGGGTCCACAATATGTCTAATATGGGCAATCTCTATTCATTGTGGAGGTTCTACTTCTCAGCTTCAAACCTTTATAACCTCTGTATAGGCGCTCATATGAAGATTCGTTAATATAAACTTTGACTTTGGTTAATAAAAAATCAAAATACTGTGCTCACTTATTTAACATTAAAGCTTTTCAATCGCTGACAAATGCATAACGCATATGTATACCTCTCCTTTTTATTCCTTTAACGCGTGCACAATAGTCATATGCAGTGCACATGTTTAAGTTATATGGTTGGTGCCTTATTACTATATCCCCGCTCTATTAAATAATGTGTGAACTATAATAGTTCCAAAGCTTAAACATTTATTTTAATCCCTAGATAACCATATAACTCGTTACACATAAAAATCTGGCCCACAACATATATCAAAGCCTTTGAATCGATATCCGACGTTTTATAATATCAATATCCATAATATAATATGGCCCCCACTAGAATGTTAAGAATATTTATAACAGCCTTTGATTTTCGCTTTCACTAACATTTATAATTAAAATGAAAACTTTGTACAAAAACCCATTTTGTAACTTGTTAAATTCATCGTGTAATGAATATGGCGTAACCTCCAAGGTATGAACCCTGCCAACACTTCATATTACATTTATCATCAATGTATGGCATTACGTCATATATTACGGTTTTGATTCGAGCCACCACTTATTAACACTTCATATCATTGCGTCAGTTGTTATAACATTAATATACACCTCGACTAAGGTTTAAACCTCAAACAACAACCTATGTAATTGCCTTGGGCCCACAGCTTAACACATATATGTGGTCGATCACAACAGTTCA